>CAJNDT010006217.1:0-260000 GCA_905221615.1 Symbiodinium sp. CCMP2592
GGCTCGGCAACACAACTAAGATATCAGCAAAAGGTAAATAAGATACCTATTTTGTGGGGTTGTTTGCATCAAAAAAAGAAAGACAGAGAGAAAGAGAGAGAAAGAGAGAGAGAGGGATACAGGAGAACGGCCAGGGACAATACAATCCTCAACCAAACCCAATTCATCCCTATCATCTTCATGTCATTCAGCACCATCATCTTCAATCATTCAACACCATCATCTTGAGCCATTGTCATCTTCATGTCATTCAGCACCATCATCTTCAATCGTTATCATCTTCAAGTCATTCAGCACCAACATCTTCAGCATTTACGGCTGTGAGGGTTTCAGGGCTTAGGGCTTTAGGGGCTTTTAGGGTTTTTGGGAATTCAGGGCTTTAGGGTTCAGGTCTTTAGGGGTTTAGTTCTTCAGGGGGATAGGGGTTTGATGCCCAAATCCCGGAAGTCCAAGCACCCAGGTCTTAAGCCCTGAATCCAAACACCCCAACCCGATATTGTAGTTACCAAAGCCTCTAAGTCTAGATTATGTGCCTCGGGTTATGAAGAGGTTTAACTTAGTTCTGAGTTCCGGGCTTCCGGTCTTAAAGCCGGAAAGGCCCCGAAGACCTGCCCCCTTAAAGCCCTAAAGCTCAAAAACCTAATGAGCCCCTAAACACCCTAAGCCCCTAAAGCCTCAAGGGCCCTACAGTTGTCTTATGGTGCTGCTGACACATCCATCCATAGATGCTCTATGACAATACAAACATGGGATGCTGATGATTAGCATAATGTTGTGATAGTTTATGATGTTGCTGCAGGTTCTGGAGATAATGGTGCCAATGATATCGATGGCGATGATTGTTACGACGATAGTTCTGTGTGATGAACAATGATGGTGATGATGGCCATGAACATAGGGACGATGGTGAGTATGGTGATGCTGTCACATGCAGGATGATACTGATTAACACTTGTGGCGCTGGTGCTAAGTATGTTGATGAACATGCATGATGGTAGATCACAGGTGATGATACATTGGAAATAAACTACCCCAAGGATCCCAAACCCAGATAATTGCATACTCCCGAAGACCTCTTCTGCAAGCCTTCAAATAAATAAAGGGCAATAGGCCGTTGGCCTCGAGGGCTGCCGGGAAAAGTGTCTTTCAATCTTCGGAATCTTGAATGGGCGGTCTTAGGGTCGAGCCTTTGGACTGCAGACTTCAGACTTCAGGTTGTTCAGATTAAGTTTTCGGGTATCCGGGGAGTAACGATAGATTTGGACTTTAGCGCTCAGATTCATTAATTATGGTATCCGATTTTCAGCTAAGATTCCCTTCCCAGGCCTGAAATATGAAGCACTTCTCAGACCCGAAGTATCAGCCAACACTGCACTTCCCAGACCCGATAACCACTTTTGAAGCCCACTAAATACCGTAATCATCAGACTTCCGAGGCTCAACCCCAGCCCCCAAGCAAGCTTCCCAGGCAGCAGCTGGCTATTGGACGTTAGCCCTTAAACCCGAAACCCAGAAATTTCCCAACACATAATAACAATACTAATTTGCCACCCAAACCCTGAACCCTAATACCTTAAGATCACCAGGCAGTCCTGGCATGCCTACAGCAGGCTGTGGACCTAAGGCCCCTAAACCCAACCCAATCAAATTCGACCCTAAAGCCCTAATATGTAAGAGCTGAGCCGCCCCACCAGGCGTTCAAGATCGGTGCCCGAACAGCTCAAAACCCTAATCACCCCAAAGGCCCTGTTTGAGGTCTAGGGTTTAGGTTAGGGTCTGGGGCAGTCCTCAGTCTTGCTGTAGCACACAGCGAGACTGCTAGACTGTAGGACTGTAAGCAACGTTCGGGGCCATTCTCCGCACTTCGTCGGTGCCGCTGCTCTGCTGCAGTGCCGAGCGCTCACAGTCACAGGCCAGGCCTCAGTCGGATTAAGCACTCAATAAGGGTTCAAGGTTTAGGGGTGTTTAGGTTTTTTGGAGGTGTCTCGAAAACCATGGATTGCCCCACCCTTGGACGAAAGCTGCTGAACACTTGCTGGCAGGGACTTGCCAGCTTTGGGTCGCAACAGCACCACTGAATCCTCAGTGAGCTTGTAAGCATAAACAGCACCTTCCACGTTGGAGATCAGCTCGGAAGCCTCCCGCCCTGTCTTGAAAAATCCAGGAATCTGCAAGCGAGTGAGGATGGTCCAGGCATGGAAGCGGAACAACCCGGAGTGCCATCCAGCACAGTTCTTGCTCATGCACAAGGACATGCAGTCGATCCCACCGGGGGGCCACCCGTGACACCACGCTATCTCCAGCCAGGTGTGCCAAAACGCCAGTGGGAGCGAGTGTGGTTCGACCAATGTATGCGCCCAAATTTCTGTGAAGGACTGCAAGACCGAGGCACTGTCTGCACCAGAAACACATACGATGTGTTTAATGACTATGAAGCTGGAAGTGCAACCTGCATGGAGAAAGCAGAGTCGGTCCGAGCCTCAGGATTGGTTTGAATAGGCTAGGGTAGCGCCCAAAATCGGTATCTTACTTACCTTTTGCTGATATCTTAGTTGTGCTGCCGACCCCTTTTGTATGATATCGTAGGATTTGCGGTACCGGGAGTGACTCGCGGCAAATGACTGAGCGAGGGAGAGCGTGGCACATACGACATCATACGACGGACATGCGACGAGCCAATGAAAAGCTGTCGCACACTCGGGAAACCGTCAACCCTTCCAAACGCTTTGGCACGGCTGTGGCAGGGAATAACAACACAACAAACATTAACACAGCATGTCATGCTTTTTGCAACACCTTGGAACCGACTCCGGTCGTGCATGCACCCTGCCTGCAAGTCAACGGCTGTCATCATGAGATCGAGCTGCCGCTGTGCATTGCTCTTGTGGTTGGCTTCGTTGGCCACCCTCTTCCACTCTTCGGCATTCTCTTCCTTCTCGTCTGCTTCGGCTGCGAATCACGTTGCAGAGCGATGTCGGCTCGTAGCCGGTTTGCTTTTATTGGTCTTCCAAGCGGCTTCGATTTCCAGAGCTTGCCTCTCCTGCGCCAACTCACTGCAATAAGCCAGGCGCAGGACGAGGCTTGAATCGAACTCAAATTCGAAAAGCATTCTGCGCTTAGCTCGCAGCCTGTTCCTGGCGCACCGCACCCTGCCATGCTTGCAGTCTGAGTTGTCCGTCCGTTGCACCATCACATCCCTGCCGGCTGTTGGATCATTGCCAGGTTATGGTCTTGCTGGTTGACAAGTGACAAATGATGCTTGATGCTTGGCCTAACGCTTCTGACCCTGAGCTCCCCCAACATGGCTTGGGAGCCAGAAGAATGGCAGCCGTCGTAAGCATGTTGACGCATGGGTGAAAGGCGTCGCACGAGGATTTCACGGGCTCAACCTTCTGGCCGATTTTTCTGACACGATATATATATATATATATATATATATATATATATATATATATATATATATTCGAACTTGCATCACTAAGGTCGACGAGAACCCTTGCCTAGGAGTTCCGGGGTTATCGCAAGCTCCACGCGGGAACCTATGATTTCCGGGGTTATCGCAAGCCCCACGCGGGAACCTATGCACGCTCGCCTCAAATTCGACACAATTGCACGGTCCCCTGAAATGGGTGCTGAAGATATGCAAACCCCGACGAGTTCAGTGCGAGCGCCGCCAGTGAAGAGCTTTGCCACTCCCTGCTTTCAACCCCTCGAGCAAATACACAATTTCTGAAGTTGTGAGCTTGGCCACGTAGATTGATAAGACCCTCGCTGGAAGATGCTCCCTTCCGTTGTGTCAAACATGGCATAACCCTACGCTCTTTACCAGTGTTAGTGTGAATATTGTCATTATCTCTGTTTTTATTTTGATTGTTATGATTATTCCAAAGGCAAGCAGACGACAACAAAGTCCGTTTTCCTCGGAGGAGGTACGATCGCTCTCTTCCTGCTCGGCCAAGGATGGGAGCCTGTCAAATACACTCAAGTCATGCTGTCGGCTTGAGAATATGAAATCATCAAGGCACAAACCGCATCAAGTGCTGTATAGATATACTAGGACCTTAATATACCTTAATAGTAGCCCTATTATGTAGGGATTATATAGGGACTATATACTACCCAAAAAAGGTTAAACTGTTGATATTTGCAGAGTTGTCAGAACTCGCCGGGGGCACCATGTAGCTGGCCCGGAGGCCATCTCGCCATGCACGTTCCTCGCAAGGACCTGGGAGTCGCCACTGCTAAGCTCAGCCAACCCCTTGCAAACCTAAGCATCGGGGCCTATATAATTAGAATAGGGTTTTGGGGCCCATGATATTATATTTATATAAATTTTCCAGGGGCCTTGATAATTGGAATAGGGTTTTGGGGCCCATTGTACTATAATTATGTAAACTACAATAAGGAACCCTAACAATAATATTGGTAATTATTTAGGCCCCTATATTAAGCATCAGAACTGAGCCACCCCGCCCTGAGACCTCGAGCGTCCGGTGGCACCAATGCATCGGAGATAGAGAGCTCCTTTTCCTTCCATACTCAAACTAAAAACAGTTGTTTCGACCTCCTGTGCTCGGCGTGCCGACAGGCCTGAAGGCTGTCTGAAGCCCACAGCGCTGCGCCCAGTTTTTGGCCGCGCTGGTCCACCCAATATACGACCTTGACTCGAAGCCAGTGCTTTCAGGGTTCTTGGCAGCCGCGCTGTTTAAGAGTGTGGCATGACTGCTTGCAGGTTCACAACCTGAAGCATCAGATCCTGGCAGAGCAAGAACGAGCCACCGGGTGGGCAAGTACACTGGCATCATCGCTCGTGTATGCGTGTGAGCTGAGAAGAGGTCCTCGTGCGCCTCTATCCAGGGTAGCACACTGGCCGGGCTCGAAATGGGCAGTGAAAGATGCGGAACCTGAGAGAAATTCAGCTCAGATTCGACACTGCCGAATTCCTTTCAGCTGGAGTGTACATGTTGCGGTGGAGTTTGCTGTTGCGGGGGCATGCAAGTCCTTGCTCGGAAACCGGCCCATCCATGCAGGCACTACCGGCATACAACATCACGAAGATTCGAAACCCAACTTTGAGTGTGGAAGCCCGGATGTCTTCATATTTCCACCCACTGGTTCCTGCTTTCAGCTTGTCACCTGGAGCACCTGGCCCGGGAGACCGGGAAGTCGAACTTCGAGGCAGGTGGCCTTCGGGTTTGCCCTTCCTTTCGCCCTGTGCGTGTGCGTGGGCGGCTGCGCGTCTCCGAAGGATCTTGCGAAGAGCACAGCATTCGTAGGTTCGGACTTAAGTCTGCGAATGAGGCTCCTGCATCTTGCATGAGCACAAGATCTCTTATTATGTCTTATTCTATTCTATTCTGTTATAGTGTCTCATCTTATCTCTTGTGTAATACAAGACTGAGCCCAACACCATCAGGCGCTCGCACGAAGGACACCACCTCAATTTTGCAATCGAAAGCAAACCGGCAAAGTTTGTAGCACATTACGATCTTGCGGCATTGGCTTCGTGGAGAGATTATAGAACCGTAACCCCAAGCTAGGCCTTATAGCAGTCAGTCACCCTTATATAGGATCTGGCAACCCTTACAGTAAGCTGTATACAACCTACCTGAACCCTAAACCCTAAACCCTAAAACCCTGAACCCTAAATCCCTAAACCCTAAAACCCTAAATCCCTAACCCCTACACCCTTAACCCCCTTAAGCCCTTTCCGAAAGAGGAAACCATGCTTGGAGGGTCGCGGGACTTAGTAAGTAGGTAGTAAGTAGACTTATAAGTACCCCAAAAAGGACCCTAATTGGGGTTATGGTACTTATAAGTCCCTAAAATAACCACTTACTAAGTGTCCCTAAACCCTAAACCCTTATAGAATCCCTATAGATCCCTTCAAAGGACCCCTTTAAAGGAACCCCTTATAGTTACTAAGTTACTAAGTGTCCCGACCCTCCAAGTGGCAGCCGGCCTTAAAGTCCGTCGGCAGCTCGGTTGGCGGGCGGGCATCGTGAAACCTCTTGGAGGATCATGGGACTAAGTAGGGTTATAGGGGTCCCTTTAAGGGATCTATAGGGGTACTATAAGGGTTTAGGGTTTAGGGTCTACTTGGAGGATCACGGGACTTAGTAAGTAGGGTTATAAGTACCTTAATTGGGGTTGTAAGTAGTTATAAACTGGGGGCACAACCCTGAGGCCCCCCAAAGTAGTTCCTGTTTGGGGCTCGTATATAGAATCCTATAAGGTAATCCCAAAAAGGAACTCCTTTGGGGCCTTTAGGGTTGACTAAGCCTCTGTGCCTTGGTATGGCAGGGTGTCGTATCGTATAGTACAGTATGACATAGGATAGTAGCATAGGCTAGTATCATATAGGCTGTCTAGTAAAGTATAGCATAGTACAGTATACTATGGTAAAGTATAGTGAACTAGAGTATGGTGAGGTGAGCAGTGTCCGTGATGGCACGTCTGTATATAAGAGGATGTGTATTATGCTTTCGGCAGACAGTTCTCAGATGGGATAAATGTTAATTGCTACCCTGACGGCAGGAAGAACAACGACCAAGACCCAGCATGATGACCATCAGTCTTTGCACCGATGCTCATGTTCAACACCGTTCAGACTCTGGCTGGACCGTCGCCACAGGATCAATTGTGCGAATGCCACCTGTGCGCTGGGAGATCCCTCTGCTGTCGTGCAGTCCGACAGGAAGGGCAGGGGCCTGCACCGAGCGCATACACCAGCAGGTGGGTGGCGCCTCGAGGGACGCGCACCTTGGCGGGCTTTCGGTACCTACCTGGACCACATGAGCTGCCTGCAACGAGAGCAGCTCGTGGAACCAGCGAGTTCAGGCGGGCTTTGTTCTGCGCTGGCCAGCTGGTCAGGACTGTTCAAAATGGCACATTAGCAAGCGATCTTCGATCGCCTGCACTTTGACGCAGCAAAGCATGCATGCAGCTGCAAGATAGCCAGACCGCTTACTCTTCTGGGAATTGCAACTGCTGGCACTGCAAGCTGTGCTGCAAAAGAAAAACTGCAGCAACACAACTCAGAACGCAAACGTCGTAGACTGAGTATGGTGCTTCTGCTTGGACGTGTCTTTGCCGTCCTTTAACCTGTCCTCGTGGCTAGGGCCACTCGCCACCAGCACCACTGAGCCACAGCGATGGATGAGCTAGGCAATACAACCTGACACCAACAAGTTGTCGGATATGTTGGGTTACTGCTATACACAAACGGCCATCGACGAAGCAATGTACGTGCTTGTGTTAAGTAGTCACTTCGTCGCAAGCCGAGGCTTGGCCGGGGCAAACATAGGACAAATGGAAGTCTTGTCTTATGCATCAGCATACCCATCTTTACCAGTGCAAGTAGTGTCAGTGCCTCAGGCAGGAAGCTTATCGCAGCCGTATGACTGCAGCACGGTCTGTTCGGGAAGATGGTGCACCCCTGTCCCTGTACCAGTACTGAACTTATGCCTAGTGAGTAACCCCCGGCACATGACCACCAGTCGCAAGCCATGATACCGGAAATCATCAGAAATCCATGAATGTAGTCTGAGTCCTCCACCAAGACCGATTCAAACAGTTTGCAGGTTGCTTCGGGCTCCAACCAAGCTCCAATAGGAAATACAGGTCCAAGACGCGGAAGCACGCGGCCGGATTCCTCAATCGTTGCCAGTCGGCTCATCCTCAGCTGCGTGTACCGTCTTCCGTCAGCTTCACTTTTCATGTGCTCTTCCAGGAATCCCTCTCCTCCCTCGTCTCCTCTGCTGCCGGTAGCTCAACACTTCTGCTCATGCGTCAAATCCTAACCCTCAAGCCTTAAACCCGAAGTCCTAAAACCCTAAACCCGAAGTCCCAAAGCCAAAAACCCTAAGTCAAGACCAAGATGCTCCGAGGGCGCAATGCGGACGAGGCACAGATAGAAAAGTGTCCTGGGTCTCCCCCAGAGGAGCGCCGGACGGCTTCTTAAGACTGGGTTCTTGTTAAGGGATGTCATTTGAATTACAGAGAGGGAAACCGGGTTAAGCCCCGGCATTTCTGTTTTACGTCTCCCAAAGCCCAGAATTACCATAATAATAAGGTAAGTTACCATAATCAGGATTATGGTAACTTACAAAAATTCCATAGCAAGAACCCAGAAGAGTTCACATGGCACCTTCTCTTGTAGTTCTTCGACCCTTTTGCGCCTCGCACTTCTTAGGGTCGTCGAGGGTGAAAATCGGAATCTGGAGAACGTCTGACATTTCTTTGACGACACAGACTTGGAGGTGCAACCATGCAATGGCCAGCACTGCAACCGCAATCTGGAACATGGAGCCTATGCCGCTCGCTAGCCAGCCGGCGATCAAGGACCCGAGAATGAGCGGGCTCAGTAGCCAAGGCCTGTAAGCCTCTCCACAAACATGCGCGAGCTGAAGGTGTGACCTTTCACAGGAAACTCGCTGAAAGTCGTGCACTTTGTGACTACTTAGCACATCAACAAAGAGGGTAGAAATGCCATATTGGCCAAGTCGCACTAACATCAAAAAAGCCAACCCAAAGAACCAGAATATGCTTCTAAGACCTCCTCGTGCTTCCAGAAGGCTGGGTGAGAGCAAGCAGAACGCAACGCCTGCAACATGGGCACAGAAGGGTCCAGTGAGGGCAAGGCTTGGAAGCAGCCTCTGTGGACCAGTTACGATCGCCTTTATATTGCCCAAGACGGTACCAAGTACGCAGACCGCATAGAAGCAGATCATGGCCTGTGCCCGCGAGAGGCCGAAGGCAAAGTGGGAGCCCCATAGCTCCTCTTGGCTCCCGTGGATGTAGGTGGCCAGGTAGGATGCGCACACGATAAGGACGCCATCCGTGGGACCGTTGAACACTCCCAGATACAGACTTCCAGTAAAGTATTCCTCCCAGGTAGCAAAGAAGAACGGAGTTGTGCTCGCCGCCCAAACCCCAAAGCACTCCCAGTTTTTGCCGTCGCCCAACTGCAGAAGTGCCATGATGTTCAAAGACGACAGCACGATGTTGAGAGCATCTGCACCATGGTCCAGGAAAAGACCCAAGGGCGATGAGCTGCCTGTCCTCCTTGCCTGCTTCCCGTCCATGTTGTCCAAGGTTTGGTAAACAAAGGTGCAGATCGCTAAAACCAGCCAAACCCAGCTGGGGCAGGAGTTGCCGAAGCCGGGTGAGTACAGATGCACCAGCGCGTGCCCCAAGCATGAAATCGAAAGTCCGGCTAGGGTGATCAGGTTGGGTGCTAACCATAATGGAACGCATCGATCAACCAGTAGCTGGGCCAATGGAGAGCAGAAATAGACGTACAAGTACGAGTTGTCGCTTCCCGAATAGCAGAATTTGGGCAGCTGCCGGCGGCCTCTCTCTGAAATGTAGCTCCAAGTGCTTGGCATCTTGGCCATCAAGTAGCACGGGAAATTCGCACTTCCCTTTCGAAGCCAGTGCTCAGCGCATCGCGCATCGCTGCTCAACTAAAGGTTTTCATGATCCCGTTCAGTAATACATAAAGTTCATTCACCTAAAGCTCCGAACCGTCAGGAAGCTCAACAAAGTTGCTCTTGAACCCAAGATGTGAGACCCTGCGGAGGATTCAAGAAATCCCGGCCGGAAGTTGATGCTGCTTGATGCAAGCCCCAAACCCCTAAGCCTCCAAACGCCTACATGTGGTTGGTTGTCAAAAATAGGGTTACTTTTTGGGGTACCCTAAATATTAGGTGCCGTATTAAAAATCAGGACCCCAAAAAGTTACCACAATTTCGACAACCACCACCCATGTACTAACCCTAACCCAGGCCAGGTGCCATTCAGCCCCCTTGCCGAAGGTTTGCAGCGGTTGCGCTGCCAGGCGCCACGGCAACTCGCCCGCCAGCATCCTCCCAGTGGGTCTCAAGTCGCCTCAGATCTCACTGCGCACCCGAAAACTTAGTCTAGTATGGTATGGTATAGTATGGTCTAGTATAGTATGGTATAGTATAGTATGGTATAGTAAGTATAGTATGGTATAGTATAGTATGTTAGAGTACAGTACAGTATACTATAGTGTCTTATCGCAATAGTAAAGCATACCGAATAATAGCAGAGGTCAGCTCGTACCATGTAGGAAAATGCAAAACCGCGTAGCACCGAATTGTATAATGCAGTTTGGCACAGTCTATTACAGTGCCTACTACAAATCGTAGCAAGCTCACCGCAAGGTTCACCAAATCAGGTCATGCCCGGGCCTTCCAGCAAGCTGGCCTGATCCAAATCCGACGGATCCCCATGCCAGGCCAGCACTTCGTGGCGACCCTCCATGGAGCTCTGGCCGGTGTAGTGCTGGAGGAGACCTCTCTACATCCGGTCTCACTGAGCCTCTCAATACCCGGACCATGACATAAGTCACAAGCCACGCCTGGACTGCGAACACGCCAGACGTAGAACTCAGACTCCAACATCTCAGACCTCGTGCTGGCGCAAGGCAGAACAAACCCAACGAAGCTTGCATCGAAACTTGGAGCTGAAATGCCACCGCCTGGCTCTTGCGCTGCTGAAAAATGCAGCTCTCCAGAGCATTCTCTCGGATCTGCTGTAAGGCCATTGAGACGAGAGTCTGCTCCGTAGCAATACTGCAATAGTGCGCCTCTGATGTGAATGCCGCCTGCGACTCGTGCATCAAAGCTTCAATCCTTCGGCAAGTCGAAACATCATCGAAGCACTTGCACATGGCGGAGCAGCATGTTCAGACCATGCAAGCATTAAAAATGGCCCCGCGACTCTGCGTTGTGTCTTTCGTAGTAGGTTGCATAGAGCTGCCGCAACCAAAGAGCTTCCTGATGCCGCGGGACCTGAGTGCATTCGTCACCTTCAAAAGGGAGATATATGGAGATATCGTGTATACATACGGTACATGTATGTATATATTCTGTACATATATATATATACACATGTATGCATGTATGCCTGTCTGCATATACTCATGTGAGTGTACGTGTGTAGACAAAATGAATATATATATATATATGTATATGTGGATGCATGCCTATAAAGATACGATCGATAGATAGGTAAATTGGTAGATAGACAGACCGATAGACCGATAGAACATGTGGGCACGCGTTGCGTCTCCCGGTAGGACCCTAAATAGGAGTTTCCGAAAAGAGGGGATCCTAATATACTACCCTAAATAGTAGGACTCTTGCTATAAGGACCCCAAAATGAGGCACCCCTAATTCTCGGAACCTCCCAAAATTGAGATGGGGACCAACAGTTCCAGGTCATTGGTCTCTGGAGCCAGGCCGATGAGGTTGGACTGAACAAGATTCAAGAGCCTCAGTCCGAGTTTGGGGGATTTAGGGGTTTGGGGTTTTGGGTCTTTGGGGGTTTAGGGGCTTGGGGTTTGGGGTCTTTGGGGGTTTAGGGGTTTGGGGTTTTGGGTCTTTGGGGGTTTAGGGGCTTGGGGTTTGGGGTCTTTGGGGGTTTAGGGGCTTGGGGTTTGGGGTCTTTGGGGGTTTAGGGGCTTGGGGTTTGGGGTCTTTGGGGGTTTAGGGGCTTGGGGTTTGGGGTCTTTGGGGGTTTAGGGGTTTGGGGTTTGGGGTCTTTGGGGGTTTAGGGGTTTGGGATTTGGGGTCTTTGGGGGTTTAGGGGCTTGGGGTTTGGGGTCTTTGGGGGTTTAGGGGTTTGCGGTTTAGGGTCTTTGGGGGTTTAGGCTCTACTTTCAAAATGTGCCAGCTCTCTGAGTCTGTAGCAGCACTCCCGAACATGTTGAAAAGTTGACATCCGCGATTTTGCCCGACTAAGAATGCTACAACCAGCCGGCAGAAAAAGCCGATCGCGGCTCAGCCTGGAAACGCATGGCACTTTACGCTCCGACTGGTGCTCTACTGTATACGACGTACTACATACCGAAGTTACCGAAACTACCTACGACATACTAACCTACGAAAAACATACCAGGTCATAATGCAACGTAATATACTACCCTATAAAATCTCAAACCCATAAACTCCGAAACCCTACTTAAAACCCTAAAAACCCCACTATCCTTTTCGCTGAAGGTCGCTTGCGCTTCGGCGCCGAGAACTCTGCCATGGGCTTTGCCTGCCGGCTACTTTAAAAGGAACCCCATAGATCCCCTTAAGGGAACCCTAAACCCTAAAACCGAAAGGAACCCTAGGATACCCTTAAGGGAACCTTAAACCCTAAAACCGAAAGGAACCCTATAGATCCCCTTAAGGGAGCCCCACAAACCCCCCTTAGCCCCAAACTCAAAGCCAGGTGAAGAACCGGCTCGGAGGCACCGTTTAGGGGTTAGGACCTTCGGTTTTTATGAACCCTGAAGCCCCAAATCCCAAACCCCTACACCCTTAAAGCCATACATCCTGAGCCCGTACACCCCTAAAGACATACATCCCAAGGCCCCCAACTCCTGAATTTAAGACAGGTTCAAGCTGTATAGTAAGCTCCACTGGGTGCCTGGAAGCCAACGGAGCAGCTGGGGGCTCACCTCTCCATGCTGACGCTCCCAAATTCTGCAGAAGCTTGCCTGGCTCAGTCCTCGGCAGTTCAGAGCCACTAACAGAAGACATCGCTGGAACCATTACTGTCATTGCTCTCCGAATTACTGCTGTTGCTATTGTTTTCACTGTTATGATTATGATGCATACTTCATATGTCATTATGACATATGAAGTATGCATCATAATCATAACAGTGAAAACAATTGACATATGGAGCTTTCCCAGGCGTGCCGATTTAGCAGACGGGTCGCCTCCACGATGGAGCTCGAAGAGCTGGAACGTATGGCTGAGGACCGAAGCACTGCACTCGGGCTCGAAGGACATAAGCAAGCCGGCGAAGTCTGTCAAAGTTATCACCTCCAGGGCAAACTCCCCGAAACCCTAAACCCTAAGGTCGTATCATGTACACGGCAGCAACGGCTCACGAGAGCCCTCAGCTTCCCACTCCGTCGCGGTCGAAGTCCAGATAAGAGAACAGCTCGGCCGATGTCAGCCCAATGCTTTTCCTGAGTTGATCCGAGTTGACAGCACATGTGACCAAGGACAAGAATAACTCGATGCATGGCTGTCAACAGTTGTGTATGCACGGTGCCGACCATGATCGCCAAAACTTTGTTTGAAAGATTCTGAAAGCATCAGCAGTCCCTTCTTACCTGCTCGGAGAAACACATCTTCTCCTGCGCTTCTAGATCCAAAACCTCTGTGGCAATTCTGAGGCACATGGATTGAAACTTGAAAGCCAACTACGGGCTTGGCCTCCTCCACAGCGCGCGCGCGTGTGTGTGTGTGCCTGTGTGTGTGTGTGTGTGTGTGTGTCTGTCTGCATGTGTGCGTGTGTGGTCACGCGTGTGTGTGTGTGTGTGTGTGTGTGTGTGTGTGTGTGTGTGTTGAGCGTCTTACTATTGCAGAGCTCGACACAGTTGAATCTCGGGCTTTGTGCATAATGCCCCTTCGATGTCAAAGCGAGGGTCATGGAGTCTCGTATTCGACGCAAAATCGTGTCAGCCTTCATCTCGACAGTAGTTTCGGCCTCCTGGGCATTGCCGGGCACTTTGGCCCGCCTCGTCATCTCATCACTATACGGTACTAAGCGCTCATGACGTCATGAAAGGCGACGATCTGCTTCGGCTGCGGAATGCCAGTATTGATGCGCAGCGATGGTCAGTGCTAGACTGCAGTGACTCCCTGGCTCATCGCTTTGAGGCGACTGCGCCTGCATCTGCAGAGTTGCTGCTCCTGACCTCACAGTGCCGACATGGCAAACCATGCGCAACATGTCTCGTTCTAACTCTGCTGGAATAGATGCCTCCATCACGATGTCATCCTCATCAGCGGCAGCTTTGGCCTGCAGTGTCGGTCAGAAACAGTGCGAAGTGCAGCATTTCTTACATGTTATGCTGAGGCAGTGGCTATTCGTGAGGAGTTGACATCGCCTACAAGCCACCATCCCTGTTGCTGACCTCAGCACGTGACATGATGTCAATGCCTCGCATATTGCCACAAGATGCCACGAGTGGATTTATCAAAATTCTCTGAGCATTGCGGCGGCCCCAATGTAGCTCGAAAGACAGGGCGGGAGCTGGTGGCTCCGCCACCTGCCATGCACCGCCCGGGCCCGAAAATCTCTCTGCTCTAAAGGCATAGCCTACACGCGCGGTCTGCAGCCTTGGCACCGATTCTCATCAGTTTTGCGGAACCCAGAAGAGACATCTCAGCCGCGGCCACAAGCGGGTTCTGAGCCGAAACTATCACACTGCTGAGCCCTCTACCGGTTGAGGATCGACGTCCTCAAACAGGCATGTCAAAGAAACGACGTGATGACAGGCTGCCACAGGGATGCCTCAAAGGCCAGTGACATCTCTTCGACCGCTGGGCGCCAGCGGTCCATCCTGGTCTCAAAGCAGCTGAAACAGCTTCTTCCAAAGGCAACCGGCTCTGAATCGCTGGGAGCGGGGCACACTTGCAGCTGCAGCCTCAGCGGAAAGAACCACACCGACGAGGACTCTTGTATTTCTAGTCACCTCTCTTCAGCTCCAAAGCCCTCAACCCTACACTCTGAACCCAAACCCTACTGAACATCCGAAACACCCTACCTGGACCCTGCAGAACCTACCCTTATCTAAGGAAGGGTCCGGGTAGACCCTGCACCCTAAAATGTCTCACCCCTCTTCAACCATAAGGACCCTCAGGGGGGTAGGGGTGAGGGGGGTAGGGGGACTTAGTACCTATAAGGGAGTTTCCGCAAATCGGAGACCCTAATATAGTTTTAAATAGTAGGATCCTTATCATAGGGGCCCCAAAATAAGGTACCCCGAATTTTCGGAAACTCCCATAGCAACCCCCCCTTTAAGGGTCCCTATGATTCCACCCTTCTGTGCTCGGCGCCGGGATGCCAGAAGAGCAGAGGCCGCCTTTTCTCTCCTCCCAAGCCCAGAGACTCTAACATCTCTTAATTGGGAGTTTCCCAAAAAACAAAGGTAAACTTATGAAAAGATCCTAATAATAAGGATTCTACTATTGAGGGTGCAACAAAGACACCTTATTTAAGGATCCTAATAATGGGGATGCTACTATTTAGGGTGCTATATTAAGGGTCCCCTATATTCGGGAACTCCCAATTAGGGAATATACCTTAAATCGTATTAGGATCCCTACTATGATTTAAGGTATATTCCCTAAGTAAGGGACGTTGGAGTTTTTCGGGGGCTTTGCTACAACTTCTGCTCTTCCCCGCCCCACCTCTTCTTGAAGCAGCAAGGCTTAGGGTTTAGGGCTCATAGAGGGCTTAGAGGGTTTTGGGGCTTTGGGGCTTTTCGGGCTTTAGAGTTTAGGGTTCAAGAGTTATTCTCGTCAGTGCCCTGGACACAAAGAGTAGCTGGAGTTTGCGAACCGTGCCAGTCTGTCTGCAGAAAACTCGGCCTCTTCCACCGGAACTGTGGGCAAAGCAACCTGGGATTCCATGTGATGCGTCTACGTTGACCAGAACCCTAAACACTGTAAACCCGTACATGCCATACCGAAAAGGCAACCTGATAGAGGCCACGAGCCCGAATGCAGACACCCGTAACGCAGATATCGCATCAGAACGCGGAGTTCCCCATTCTTAGCTTGACGGATTCAGCTGCCGGAACACGCCTCCTGTGGAGTTCCCCCCCTTAGCTTGACGGATTCAAAACGCGCGCGATGCCGGAACACGCCTCCTGTGGAGTTAGCTGACGGATTCAGAACGCCGTCGAGACGCGCCGCCGCCGGGCTTGACGGATTCAGAACGCTGTCGGGACGCGCCGCCGCCGGGTTCAGCTGCCGGAACACGCCTCCTGCGGAGTTCCCCATTCTTTGACGGATTCAGCTGCCGGAACACGCCTCTTGTGCAGTTCCCGCTTAGCTTGACGGATTCAGAACACTGTCGGGACGCGCCGCCGCCGGGCTTGACGGATTCAGAACGCCGTCGGGATGCTGCCGGAACACGCGTTCTGTGCAGTTCCCCCTTAGCTTGACGGATTCACGCTGCCGGGACGCTGCCGGAACACGCGTCCTGTGGAGTTCCCCCTTGACGGATTCAGAACGCCGTCGGGACGCGCGTTCTGTGGAGTTCCCCACAACTGCCGGAACACGCGTCCTGTGGAGTTCCCCCTTAGCTTGACGGATTCAGAACGCCGTCGGGACGCATCGGGACGCGCGTCCTGTGGAGTTCCCCCTTAACAGCGCTGCGCGACACGCCTTTGTCGAGTTCCCCACAGCTGCCGGAACACGCTTTTTGTGGAGTTTTTTTTTAGCTTGACGGATTCAGAACACCGTCGGGATGCACCGCCGTCGGGCTTGACGGATTCAGAACGCCTTCGGGACACGCGTCCTGTGGAGTTCCCCCTTAACAGCGCTGCGCGACGCGCCTCGCATCACACGCGGACGCTGTGCCGTCGGGCTTGACGGATTCAGAACGCCGTCGGGACGCGCGTCCTGTATGTCCTGTGGAGTTCCCCTTTAACAGCGCTGCGCGACACGCCTCGCGTCACACGCGAGCGCTTGCGGACGCTTTGCGGACGCTTCGCGAACGCTTTAACCACGATCCCCGGTCACCTGCTGGACCCCTGGACCCCAACTTTTTCAACGGGAACCCTTCTGCAAAGCATTCGGGAAAAAATCGAAACCAGGCCGGCCGACCAAGACGAGATGGCGGGCATCTGCCGGCAGTTGGGTTCCATTCCTGAACAGCTCAGCCAGCAACTAGCACAGTCAAGTGTAGTATGGTAAAGAATCGCACAGTATAGAGTATACAGTAGAGCAGGGTGGGGTAGAGCATATAAAACTGAAGCCCACAAGGCGGCCCTAAATCTCGCGAAAGCTCTGGGCCCTCCGACGGGACCTGCAGCTGCGGCCACGGGTCCGAATCTTGCATTTCCCACCTGAGACATGACTGCAAAACCCTAAACCCCAAACCCCACGGTTTAGGGTGTAGGGCTTTGGCACCAGGATTTGACGACGCATCTTCTGGATGTAGCATGATGGTCAGACAAAGACAGCAGCTGCGTTCCGCTGGCAAAGTTCCCGGCGCAACGAGCTGGGTGTCTGAAGGACGCATCAGCTTCCAAGTTGCCTCAGACAACACGAACCTCAAACGCGATGCTCTGTCCCAGCACTCCCTCAGTCATTTACCTTTGGCTTGTAGGGAATGGAGGAATGGGGTACGATTTTAACTACTATTACTACCATTCTTCCATTCCCTACTAACCAAAGGAAAGGCCATTGTCATGCCCGTCCTCCGAAGCCTGGAGCGGTCCCGCCCAGCAGAGCGCAAATGCCTGGCAGAGACAGCACATGTTCTGGTCGTCGTGGCACTAGGCAAGACGAGGAGGCAAGTGTGGGGTCTGGCTGTGCATCTGCGAGACTACGGCAGCTGCACCATTGTCCCGGGCTGTGGTCAGATGGCAAGGCAGAAGAGCAGTGTGAAGCATCAGCCCTATCCTTGCCTTTGGATAGTAGGGAATGGAGGAATGCGGTACAATTATAACTACTACTACTACTACTACTACTACTACTACTACTACTACTACTACTACTACTACTACTACTACTACTGCCATTCTTCAATTCCCTACTAACCAAAGGTAAGTTACAGGATTATTAAGGCCCCTATACTATAGTACCCTTATAGATCCCTTATATATAGTAACCCTTATAAACCCCTTTATAAGGCCCCTTTCATTCTTCGAAGAGCTCGCTACGTCGCTGCCTCTGCCGCAAGCAGCTCTGGCCGATGCACCCACCGGAAGAGGCCACCAAGCTTGTCAGGCTGCAGGTCCTGCGCATCGAACCCTAAACCATAGATTTCCGAAAATAATACCCTAAAATGGTACCCCAAATAGTCGGATCGTTATTATAGGGCCCCTAAAATAAAGTAAACCCGAAACCCTAAACCCCAAAAACCAAGAACCCGGAATCCCTAACCTTTTCTCGCAAAGACAAGCTGACATTCGTCCGATCTGGGCTTCGTCCTCGTCAAGGAAATCTGCCCCCAACGAGTCTCCGGAGGAAGCCGCCTCCACAGCAGTGCATGCTTACCTGCCTACGTAGTTAGTGTGATGCCGGATGTCCTGCAGGGCATGGAAGGCCAGCTCCGTAAGAATGATATTTCGTGCTACATCAACAGTGTTGGGCCAGTCGCCACTGGCCTCCAGCTGCGCTGCCAGTGACGCCCCGCAACGACTCCCTCGAGCTTGGCTTAGGCCCTGCGCCAGCCGATGAGCTACGGACTTACCTTCCGTCTGGCTTCAGTGATTTATCGTAAAACACTATGAAACAAACGGCACGCCGTGCGGTACAATATAGTATAATATAACAGAACATAGCAGCACATATTACACTGGAATATCACAAAGTCGGGATATACTCCGACACAGTTGTTGAGGGGCACCGGAAACCAATGACCAGAGAAGGCATAATGTCCAGCCTGGCAGCCGCTGCAGGAAGATGTGCAGGAATCGCTTGCCGGGCAGTAGAGGCCTTTTTAGGATTCCTTTAAGGGTACTGCAGGGTTCTATAATCGAGTCCCCTTTAAGTAGGGCTCTATAGCAGGATTGCATTTATTGGTTTAGCTTGGGGTTTAGAGGCCTTTCTGTTTGACGGCGCAGGGGATCTTGGGTTGCTGGGTGAGGCACTCGGCACGAGATACCGGCAGCTTTCGGAAAAATTGTCGAGATTTCACTGTAGTAAGTTCTAGCATATTGGCAAGCAGCATATGTTGATGCGACATAGGGTGCCCTGGGACTTTGCTGACCTTGTATACCAACGTCCACCTTTCTGGAGGCGCCTGGCTACACTTCTGAGCGTGCAGGCGCGCAAAGATCATCCCCAAATATCCCTCGGTTGATCCTATAGACCCCATAAAGTCATAAACTTTATGTGCTATGCTCCTATACCCTAAACCGTCTGTCTGAGGTTCGGGCTGCTACCGCGCAGGCAGGTCAATGTGCTCTCGCTGAGCATGGAGCCGCTGAACCTTAACGGGGCTACTCCCTTACCGTGGAGGGTGAGGAGTGGACCTGTCCCTGTAGTATTGCAGTATAGTGAAAAATACAGTATCCAGTATAGTATAACGTATGTTATATAGTATATAATAGAATAAAGTATGTGGTAGTTGTAACATAGTATATGATGGAATATAGTATGTGGTAGTTGCGGCTTCCGTCGGCGCGGCTGAGGTGAGAACTGCATCTCCCTCTCGAGCATCGCCATCTGGCAAACCATGTGTTCCGTGCATCACCGCCCGAAGCTGCACGGTGTGGCTGAGCAGCTACAAGACCGCAAACTTTTCGATCTTGCTTTCTAGCCGTCGTATAGCGGCTCTTCTGAGACAGCCTATCTCCACTTATCGCCACAGTGAACGAAATGGGGAACGCCAGCATCGGTGAAAAAAGCCCCACCTGATTCAAAGCCGACGCTGTAAGCCGGTGTGTTCTTTCCAAGGCTGCCGTCAATCTTGAGTGCAGGCCCCGAGTCCCAACATTGCAAGCCGAACCCCTCGACCCTCATGCTAAAACACCAGGCCCGGAAACCGTGCACTTCAGTTCCTCACGAGTCGAATTCCTGACTTCCAAGAATCCAAATGGGAGTTTCCGAACATATGGGACCCAAGTATACTGCCCTGAATAGTAGGATCCTTATTACAAGGACCCCGAAAATAAGGTACCCCCTAATTTTCGGAAACTCCCAAATCGCCTCCGCTCCAGCTTCTTCGGCAAGGCGCGGCCTGAGCAGAGAGATTCGAGGCTTCAGGCTTGATAGGGTTTGGGGTTCAGGGTTTAGGGCTTAGGGGTTAGTGCTTAGGATTCAGGGTTTAGGGTTTATGGGTCCGTCTTACAAGGGTTCCGGAGTTCTATCAGGCTTCATGAGCGGGCCTAGGGCTGTGGGGGTTTGGGATGGCTTAGGCGTTGTTGTAAAGGATTCGGGGTTTTGTGTTGGCGGGTTAAGGGTGAATGGAAATTTCCGAAAGCAGTGGACCCTAATATAGCACCCTGAATACTAGGATCCCTATTACAAGCACCCCAAAACAAGGTACCCCCAAGTTTGGGAAACTCCCAAAGCTGCTGAGTTCAGGGAGCTTTGGGTTTACGGGACCCTTAGGTGATCTCCTGCTCCATGCAGGGAGGGAGGATTTAGCGATTAGCTCGCGGAGATGTATATATATATATATATATATATATATGCTCACACCCCCCCCCCAGACCTACCGCGAGGTGCTTCGGCTAGCAATGGGTAGTAGAACATGTAAGGATTTGAGGAAACCATTAGGATAAAATACACTCATACATAAACAATGGAAACGTATATCGTGTATAATCAATAGCTGAATACACTGTAATGACCTACGACGGCGCGACATCGCCGTTGGCGGATTTGGGCAAGCTTCAATGCCTGCAATTGTTTAATAGGATACTGCCTAAATGTTCCGGATATTCATAACTCTGGTCATATAATGACCATAGGCATAACCCGAAGACAGGACCAAGACAGAACAGTGTCTACATCCTACGTAAGATCGTTAGATGCGCCGGGTAACTTTGTGTTTGTCATTGTCTGTTTTTAATTTTGTTCATGTACTCATAGGCATAACCCAAAGACGGGACCAAAACAGAACGATGTGTGCATCCTACCTAGGATCGTAATGAGGGTTACATGTGCACACATGTTTATTCTGTGTGAAGCTCTTAGGTTACTCATGCGCCAATGTGTATAATAGCTATTACTAGTGCGAATACTAATACTGATACTAAGATTTCTATTCCTACGAATAAGGATATTACTGTTCATAACATAATAGGCTTAATGGTTAATACTAGTATTAAAAATTGCACTACTAATTCGAATAGTAGTGCTGATGGGAATATTAACACTCCTGGGGATACTAATACGCATATTCTTATTAACTGTTCTCAATATGAATACTAATAGTACTAGTTGTTTGGAATACTAATACTTGTCCGAATATTCATACCAATACTCAGGCTACTGCGATTATACATAATAGGACATTAATATGGGTATTCGTATTAAGGTCAGCATTTCCTTCGAAAGTATTCATATGCGCATCATAATTCATCTTAATACTCGTACTGATATGAATTAGTATGATTACAAATACTTTTACGAAGACGGGTACTTTCAGTAATACCGATACTAATATGAATACTAGTGTTCCTACGAATATTAAAAAACATACCCATATTGATAGTAATTTTATTTTTTATTTGTTACCAATATACACGCAAATGCTAACATTAATACTAATATGCACATAAGTGATACAGTTCCTCCGCAGATTAATGCGCATAGTCTTATTAATTATTCTCAGTATTTATATTCACATTAAAAAACCTACACTAACATGAATAGCAGTATTACCACTTGATACTCCAGATAATACGATTATGCATAGTATGAACAGCGATACTGCTATTGATACCAATATTAATGCTCCTACGAATACTAATAATCACGTTCAAACCAAATACAAAAAACAGACACATCAATGTACCAAAGAATCTGTATTTTCACATACCAATAAATAATATACTCGTATACTACTATTCCAATGTTACCATAGACTATGAGACTATACACTGGTTAATATTAACACTAAGAATAAGGCAGAGACTAAGACCAAGACTAATACGAATACTAAAACTCACACTAGACATTAACACTACCATTAGTACACCTATTGTATAGACTTATATTCAGACTAATACTAACGCTGACATTGGAATTGACATTGACACTGACACCAACACTAACAGTAACACGAATCAACACGCTAGAACGCAGATACTAATACTAACACTAATGCCTAATGCACATCTGAAGACTACTGCGCGTAAACAACGAAACCATTTCCGATCAAGCATGCTGCGCGCTGTATTGGCTCTAAGGCTCCGAGAACCAAAAATCCAAAAAACCAAAAAACCAAAAATCCAAAACCTTTGTCAGGGGGGTCGAAACTTTTGGATTTTTTGGTTTTCCTAGGGTTTTTTTGGTTTTCCAACAGAAAACCAAAAAAATCCAAGGTTTTTTTGGTTTTCCAGCAGAAATCCAAAAAAATCCAAGGTTTTTTTTGGTTTTCCAGCAGAAATCCAAAAAAACACAGGTGTTTTTTGGTTTTTCACGAGAGACACAGCAGAAAAACCAAAAAAACCTTGTGTTTTTTTGGTTTTCCACCGAAAATCCAAAAAAAGCCATGGTTTCGCCAAGGCAAAGCCCAAAAAACCAAAAAAGACCTAGGAAAACCAAAAAATCCAAAAGTTTCGGGCCCCTCAGAAAGGCTTTGGATTTTTGGATTTTTGGTTTTTTGGTTTCCGCCGTCGTATCGTATGGTTTCTTTTAATGTTTCTTGCTTATGAATACAGGCATATGAATTTGAAAGCGGACATGAGTAGGCACGACGTTGTAAAGAGACATGACTTCACATCAGCCATGATAGAGAAGGTATCATCCCCGAAAATTACGCAAAACACGAATCGTATGCCAAACGCGAATCCCTGCCAAGAGAAGGTTTTGACGGTATTTACAATGGAAAAGAGGCCGAGGTAGGTCATGGGGGGGGGGGGGGGTGTGTCCATATATATATATATATATATATATGTAATATATATTATAACATATATATAATAATAATGATAATAGTAATAATAATAATAATAATAACAATAATAATAATAATAGTAATAATAATAATAATAATTATAATATAATATAATATGATATAATATAATATAACATAATATAATTTAATATAATATAACTTATTAAAACTATAATATAATAAAATATAATATAAGATAAGATAAGATAATATAATATAATATAACAAAATATAATATAATATAATATAAGATAACATAACATAATATAATATAATATAATATAGAGTAATATAATATAATATAGAGTAATATATCATAATATATCATAATATAATACATTACAATACAATAAAATATGATATGATATAATTATAATATAATATGATATAATATAATATAATATAGTATAATAATATATAGCATAATATAATATTACATAGTATAATATAAAATAAAATAAAATAATATAATATAATATGATATAATATAATATTATATAATATAATATGATATAGTATAATAATATATAGCATAATATAATATAATATAAAATATAATATAATATATAATATAATATAACATAATATAATATAAAATATAATATAATATAATATAGTATGATATAATATAATATAACATAATATAATATAAAATATAATATAATATAATATAGTATGATATAATATAATATAGTATAGTATGATATAATATCATATCATATTAATATATGATATAATATGTTTATATATATATATATATATATACATATTATGTATACGGTGTATATATCACATATGAGAATACGTCCCTCCGTCCCACTTAGTGCATGTGAAGCAGCCAGGCGTAGTCTGGCGAAGGCCAGCGCTTCCGCATCTGGGATCGTGCAAGAGGAGTCCCTTCTTCGGCGGCTAACTGTTGGGTAGTTGTCAAAATTAGGGTCCCTTTTTGGGTACCTTAAATATTAGGTGCTGTATTATATGAAGGACCCGAAAAGGGAGCATAATTTTGCCAACCACCCTTTTGAATTAGGGCTCTCGGGCTTCAGCGGGCACAGGGGGTAGGGGGCTTCGTTTTGTTTTTTCCGAAGGGGGTTCAGCTCTTGTTGGCACTTCTCCTCATGTAACATGGCTTCCCAGGGTTTCATCGTGGAATCCGTTATGAATTGAAAGGTTCGTGGTCACAAGACGGCATGTTGCTGTCCATGGTGGAGTTGGAATCTCAAGGCACCTGAATTCAAGATGGAACTGCAGAAAGTATGGGACCCTCATGACCCCAAACTGTTAAAGGACCCCTAAATGTCCCAAAATAATGTCCAACGTCCCCTAGACCCCCCAGATCCCCCAGATCACAGCATAGACTGCCGTCGAAGTTCGTGAATGTGAAGCTCCGGAATCTCTGCGCCACGGCTCATCTGCATGCTGCCTCGCCTCAGAAGGAGTCGAGAGAGAATGCAAGATACCTGACCCATGACCCGTAGCGCTCTTCTCCTGGTTGCTCCGGCAAGTCACGCTTTGCGAAACTCGACAGTCCAGCCTGCAAGCATGTAGTGCATCGGCACGAAGCAATCCACCGTTCACTTTCAGCCAACCCGAAGTGCACCGTCAACCCACTTCTACTGCGACTGGCTGCATAAAGACGATCTCCTCATGCTCGCATATGCTTACGCCTTCCCTCAACTCCTGCTCCTCCTCCTCCTCCTCCTCCTCCTCCTCCTCCTCCTCCTCCGCATCCATGTGGTCATCACCATCAGCATGAGAACCTCATCATCATCTGCATCTGTATCTCCTTCCGAGTATCATCGTACTGTGTTCTGAACGTTATCATCACCATTGCTATGCCAGCCGTGATCACAATCTTCAGCTTCTGCTTCTTCATCACCATCACCAACACATCACCGCCAGCTGGAACTTCATCATCAGCATCCTCATCACCGACATCATCAACGACAAGGCAATCAGCAGCACCACCTATCATGTCATTGGCCCACCCTAGCACACCAAGCAACATCACACAGGCATGTCCACCATCAACCAGTGTCTTCATCATCCATCGTCAGCATCACCTTTCATCATACCGGTCGTGTCACCAAGACCATCACCATCAGCAACAACAACAGCAGCATCAGCATCAGCCCAGAATCCATGCTTTGTATCCTGGTCCTCTGTCATGCTCATCATTTTCCTGCTCCTTCGACTCATCGTCATCGTGCGTAGCGTAGTAGCACCAGCACGACCATCGCCCCGTACCGCAGAACAGGCGGGTGTGCGCTGCATGTAACGGCTCCTGATGCATGAGGGATGGTCTCGTCGAAAAGGTTCAGGTCCAGCGTAAATCGCTTTCTGCTGTTCTGCACCTCCGGCTGCGAGGTGCTTGCTGACCGTTAAGGATTGTTAAGGAAACAGATGGCTACCCTCGCACTTGACCACGCACCCTTGATGGTGCAGGTCCGACTCGAGCATATTTGACTGCGGGGCTGCATCTTCACTGCTGTTACTGTTGCTCCCAGACTTCAGCAACCTTCAGTAGTGCGCTGCATCGCTGTGGACGTACACATTTGCACTTGTTCATCCATGCCCTTCTAACTCTGTCCCCCTCTGACGGCCTTGGCAATGATCTCAGCCTCGACTCGAGATGCAGAGATGTTTACGCGGAGTAGACGCCGCACTGACTCGGCTGTGCGGTCCTGGTAGGGCAGCATTGCGCATGGATGCATGTTGGCCTCCATATATAGACATTACGAAAGACCTCCATCACCCAAAACTGTGTTCCGTCCTTGTTGACGTGACCTTGGCCCTTCTCTGTGGAGTACACTGCTAGGTTTGCTCCGGGTGCCTGGCAGCCAATCTTGCAATTTGCTCTCAGTATACTGAGCGTTGGGCCCCAGTCGGGCCTCCCACTTGTGTGAGAAGCGAGCTGATATCATCACGGCCTCAACTCAAAAGCTCAGCGTCTCCGGCGGATGTCCCATCACGTGGCGAGAAGGGCAGACTTTGCTCGGAGCGCCGCCGACGAGTTTTGAGCCTCATCTCTAGACCCGATCTGCTGAGGCCTTGCACTTAGTGGGAATCCTTAGTGCAGGGCCCACTGAATCGCCATGGGCGTCGAGGCCGGGTGGGCGTAGGAATGGTCCAGCCACCTTACCAGCTCCTGGCAAGAATCGCATCCCCAGGCGCATGCCAGGCCCTGGCTTCTGGCGCGCCTCGGCCTCTTGCTTCAGTTCAGAGACCTGACTGAAGCCCAAAATTCGCAGAGCTTCTCTATGCAACAGTTTCCGATGCTTCAGGCTTGCCGACAGAGCAGGAGGACACAGCCAGCTTTTCCCACGTGGCTTCTCTTTCGCACTTCGACCCAGCATCAAGGCTGAGCCCTTCTGTTCCTCCGCTCCCAGAGGTGCCGAGCTTCGCATGGGGAGCGTGGGGACCGTGGGACTTGTGGAGGGGGACCAGGAGCTCCGAAGCGATGGAGGACGGAGCCGTACCGGAGACCTTTGCCTCGCCTTCGCCGGGGACTTGCGCAGGACGCGCCCACCTGTGGCATCGCCTTGCTTAGAGGGGCAGGGGACTTAGCAAGTAGGTTATAAGTGGGGTTTAGGGGGGTACCCCAATTACAACCCTACTTTTCACCTACTCTACGTGGGCCTTCCTCTAGTCGACGTCTTCCGAGGGCCCATCCACGCCAGGGAAACGGACCTCCAGCCATGGCCAAGCTTGCCTGGACAGGTGTGCAAAGGACGACCGTCAAGACCCTATCTGTAATATCTATAGATGACTGAATATATACATATATATATATATGTATGTATATATGTATACATATATATATATATACATATACATATATATATATATATATACATATACGTTACGTTGTGAAATGATAGTATAGAATAGGACGCGATATAACATGATAATCTCGATTAGACAAAAACAAACAATCAAACCCACATACATGCATACATACATACTTACTTACGCGCATACATACACGTATCCGTGTGTGTGTATATATATATATATATATGTCTGGTAGACGGCCGTACCTGTACTTGCCCAGAATCTCTTGGATCTCGATCACGGTCTCCATCTGAGGAAAGGTTGGGCGCGACACAAAAGCGTCGCCTTAGCATGCGAGATACCGCAAAGCACACAGGGCGGAGCTTTCCATATGCGTTGACGTACTATAGATTCTCATAAACGAAACGAGACGTTGCAAGGAAGAAAGCCTTGCCGAAGCCACCGAAGAGTTGCAGTTTTTCTTGTAGGGGAGGAATCGGAGCCTTGCGAGGTCCCGGGGCAAGCGCCTCTGCTGCAGGCGCTCCAGCAATGCCCTGGCGGTCTCAGCCGCTTTCACGGAGTAGGAGGGCACAGGAACGTCCAGCTGCACTAAGGCAGCCATCGGAGGGCCTCGGAAAAGGACTCTTTTTGATCCATCCGTCAGGTACGGGCGATGAAGGCCTTCTGGACTGCGCTCAGGTCGAGGCTTTGCAAGAGGTCTGCCAAGGGCTGAACCCACTGACTCCAGTGCCGGTCTTGCGGCTCATCGGAGCTGGGGGAAACCTGCAGAAGCCAAAAAAAACGAAGCCCAAATGCCTCTTACTGTCAGTCTCCCGGCAGATCAAGGGCTGCCTGCAGATGCTGGACGTGGACGCCAGTGGGACATGGGGATGTGAAAGTGCCCAGGAGCATGTCAAAGTTTAAGTGCGGGCTGTCCACAATCTGCACAAATCGCAATGCCTCTCAAAGCAGCAACATTTTGGGCTCCTGCCTCACCAAGACCAAGGCCTACTTGCGCCCAAGTGGCAGCCAAAGGACCGGCTGTAAACAGCGATGAGAAACCCACCACTTCAGTGGAGTGTAGCACCTGGGGCCCCAGAGCCTCCAAAACCCCTTAATTAAGGAATATACCTTAAATCATATAAGGGATCCTATTATAATTTATGAAGGTATATTCCTTAATTAAGGGGTTTTGGAGGCTCTGAGCAGCCGCGGAGGAAGTTGGATTGCACGGGTCTGTGAAAAGCTGAGACATGCCGAGACCCGACACCGGGCAGGTGATCCGACCCGGCAGATAACATTCTCTTCCTCATCTCGGTGATGGTTGACATCATCATCTTCGTCATCATCACCACCATGAATTTTCCTTTCGCCTGCTTATCACCACCTCCATCACCAATCCCATCTGCGGAGCTTTTAATGGAGCGAGCAAGCACTTGAAACTGGGCAGCCCACCAAGGCAGAAAGACTCTCCACGCTCCGCAGACACTCTGCCGGCAGAGGTCGATCCAGGCGCGTAAGGATTTTGACCTCAGCTTGCGAGATTGTGAATGCGAGAATGCTGCGGATTGCGATGTCTTCGCCTCGTTCAGCTTTGCCGCCCTCTTCAGCAATCGGATAAGGAGCGTCGCCTTGGCTGTCTCCATAGTCACGCATGCACTCGGCCGCTATGGCCTCACGCAAATCGTGCCGGCTAGGCCGAGGTGCGGAGACGAAGCGAGCATTCTTGACCATGATGCGTGTCAGGCTATTGAACTCGGAAGGGCACTCGCTGAGGATGGCTTCCAGAAAGGCGCAGGCCGCCTCACCGTGGTCCTTGACAGCAACCTTGGCTTGGAAGCCCTATAGTATACTATAATAAACAGTATAATATAGTATAGTCTATTATAATATATAGTATAATATAGTATAGTATATAATATATAGTATATAGTATATAGTATAAAGTATATAGCATATAGTATATAGTATATAACATAATATAGTATAGTATAGAATCCAAGGCCAAGAGATGCCGAGGGCCGAGGGGCCATGTAGATGAAGGAAGGATGCACCAAGCGCGCAAGCCGCCGTGCGGCCACCGGACCGCCGCGAAGGGCGCGGTCATTGATCACCGGAATTACCCGGCGCCCTGAGGAGACCAGGAGACTCTACAGCTCATGCTGCATGGCCAGGAGTCGACTCCCGAAAGAGATGTGCCTTCTGTGGTGCAGAAGGCCAAGAAGCTCCGACATACCTTGGGGGTTCCGATTAAAGTACCCTTAGTAGTATAGGGCCCCAAATTAGGGGATCTACTGCAGACTTTGAGCCTGGCGGCCCACATGATGTATGCAGCTACAAGCCCATGACAGCATGGAGCCAAGAGTCGTTTGGCAACCGAACTGTCTCCTTCACCAGAAGGCACTCGAAGATCTTCTGGCCTCGGTAGCACTTTGGAGTATTTTGGAAGGTCACTCGGGAGGATCTACGAACGGATCAGGCCAACCAAGCGGCGAATGTAGATGGGAAGGTCCGTTCGAAAGACCTTAGGCTGCAGCTTGCAGTTGACCCCTATCCGTGCGCAGTAGTCTTGCTGTGCAGCTAAACCTCAAGTCCAAGCCCAAGCAGTTTGGGCCTCACCTAAGACCGTCGGCTATTCGAGGGCCCCCGCGAGCCGCTGCGCTTGCGCAGGGCCAACGAGATCCTGCAAGCAAGCCGTGGGTTTAATGACAGTGATATCGAACGTACTGTAGTACTAGTACTAGTACTAGTTGTAGTAGCCACAATACACGTGTAAAATCGAATAATGGCAATGGTGATGGTAGTATCTCTACGACTCTACGGCCAGTACTACGAGAAACTAGTACAACTGCTACCATCCTGCCAGTCTTGCTTCTGACCAGCTACTCTGGTCACACTACTGTGGCCAGAGGAAACCTAGCATCACCTTCGAACTTCGAAGCCACCCCATCTTCTAAATGGGAGATGGGAGGTGAGAGCTTGAGCTCAAAGGCCGGGCATGTTCCCCCCGAATCATCCCGATAATATAGCATTTAACAGCACAACAGGACTGATTGCAAAACCGACATCGAGTACAAGACCAACCAGACCCACACAGTCGAATAGCATGCGGCATGACAAACAACAACATTGCTGGGTCATCTCCGCCTGGAGACGTCGGCGCTTTAGAGTCGCGCTGCGTAGCACCTCCTGCGGGCTGGCCACTAATCGTTTGAGCTTAGGAAGCTTCTAGACTAGATATCGAGTGGGCTAGAGCTGATCAAAGGATCGGGTATTGGAAACAGTTTGCAAACAGGTTGGTCATGGTCCTCCACACAGTGCAACTCGTGCAGCAGGAATTGCCTTGTCAGCACCAGACACTGTCCAGAAGCGCGCGCGCGTGCATTCAACGAACTTCTTGCGACTGCAGCTTCACAGTGACTCCACTTGCCGCTGCGTTGCAAGCCATCAGAAGCATCAGGGCTGACCTCCCATGTAGCTTGCAAAATTTTTGATAGTGGCAGCACGGACAACAATCCGAACCGCTTACGTCAAGGCAACTCAAAAATTCGAGCGGTGTTTGCAAACTTTCCTCTGGGACAACGGCTCGTTGCAGGACGAGCTCGTCCATGGAGGTGTCCAGCTCCACCCTGAGCACCTGATATTCCCAAACCCCCAAAACCCAACGGTTTGGGGTTTAGGGCTGAGGTTTTGATCATATGTTCGTCCCCACCGTGTCCGAGGGTACGAAACTGTTCAGAAGGACGATCAAGCCGTCGCCGTCGAGGAATCGAATCCGGTGAGCCGGAACCTGCAACCAATCTGGCACAGAGGTATCATGTAATACCCCTAAACCCTAAACCCCTGAACCCCTAAAGCCAAAAGCCTAAACCCAATGTACGGTAGAGCCATGATTACGCGCATCTCTCGCCCTTAAGGGGATGATGGTTTAATGAACATGGGTCTGCAATACTTGCTTGCTGACTCCACCTCTGCCCCGTCCAGCCTCACCAATCTGGAGCACTTCCTGGACAAAGCTCAAGAGTTCCTCACGGCTTGTTCCGCGGAAGAACTTCAACGAATAGCGGCTTCCGCCGTGCCTCGCCACTGGCATGTTCCGGCCCAGACACAAAGAACGACAACTTGCCAGAGCCAAGTGCATCACTTGCTGTAATTGTGCCGAGGCTCAGCAATGTTATGGCCACAGGCTCGAGCGGTTGTGACATCGCATGGCCGGCTTGACAGAAAAGGACATGAAGTCGAAGTATCTTGAACACAGCACACTTGACAACTGAAGCCTCATGCACCTACATAGTGCTATCTGATATTTATTCCCGTCCGTTCTCCAGAAACTTCGACGGGTTTCACAATGTAAGAACCTGAGGCTGCAAGTTGATCCATAGCAGCTCGATGACTTCAAGACATCCGAGCCACAAGGGGGAAACACTATTTCAACAGCTGAGGGCTTAGGGGTAGGGGTGTTTGGGTCTAAAGAAGCACAAGGAGCATCTAACATAACTTAACCCTAGACCCTCATGTAAGCAGCGATTGTTATTGTTCTTCGAAGGACCAAGCAAAGCGGTACATGGGCCCTGGCACAGCGGCGCACCGGGGCGGTCAAGTCCATCCTAGCGACATGCATCTATGTAACAGCACATATGCACCCATATAGACAGCTACAAATACCCAGGTAGCTATGTATGTATATGCACGTAGGTAGGCAGATAGGTGTGTATGTATGTGTGTATGTATGACACATACTCTTCATGGACTGATAGATCGATAGCTACGTAGCTTGGGAGAGCTAGGTAGTAGATAGAGAGGTGATGTAGATAGATAGCCACACTGTGAGCAACAGCGATGATGATACTGATAAAACAAGATATTGATATGATAAGGATACTGCTAGTGATCGTAGTAGTGAGAATGAGAGGATAATGGTAATGGTATGGTAGCAACAGCACTAACAACGATCACGGTAATCGAGTTATGCAGAGACAGACATACACGTTTACGTGTACCACTCAGGCAGATACAGACATACGGACACACACACACACACACAAGTGGGGACGCGACATATCCCTATGACGTAGGAAAAGCAGAGTTCGAGCATGCGCAACTGCATGAATGTTGAATATTTGTCACATCACACACCGGATGATTGATGCCCTCGTTGCTCGTGCTACCATGGTCATAGTGCGACTGTCGCGTGACCGACGCTTCGACTCATTCACCACGACGCCCAAAACGCGTAAACCCCGAGAGCAATAAGAGGTCGCGCGCGGATTCCTTCAACTTTTCGCCAATGATTCATTCAACCGCTGCCCGCTGATTCTGTCAACCCGAAAACGCGGATGCATTCCACCCCAAAACCTGGTTCTTTCAACCCTGGCACGCAGGATCACTCAACCATGGCCCAGGGAGTGATTCCTTCAACCCAAACAACTGCTTGGTCAACCCAAACAACTGCTTCGTTCAACCCATACACAAAGAGTCGCTCCAACTATGGACACGCGTGCTACCCCAACCACAAGGACTCACTCAACCACGGACACGCGGATTCTTGTCCCCCGCCCTCGCTGACCACCCGCACCGCACTGCGACTAGCACATGCGCCGCAGGCGGCGCATGACGTACGGCGGCCGGCATGTTCAGGGCGCCGGTCATTCTTTAAGGGTAAGGGCTGCGTTATTCAATGTGAGACTGGCAAAAGAGCGGCCGAGATGCGTTGACAACAGTGTAGTGTTGACGGAAGCGGGGCGGGCGGAGTTGACGGAATCAGCACAGTCTGCGTTAATGGAAGCGGGCGATGGGGGTTGAATGAATCCGCACTATCTGGGTTGAGGGACGCGGCGAACAGGGTAGAAGGAAGCGCGGTTGAAAGAATCTTGGTTGATGGAACCGCGCAAAGTTGAGGAAGAAGGCTTCTACCGGAATAAGAGCAACAACTGCAAACGCCTACTCCTTGCTGCTGGGTGCCATCTCCAGCATGAGCCACAACGAGGGCATAATCCCTTTTGGTGCGGGGGGGGGGGGCGTGGCGGCAGCTTGCACAAGCATTGATTCCTTAAGTGTATTTCCACTGCTATCCGCACTATCAGTCCATCACTCCTGGACTGCTGCCGGCAAGCACAGTGCTTTGAAAACGTAATCCAGCGCTCTCTGCAACCATTAAAGAATCCAGTGCCTTGAGCACAAATCTGCAATTCTAGATCCATCAATGCTACACCCACGATGCTCCAAACACCATCTCACACCTTGAGCCTCAAAGCATGAAACAAAGGCCTCGAAGTTCAAAACCCCACAAGCTCTGAAGCCCCAAAGCCCCAAACATGAGGACCGGTCCGATGCTGACGGCCGCGGACGATGGCCGCGCGCGACGCCCGCCACCAGCTTTTGCCTACCAAGAGCAAGAGTCATCACGTCAGTGATAATGGCAACGAGCTATCATTGGAGAAGACCAGAGTAGTTCGATTGCTCGTTGTCTTCTCCAGTTTCCCACCACGATGTCCACCACCACCACGGCGACCCGCGAAGACTACGACTCGGACAACGACGACCACATGACTACATCAACCAGAGGATACCACAACTACAACCCCAATGGCAACCGCTACTGCAGCAACAACTGCCACCACCACTTCCACCGGTCATCGAAAACTGAATGCCCAATTATTATAAACCCCCCAACACCTCCCCCTCCCCGCGCAAAAGAAAAAAACAATTGTTCACCGATTTGGGTTTTAGTATTGGTGGGGTCAGTTTGAGCACTTTCCCCATTGCTCGGCGCTTTATCGTAAACCCTTCTTTGGGCTGGCCGCAGACCCTGCAGTCCTACCTTCCTGCCGTTGCTGCAACCTGCTGTTCCTGGCCAAAGCCTGCAGTCCTACGCACTCGTATGTTCGCGTACACAGTCGCTCTTGCAATCGTAAGGTTTCGGATTCTGGGATACTCCCTAGACCTAAACGCTTAGAGGGAAAGGGCCTCGCACGTTCTGGTACACGCTCGCTCATGCAATCGCACGGCCCCGGATGACTGGATAATCCTTAACCATAAACTCCGAGAGAGAGAGAGAGAGAGAGAGAGAGAGAGAGAGAGAGAGAGAGAGAGAGAGAGAGAGAGAGAGAGAGAGAGAGAGAGAGGGAGAGAGAGAGAGAGAGAGAGAGGGAGAGAGAGAGAGAGGGAGAGGGAGAGGGAGAGGGAGAGAAAGAGCTTCGATACAATTATAGGTCCCAACCCTCGACCATGCAGGGACTTGGCGTTTCCCCTGGTGTCCCCCTAATTGAAATCTCCTCTCGGCCTTTGGGCGCAATACAGCCAAAATGCCCTCCCGGAATTCGGTTTTCATAGTTTACCAATCGGTGGAGGGTTACCTCAGGTTCCCTCCACCTAACCCCCGTGCCCGGCTTCCCTTCAGTTTACCTGATTTGTATCCCCCTCCCTCCTCTCCCTCCCCTCCCCTCCCCCTACCCCTCCCCCCCTCCCACCCCCTCTCCTAAAGGAGAAGAGCAGCGAGTCCCGCACTGGACACGCAAAGGTTGGGGCTGAGAGGCCCCCCTGGCATGGTGTACACGACATCCACTGCCCCCTCGCCCTGCCGCTACAAAGGCGAGGCGGGCGGCGTAGCGTTAAAATTAAAATAGTTGGTTGCAAAACGTGGCGAATCAGCCGCGCTGGCATCATAGCATGCTAGTGTGTGGAGCCTTCTAAACAGTCAGGTTGAAGCAAAGCTTCGACAATGACAATCTTCCTGAGCTCCGTACGGATGAGCCTGTCGACCTGGACAACAACGGAGTTGGGGTTAGAAGATCTGAGAAGCGTGTCATGAAGTTGTAGCCACTACTCTAGAGGGAAAGCAAGACGACGCAAGTCAAGGCAACTCCATATGGGAGTTTCCGAAGATTAGGGGTACCTGAGTTTGGTGTCCTTATAATCAGGGTCCTACTGTTTAGGGTACTATATTAGGGTCGCCTGTTTTCGGAAACCCCCATTTGGGTGGTTGTCAAAATTATGGTCCCTCTTTGGGTCCCGAATATAATACGGCACCTACTGGTTAGGGCACCCAAACAGGGACCCTAACTTTGACAACTACCCATATGCCACTCCGACCTCAACAAACAAGTCCCCATCTGCCGGCAGCGCAGGCGCATCCAGGTCGTCCTGAAGGTTGCTTCTGAGGTGTCGGAGCTCTCGTGACCCTACATCCTAAACCCAGAAAAACCTAAACCCCAAAACCCTAAACCCGAAACACCCTAGACTTAAACCCTAACAACTCTAAATGAAAAACCGATAAGCCCTAAAACCCCTAAATGCAAAAAAACCCTGAAAACCCTGACCCGCAAAAACACACCCTAAACCCGGATTGCACACGGTGCTTCCAGGACACGAGAGGCAGGTGCCCCGACAGCGCTCGCTCCGCTTCTTCATCCGAAGCGGCGGCCCGGACTGCTGCAAGCACCTGACACTACTTACCTTTGGCAAGTAGGGGGAATGGAAGAATGGTAGCAATAGTAGTTATAATTGTACCCCATTCCTCCATTCCCTGCTAACCAAAGGCACTAACAGGGTTTAGGGTTTGGGGGGGCTTAGGGTTAAGCTTCTTTTTTTTTTTGGGGGGGGGGTGGGTTATGGGGGAATATAGTAGAGTTTAGGGGTGCGGGGGCTTAGGGGTTTAAGTTGGATTTTAAATAGGGGTTTATGGGGTTATAGGCGTTCTGACACTGCTCCCTTGAGGGCTTATAGGGCATGAGGCCGATCACAGGCTTCAGAAAATCTACGATCAGCTTGCGTGAGACATGTCTCGCAAGACGGCTGCACTAAGCTGCCCTTGCCATCAAACTCTATGAGATCCAAATTCAGTACAAGCATCTTTTGCCAACGCTCTGCGAACGTCTGAACATAGGGACGCCAACAGAACTGGCCCGTGGCAATTTAGGTTTGACGGCGACCGTGAGGATGATGATGATGATGATAACCACGACGATGAAGACGATCAGGAGGATGATGGTGATGATGCTGGTAATGACGAAAATGCTGAACATGAAGCCCAGGAAGACCATGATGCTGACGACGACTGCTTGTTGACGAAGAAGATGAAAAATGAAAATGATGATTATGATGATGGGCACAGTGCTGTTGATGATGATGATGGTGATGATGATGAGGAGGAGGATGGCGACGGCGACAACGAGGATGATACTAAAAATGATGAGGGTGACGATGATGATGATGGTGATGATAGTGATGATGATGACCATGGTGATGGTAAAGGCGACGATTATGAGAATAACGACGATGACGATGGTGGTGATGATGATAACGGTTTGACGGCAATGAACAATGCCAGTCTTTGGCGCAACGCGGCGCAACTGCTGCTGATGGTGCCAAAGCTGGTGATGACGGTCTTGTCGGTCATGGGCCATGATGGAGATTTGGACGCCAATGGTAATCATATGTAATCATCATAACCAAGAAGTAATCTACGGAGGATGATCAAGCTGCCGCTGATGATGATCATCTTCATACGATTGTCAAGCAGACAGATTAGGATGACGATGATGAGCCCCGGCAGAGCTCTGCAAACTCTGCAAGGCCTTCCACTGCCAGGCGTGCACATCGATTTGTGGAGGTGCCTGTCACATGGTTTACGCAGAAATCAGTATGACAGACTATGGGAATATGCAACATGTATCTTTCATGCTGGGTAACATGTGATTCTGCGTGTTGTGCAGTTGTCTCTTGATCGCCACGTTTGCTTGCAGCAAGGGGCCCCTTTCTTGAGGTTCGACTGACGTGAGCCATAGGCGTACGAGAAAAGGTTCGCAGCAGAGCCTTGTTACCTTCGAGCTCTTGGGAGCTTTGTTCAGCACCTTCCTATCATTGAGCCCAATCCTTTCGAGAGAGCTGTGCAGGTTCAGTTGCTTGAGAAACCAGTGCAGTGAGCGCCCTCCGCTACTGCACTGGTAGCGGAGCGAGGCTGGATCCAGAGGCACTTCTTCGCGATCTCCTCTTGGATCCTGATCTATCACGGCGAGCCCTGGAACTAGTGTCCTGACCTTTGTCTTCGAGGCTTCCAACTAGTGTTTGGGCGAGCGCCTGGCTTCTGGACACACGCTTGGCTGGCAAGGCCCGCGGCTTGTGCGGTTTTCGCATAGGCTTCTGACTTTGCCGGGTTTATCTGAGAGTGGTGTTCTGAGATGCATACCCGCCTGGGATGGCCACCCGAAGGGGTGGAGGCGGTATGCGAGAGAGGTGGCCTGGTATGTGCAGGGAACCAAGCACAACCAACGCCGCTACCTGGCGACGCGCCTCATTGGGCGCCTGACTGGGAGTGCCCGCTTGCTGGCTATGTCCTGGCCGCAGAATGAGTTCGACAATGACCTCGGTGTTCTTATCTTCCTGCGGAAGCTGGCGCAGTCTCCTCTTGTGCGCCGGTCCTTGCCGAACGCGGCCGCGATCATGTCTCAGTACTTTCAGTTCAAGCGGCAGCCGGGAGAGAGCATCACGAACTTCCTTGTGCGGGAGACCTTGGGCTTTGAGGAGTTTAATGAAGCGCTGGTACGCTTGAGAGAAGAGAGGCAAGGCATTACGATGGATAAGCAGCTCTTCGGCCTGGAGACCCTCCTGAAGAAGGAGGAGGAGAAGGACGATTGGTGGACCGAAGGTCCGTCGAAGCCTTGGTGGAAGCGTGGCTGGTATGATGGCGAGGAGGAAGACTATCACTCCGAGCAGGCTGGGGCGGAACCTTCTACCCAGGAGGCACCTCTTGGTGGCTATGAGCAGGAAGAGGCGGCCCACGCAGTGGGCAGCCCAAGTCGTGGACCACCGGAGGACCAGGGTGGTGAAGGCCAGACGCCACAGGAGGGCGGCTCACCGGCTTCGCGCCGTCTTGTTAGGGAGGTCGAGCGCTTCGCCCGGGGCATCCAGACGGACGATGATACCTTCGACAGCTTCATCCTGGACGTCCTTCGAGGCTGGAGGCTTCTTCAGGCTGCTAGTCTTTCCTTGGAGGAGCGACGTGATGTGCTTTCTTCTACGGCCAATCGGCTCGACTTTGAGTCTGTGTCCAATGCTCTGCAGATTCTGTGGGACGAGCAGCTCTCGGGCGCCAGGCGCCAGAGCAACAATCTCAACTCCCATGGGAATCCGCAGGTCTACCACATGGAGGAGCAGGGCGGCTACGAGGCACAATGGGCCGAGCAGGGACAATGGGAAGAAGAAGACTGGTACGATGACCAGTGGGATCAGTGGCAGTACTTTGGCGAGGCCGAAGAACCGTGGCAAGGTGACTGGCCCCAGGGGCCACCGGAGCCGGATCCCGATGCCTTCACGGCCGCAGAGCTGGATGATGGGCAAGTGCGTGAAGCACTTCAGGCAGAAAGGGCGGCCGAAGTCATGGCGGCAGAGGCTGCGATGACCTGGAAAAGGGCCCAACAGGCCACAGCGGCTGTGAGAAAGGATCGTGGGTTTGGCGCGGCAGGAGCTTCAGCCTTTCGGGCCGCAATGAGCACTGATCAGTGCCACAAGTGCGGCTCCTATGGTCACTTTGCCCGCGACTGCAAAGGTCCTGGAAAGGGCCGGCCCAAGGGTGCAATGATGGCGGACTATGAGTACGAGCCGGCCGGCTATGATGCGATCTACTTTGTGGGTGGCAAGGGCAAGAAGAAAGGCAAATCGAAGAGCCACTTCGGCATGAATAAGGGACCGATCTTCAAGGGCAAGGGCGGCAAGCATCCCAAAACCTACCCGGGCGTGAATGCATATGGCTTGGAGATGCTTGGCTCTGAAGGGGCTACCGGGCAGAACTATCATGTGTCCTCGGAGAGGGACGCTATTCCTCCTTCCTCCGGTCTTTTGGACTGTGGGGCAACAGCCTCTGCAGGTCCGGAGGCCAGTGTTCAGAGGCTCATTGCAGCAGTCATTGAGCAGGACTCCCAGGCGACGATCACCATCGATCAATCCCGTCGGCCATACTTTCGCTATGGGTCTGGGGCGTGGGGCAGGGCACAGTTTCATGTCACTTTGATGTCTCGTGTGAGTGGTCAGCAACTGCAGTTCGAGGTGTATGCCCTACCAAACCCGCCTGAGTTTGTGGAGCCCTGGTTTAGGCCACACATGTTGGTACCCATTTTGGTAGGTATGAGCCACATTGGAAGCGGTGGAGCTGGGATGATCATTGACTTTAATGACGGTTCCTACTTGAATGCAGCAGATATATCTAAGTTGCGACAGCGTCCTCCCGATGATCCTCAGTACCTGACCTCCAACTCCAAAGGCCACTTCGTGCTCGACATTGTCCAGTACCTCACTGGAGGCCAGGTCTGCAAGAAGGGGAATTGTGCTGTGGTGGTAAAGCAACCGGTGTCTCTTTCTGGTAGTGGTTCTCGTTCCGCAGATCATGTGCCGGTGCCGGGTACAGACGAGGATTTGCCCTTGCAGTTCATGTTTCCACTTGTGCTAGAGGAGAATGTGTTGACTTTGGCTGGTGCTGAGAACATGAATCCTGAGTTGCGGCGCACCTTCATGCAGCAGATGTTGAAGCGACACACTTGTAAAACCTCCTCGGCGGAAGCTTTCTCCAGCTCGAGGATGAGCGGGCAGACTAGACCCTCTCCTCAGATCGACAACTTCGCCCCCGCGATCAACCATGGCTCCCAAGACCAAGAGCAGCTCACTTCCGGTGCTCGACCCGTCGCGCATGGTAGAAGCGGATCCTCGAGATCCCCGTGCCTTGCGGACGCAGTGGCCATGTTACGGAAGCCATCCCGAGGTGGCGATCGGCAACAACAAGTTCGCCCAATGGAAGTCTTGCGCGGTTTGTTCGTACAGACTTTCCTACACGCCCAGAGAAGGCGCCCCCGGATCCGACTCCAAGACGGAAAACTTCCCCACGGTGAGGCGAGCGCTTTCCAAGCTGTACGAAGACATTGGGGATGTGCAGCCGGATGCCGAGATGGTGCGTGTGGCCATCGAGATGGAGTATGCAAAGAACCGCTACCACCAGTTGATCCAGAAGTTCGACAAGAAGCGAGCGGTGGCGACAGTGCCACCCAAGGCGGTGATCGAGGGCACGGCGCCTCTGGCTGCCACGACCCACAAGACCAAGGGCTACCTGGAGGAGAATGCGACCCCGCCGGAGCTTCTGAATCCGAATCTGGTGGAGATGGAGGACGGACCACCCGGGAGGCCATCACCGAGCTCGTCGATGACAAGTTGGTCGGTGACCGGGTCACCGGCGGCACAATGATGCCCAAGCGGGTGGCAAAGGGCATCATGCTCATGGCGACGGTGCTTACCAATCTCTACCGGAACGAGCTTCAGAACCTCATCACGCCAACCGGCCAGCATAGTGTTTGGGAGATTGGTTGCAGTACTTCGTCTATGTTGACCACCGCATGCCTTGCCGAGGGCCTGCAGTCTTTCAGGGTCAACCATGTGAACGGGTTAGATCTGTACAAGGCGGAGACCTACGACAACCTGAGGCAGTTGTTTGACTACCACAAGCCCCGCCGCATTCGGCTCACTCCTCGGAGCGATCGGTGGCTACCTTGGAGCCATCTCAACCACTTGACCTGGCAGGACCGCCAGACTTTGGAGAGCCGGCGGAGGCATGAAAGGACCATGCTGAAGCGCATGGTCGACTTCTTGATTTGGGCTCTACGGCGCAACTCCCTGTTGGAGATCTTCTGGGAATGGCCTGCTGAGAGCCTTGGTTGGAAGGAGCCGGTCATGCAACAACTTGAGAAAGCAGTCTGGTTGCGCAATAGGGATTGGCTTCAGTGTCGTGTTGATGGTTGCCGGTACGGCTTGCGCCTTGACAACAACGGGCCCTTTGTGAAAAAGCGATGGACCATCAGGACGACGTGCCCCAAGTTCCACTCCCTCTTCAAGACTAAGGTCTGTGTCCAGGAGCACAAGCACATACCGGTGCCGGTGATGGAAAGCCACGGTCGCCTGGATTATCCTTGGCGGTTTGTGAGTTCTGTTGCCAAAGCTTGGAAGGATCATTTGTTTCCTTTGCGCCATTTTGGCGCCAAGAGCGTGCTCTACAACTTTGCCGGCGAGGAGGCAGAGGACAACTATGAGCCTGAGGATGAAGAGCCGGCAGCCGTGGACGAGGGTGCGAAGGATGGACCTACGGACGAGGAGCGCAAGGCCTGGGATCGAAAACTCCGTCGGTTCCACACGGCGGCCGGACATCCCTCCAACAGCCAGTTGTCTCGGATCATCAAGGAGGCCGGCAAACCCAAGTGGATGGTGGAGGCGGCAGCCAAGTTCAGCTGCCCACACTGCGAGTCGGCCGTTCCGGGAGGTATGTCATCCAAGCAGGTGCCCCCTTTGTCGACTAGGCCGATTCCAGTGGCTTGGCAACAGGTGGTTTCAGATGTGGGTGAGTGGACCAGCATACCACATAAGTGCAAGCTGAAGTTTGTTGTCTTTGTGGACGCGGCCACTAAACTTCGTGTGGCTGAGCCTTTGTTCCGGTGTGAGATTTCCGAGATGAAGACAGAGACTGGTTTGCAACTGGTGGAAGCTTTCTCCAAGCGCTGGTTGAGTGATAAGCCCAAGCCCGAGATCTTCATCCCGGACAATGCGAGGTCTTACACGTCAAAACACTTTCAAGACTTCTGCTCGAGTGTGAACATTTGGTTGGCACCACCCGCGGAAGCGGAGGCCTGGGCACATGGGTTGGCCGAGTCTGTCGTTCAGGATGTGAAGGCGGTGATGGAGCGCATTCAGACCGGCGACGCCAGTCTTCTGCCGGAGACTTGTTTGGCCTTAGCAACGGGTGCCCTCAATCAGACATCCTTTGTCAAGGGGTACTCGTCTTACCAATGGGCCTATGGAAAGCATTTCTCCTATACCGACGAAGATGAGATCACCATGTCCCAGGTGAGAGATGATGCACCCTTTGCCGAGTTCACCCGACTTCTATCTCTACGTCACGAGGCAGAAAACAAGGCCCGCGAGGTGCGAGCTCAACGTGTCCTCTCAAAACTCAAGAACACGATTCAACGACAACCTCTACGCACATTTCATCCTGTGGATCTTGTAAAGGTTTGGAGGCGTGCTCTACCACAAGAACTTCATCGAGGACGAGCTGGAGGCACTAAGAAAGCGGGACGTCATCACTGGATTGGTCCAGGACGTGTGGTGCTGCAGGAGACAATCCCACATCAGGCGGAGGATGACCCACGCCGCCACATCATCTGGGTGGTCATCGGCGGCAAGCTCTACCGATGCTCGGCGCATTCAGTCCGTCCGGTGACGGAACAGGAACGAGCATGGCACCATCTTCAGGTGGACGAGGATCCTAGCCGCTGGAAGACTCTGAAAGACATCATCCCGACCAAGGAGTACACCGACTTGAGTGGACAACCTCCTCCTGGCGATCTTCCTGAAGACGGCGATCCTGATCTACCTCGAGCTCCTGATTCTGAGACCTGGGTGCCATCGAAGCGTCTCAAGTGGAAGCAAGCTCCACCTGATGCACAACTTCCTCAACCTGCGCCACCACCACCACCGGTCAATGACTACGGGGTCCCAGATGACTGTTTGGACTACGAGCCCAGCGAATGCGATGATGGGCCAGATGCTGGCCTCGGCACGGACTTCGGCAACTACGACTTCAGCTCGGACCCGGAGATGCCTGGCACTGGTGAGAAGCGTGACGCTCCACCGGGTGCGGAGTCCTCCTCAACAAAGAAGCCGAGAGCCAGCGAGACTGAGGATGAGCTGACGCTACACACGGCCCTTCAGGAGAGCGAGCATGCCTATGTGATGGAGTTTGACCTCAATCTGGCGTCACACCGCCAACTCAAGAAGTTCGTAAGGTCACCTTCAGCGTATCTGGTGGGGAAGATGCGCGATTGTGAAGTCCGTTGGGAGAAACTCTCACCCCACCATCGCACCTTGTTCTCCCGAGCGAAGACCAAGGAGGTGACCAGCTTCATCCAGCAGGCTGCGGTTCGAAAGTGTCTTGACTTGGCGGAGGAGAAGGAGGCCAGAGACAGCGGCAGGATAATGCGCTGCCGTTGGGTGCTCACCTGGAAGGCGATACCAGCAGAGGAGGAGCAGGAGGCCCGAGCAGATGCACGTGATAATCCACACACTACGGTGGACCCTCATGGCATCAAAAAGGCCAAGGCCCGGATCGTGCTGCTCGGATACCAGCATCCGGACTTGTTGAGAGAGGGGTTCAATTCCAGTGCCCCCGTGCAATCCGTTCTCACGAGGAACCTTGCCTACATGCTGACCGTGACCAACGGATGGCAGCTTGAGGGTTTGGACCTGTCAACAGCCTTCCTGCAAACAGCTCCTAAAGAAGACATGCGCATCTGGACACAAGGTGTGGCAGAGCTTCGTGAAGCTCTGGGCATTGGCGACGACCAGCTGATGCGCGTGCTAAAGGACTTCTATGGCTCGACTACGGCGCCTCGAGGTCTTTGGCAAGATCTACATGCCAAGTTCACGGAGCTCGGCGCTACAAAGATCATGTCCGACCCTTGCATGTGGATATGGTCGGAGCCAGTGGAGAATCCGAGGAACGCGATGGACCGCTATAGGACCATCGGCATGATGGGTGGCCACGTGGACGATTTCAATCGGGCCGGTGACCTTCAGAACCCCAAGTGGCTCGCCATCCGAGCCGAAATTGACAAGGCCTACAAGTGGGGCACGATCAAGAAGGATAACTACCGTCATGCCGGCACGGATGTGATCTCCAGAAGGTCACATGAGGGCGGCTACTCCATCGAGGTGAACCAGGATCAGTACATCGAGGGGATCCAGGACTTCGAGCTGGCGGCACAGTCTGGACGAGATCCTGAGAGCCCACTAGATGATCGAGAAGTGTCTGCATGTCGTGCAGCACTCGGGGCTCTGCAGTGGGCAGCAGTGCAATCGCAGCCGCTGATTTGTGCCAGATGCAACCTCATCCTCTCGGATCTTTCACACGGACCCAAGTTCAGCTTAGCCCGGGAGATCCAAGGCTTGATTGTTGAGGTCCGTGCCAGCCCTCAAAGACTGATGTTCAGGCCGCTGCCAGATGTGAAGCACTGGCAAGATGTACATGTGATCACTCTCGGTGACCAGGCTCATGCGAACAGGCCCAAAGGGGGGTCTACAGGTGGCATTCTCACCTTCCTCGGTGGTCCGGCTCATGCGCGAGGTGAGCCATCACAGCTAGTGCTTCTGGGATGGAAAACTTGGAAGCTGCAGAGAGTCGCGATAGGCTCTACGGACGCTGAAGTGCAAGCCATGGTTGAAGCAGAGGACGTCAATTTCAAGACACGTTTGACGTGGGCGGAGCTCAACAGCGCTACCGTCGATAAGGGCTTCAACTTCTTAAAGGCTGCTGAGCGTGCAGCTTCTGCTGTTCCGGGAATCCTTGGAACCGATTCCAAGGGTGGCTATGATGCTGTGATGCGGCATGAAGGGCCTGATCTTGGGCTGTCGAATGCCAGAGCAGCCATACAGGGTCACCAACTCAAGGAAGGGATGAGACGAGTGAAGACACGTCTCATCTGGCTTGCCAGTGATTTCAATTTGTCAGACGCCTTGACCAAGCGATCCTCAGAATGCCGTAAAAGCTTTGTACAGTTCCTACGTAACGGTATTTGGATGCTTAGGTTCAATCCGAACTTCACTGTTTCGGCCAAGAAGGCCAAACAACAGGGCCTAGATGCTGTGAGTCAACTTCGCAAAGCAACACAGGCGTCAAGAGCCAAGAAAGTTTTTGGACTGGTGCAACATGTATCTTTCATGCTGGGTAACATGTGATTCTGCGTGTTGTGCAGTTGTCTCTTGATCGCCACGTTTGCTTGCAGCAAGGGGCCCCTTTCTTGAGGTTCGACTGACGTGAGCCATAGGCGTACGAGAAAAGGTTCGCAGCAGAGCCTTGTTACCTTCGAGCTCTTGGGAGCTTTGTTCAGCATCTTCCTATCATTGAGCCCAATCCTTTCGAGAGAGCTGTGCAGGTTCAGTTGCTTGAGAAACCAGTGCAGTGAGAGCCCTCCGCTACTGCAGAATACCAGATTATGCCGTTACCTTGTGCAACCCTGCCCATCCACGCAAACAGGTCATGACGAAGTGCAAAAAAGGCTGCAGATGTTGTTAGTTATGATGTCCTGTCACATGTGAGGGTTTTCCTCAGGCTTTGATGTTGATAATCAGGGGTGCTCTTTCCCGTCACCCTGCCTTGGAAGGCGCAGAAAGGTCTGCTCTGCTCTTGCCTGCCTTGCCCCTTCGGGGCTCTGGCTCGAGCTCGCCCGAGGCAATTAGTACCAAAGTCAGCAGAGAAATCGCACAACCCATGGCACCGGGTGAAGAAACTCGGCTGCTTGTGCCGTGTTTAGCGACTTACGAATCATCATGAGATGAAGCATGAGATGAAGAATCGACAGCTGTAGTATTGGTGAAAGTAGTGAAGGAACGGGTGCTGGCTGATTGGAACAGCGAAACAAACGCTCTGAGTGCAGGCGGTTTGCCGTCTTACAGGCGCCCAAGCCAAGATCGGCTGGCGGAGATACAGACCATATCTCTGCCGTGATCATGCATCGCAGCCTTGCTCCAAACCCAACTGGCGAGATTTTCGACACTCAGTGCCGCACACCTAAGGGACATCTGGAACATACTGCTTGTTTGTGCTTAGTGTGCACTTTGCCTGTCTCGTGTAATGAAGCGAACCTGTTCTGGTGGTTCTTTTGCAGAACAGCATTGAACGCTAGGCTCCTGGACAGGCTCTCAAAGTCCATCCTGCAGAAATCGCTGACGGTAGCTCCTGCAGACTTCTTCATGCGTGCGGTTGTGCAAGTTAGGGGTTCTTTTGGGTTCCTAGGCTATAGGTGCTGTATCACCATGGAATTATGTAATTATATATATATATATGGTTTGAAACAGGGACCATGATTTTGACAGCTACCCATGGCCAAACTCGCAGTTTTTGCCCGAATTGCCAGGGTCCTGTGAAGGTGCGTCGCATAGCAAATGAGAGTGCAGCCCAAAAGAACCGCGGCCTCGGCGTTTGTTGAAAAGTCAAGACAGAGTTAGTGAGGGAGAGGGAGAGGGAGAGGGAGAGAGAGAGAGAGAGAGATATATATATATGTATATATGTATATATTAATTATATATATATATTATTGTATTCTATTACATGTATACAAAGAGAGAGAGAAAGAGAAAGAGAGAGAGAGAGAGACAGAGAGAATCTTCGGCCCGGACAACGGAAACTAGGGTGGCTCGCAAGGGATACTGCTCTTTGACCACCTGAGCGCTCTTTTCGAGACAATAGTGTTGCTGCTAAGCAAAAAGCTCCACCCAGCCTTGCCCACGTGCTTGGCGATGCTTTTGATATCATCCCCATCGCAGCTCTCCTCTGCTCAAGGGACTTTGTGCGATCGCGCGTAGGCATCGGTACAACATTTGAGGTGTAGGATATTGTTTCGGGGTCTTCCAAAAGCTAAGCACGGGCATAAGGCCAACTCCTTGTAGCCCGGTGGTGCCGTCATCCCTCCGATGCAAGGCCTGGAAAGACACAGTCAGACACAGCGCACAGGTCACACTCCAGCAGCTCGACATGGTATCAAAGGCAGAGTCTGCAGCGCCTCATCAGCTTGAAGGTGACGTAACGCATCTGCTCTTCGTCACACTTGCCGAGCTGAGCTCCCTGATGCGAAGATGCACATCTTTCCAATCCCTGGGTTTCGATTTCTTTTATTTGGGGCTTAGGGCCCTGGCGAAGTCTTGCGCTTGGCAGGGCGGGCATGCCATGACGGTGGGCCTCTGTGCTGCCAAGCTCTCTTGAACTCTCCACAGCTCCCTCCAAGGGCCCCCACCACTGCAACTCCAGCATCCCACAAACCGCATAGGGCTCAAAGGCGCCGATGGGCCGTTCTGTGGTGGCAAGGCGTTACGCAGGCTGCTCTGAACTCCAAGAATTTGGGAGGCTTTGGGGCACCTGCAACTCCTGTTTTGGGCTCTCACCCGGCCTGCAAGTCGTAGGTGTTCCAGGTGTGCATTTCCTGCGCAGAACCCATGAAGAATCTGATTCCTTATGAGGCTTTCACCCCTTCCGACCTGCCGCATCGCTCCGAGCCGGTGGCTCAGGCATTCGCGCTGCCGTGTCGCAACGAAGAAGGAGCGAAAATCCTGACAATGCCTCGCAGATAGTCGTTTCCGCAGGTGTTATGTATGTTATGTTGCCGTCTCGCATTGCTCCCAACCTCGGCCGACGTGGTTGCCGCATCCGGGCACAGCACAGCCATTTTTGGTTGAAGCTGCAAGCTCGCCTCCTGGAAGGGAACAGAAAAGCAACGGCTGCAAGAGACTGTCCATTGCAGCTATGCTACGCACTATTTCCGGGGCCCGTCCTTCTTCCATGTGAAGCGTACTCCCCGCATGCTTCCTAGAGCCACTGCCTGAAGATGAAGATGAACTTTCTTGCATGCTTTGGAGCTCTTCTTCTGGCCTGCCTCCACTTTGGCTAATGCGACGCCAAGGGGTACCACAGTAGGAGGAGGCGCCGCAGCCGTGAGGCTGGAGGCCGCCCCACCCCCGACCTCCAAAGCACCCGAAGGCTCAACTTTCGACTTCTAGCCCTGGGCTCCCCGCGCTGGAGCCCCCGTGGTCCGCCGGAGCACAGTCCTCGAGTCTAGAAGGACCCCAGAAAAACCTCCGAGCCTATTCAATTCACAGCACCCGCTGTTGCTCCTGTCTGGACACCTGCTCCCAAACGTACGCCATGCCACCCTCGTCGCCGGGCGGTGGTGCCGGTCTGAGCACTCAACGAAAAACAGGCCAAGCGAAGGATCGCAGTCTGAATGTGGATGCTGGAACGGAAGTAGCAAAATGCCAACACACCGCTTCTAGGGCTCTGCTTCTATAGAGGTCGTCACTGACTGGACATCGGATCTTGGCACCTCATCAGGCTGATGTAGAACTTCCGGCCACCCACCAGCAGCGGTCCAGTCACGCCCTCTGTGGCCGCTCGCCACCGCCTCTAGAACTCCGCGTGGCGCCACAAAGAGACAGCTGCTATTACTGTTCTATTAAGATGATTATGATGACAAGTTTTAGTATGAAGTGTTGGTAATACTGACTTTTACCAAAACTTAATACCAAACTGATCCTAACCGTTCGTAGTAGTAGTAGTAGTAGTAGTAGTAGTAGTAGTAGTAGTAGTAGTAGTAGTAGTAGTAGTAGTAGTGGTAGTGGTAGTAGTGGTAGTGGTAGTGGTAGCAGTAGCAGTGGCAGTAGCAGTAGGAGTAGGAGTAGTAGTACTAGAAGTAGTAGTAGTAGTAGTAGTAGTAGTAGTAGTAGTAGTAGTAGTAGTAGTAGTAGTAGTAGTAGTAGTCGTAGTAGTAGTAGTAGCAGTAGTAGTAGTAGTAGCAGTAGTAATAGTAATAGTAGTAGTAATAGTCGTCGTCGTCGTCGTCGTAGTCGTAGTCGTAGTCGTAGTGGTCGTGGTCGTGGTCGTGGTCGTGTTCGTGGTAGTGGTCGTGGTAGTGGTAGTGGTAGTGGTAGTAGCAGTAGGAGTGGCAGTAGCAGCAGGAGTAGTAGTAATAGAAGTAGGAGTAGTAGTAGTAGTAGTAGTAGTAGTAGCAGTAGCAGTAGAAGTAGTAGTAGTGGTAGTAGTAGTAGTAGTAGTAGTAGCAGTAGCAGTAGCAGTAGCAGTAGTAGTAGTAGTAGTACTTAGTAGTACTAGTACTCGTACTAGTGGTACTAGTATAGTAAAGTTAGTTACTAGTACTAGTACCAGTAGTAGTAGTGGTAGTGGTAGTAGTAGTAGTAGTAGTGGTAGTAGTAGTAGTAGTAGTAGTAGTAGTAGTAGTAGTAGTAGTAGTAGTAGTAGTAGGTAGTAGTAGTAGTAGTAGTAGTAGCAGTAGTAGTAGTAGTAGCAGTAGTAGTAGTATAGTAGTAGTAGTAGTAGTAGTAGTAGTAGTAGTAGTAGTAGTAGTAGTAGTAGTAGTAGTAGTAGTAGTAGTAGTAGTATAGTAGTAGTAGTAGTAGTAGTAGTAGTAGTAGTAGTAGTAGTAGTAGTAGTAGTAGTAGTAGTAGTAGTAGTAGTAGTAGTAGTAGTAGTAGTAGTAGTAGTAGTAGTAGTAGTAGTAGTAGTAGTAGTAGTAGGAGTAGGAGTAGTAGGAGTAGTAGTAGTAGTAGTAGTAGTAGTAGTAGTAGTAGTAAGTAGGTAGTAGTAAGTAGTAGTAGTAGTACTAGTACGTAGTCGTAGTTTAGTGGTAGTGGTAGTGGTAGTGGTAGTGGTAGTGGTAGTGGTAGTGGTAGTGGTAGTAGTAGTAGTAGGGTAGTGGTAGTGGTAGTGGTAGTGGTAGTGGTAGTGGTAGTAGTAGTAGTAGTAGTAGTAGTAGTAGTAGTAGTAGTAGTAGTAGTAGTAGTAGTAGTAGTTAGTAGTAGTAGTAGTAGTAGTAGTAGTAGTAGTAGTAGTAGTAGTAGTAGTAGTAGTAGTAGTAGTAGTAGTAGTAGTAGTAGTAGTAGCAGTAGTAGCAGTAGCAGTAGTAGTAGTAGTAGTAGTAGTAGTAGTAGTAGCAGTAGTAGCAGTAGCAGTAGTAGTAGTAGTAGTAGTAGTAGTAGTAGCAGTAGTAGCAGTAGCAGTAGTAGTAGTAGTAGTAGTAGTAGTAGTAGTAGTAGTAGCAGTAGCAGTAGCAGTCTTCTTCTGAAACTCCTGAGTCTCCTGGCTGAATCGCAGAAGTGACGTTGATGACGACCTGGGCATCGAGGCCACGGCCGCATGCAACGCACTCCGAGGCCCGAGTTCTGGACTTCTCCAGGCGTTAGGACCTGGCAAAAAGAGAGATCCAGCATTATTAAAATTCGATAATAGTCATAGTAAGTACTATTACAATTACTGTTATTATCCTTAGTATTCTTTTCAGTATATTATATTATCATTGCTGTCTTTAATTACTGCTACTACACTATTATTGTTGCTATGATTACTATTATGACGGTCCGGATGCAGTGCCTCAGAGGCCCTTGCCTTTGCTGCTGCCGCAAAGTCGCGCGTCAGCAGGATGGGCTGGGGATCGCAAGTGATTGCGCCCACACCAGCGGTGGTGCCTGCCAGTGGCACAAGCCTCATGAAGACGACTCTTCGCCAATGCATGTGCGATTGCCTGGTCCACAAAAGCGACAGTCCGTGGCGGCCCATGTGTCGCTGAATTTTCCTTCGCGTGGAGTTTGCACTCGATCACAGTGAAGCATGGGGAGCATCGCTGGCAAATTAGGAAGCTGCTGCACTCTCGTGGGCAGCGAGTGTCTGATTGAATGGATCTCTTCCGGCACTCTAACCCCTATAAGACCATATAAGACCTATAAACCCTCTACAAACCCGGGAGGATGCTAGACCTGGACGACATGCAGTGCAGCGAGTGCTGGAAGCCACCTGCAGCCGGATTGGTATGTCAGACAGCCAGTCCGCAGCTTGCTGTAGCTCCCACATATGTCTATTAAGGCAACATTGCGTATGGTGCCGGCCTTCGTAAGGAAATGCCCAGGAGGACAGCTGCGGCAGCTAGCTCCATTCGGCGACACCTGCTTCCATACTGGCAACTGGTACATGTTTGAGGTCGGTGCCCTCGACAAGCCTCCTGTCCTGCTGGGCAAGGGGCACATTCAGATGCACCTCGTCGCAAGTCATGGTCTCCAAGTGCGACAATAGGTTCCATTTGGCAACCCTTGATACAGAAGGTCTTGAAAACAACGCGCAATTTACTACAGCACATCCTCGTGAGAACAACGAGCACTCCGACAGTGCCGGTTGCCGATTCGCGGCCTGCATCTGCAGCTCCCTGCACGGCCACACGAAGCAGGCGCACCCGCCGCAAATCCTGGCCAGGAACTTGTGCACAGACCGGACACTCGATGCACCCTTCCGTCCGCCACTTTGAGAGTTTCCGATACCAAGGGGTACCTTATTTTGGGGTCGTTCTAGAAAGGATCCTAGTATCTAATGTGCTATATGAGGGTCCCCTATTTTCGGAAACCCCTATCTCAATGCTAAGAACATTTCCTGCAGCCCCTCACGCTCAACGGTCTGATCACCCACACGTAAGTAGGGTTACAAAGTTATTAGTAAAGTAATTACAGTTATTGTTACCTTTTACCCCAATTGAGATACTTATAACCCGACTTACTAAGTCCCATGATCCTCCAGGTGGGGGGTCATCACCGATCAGATGATCGCTTTCATCAATTTCACTCTGGGCTCCCCGCAGCTCCCAGCAGCGAGTGGCTACCTCAAACGGCTCAGCCGAGATTTCTGCTGTTATTCCATGTCATACTGTTATTACACGATCATTGTTGTTATGCTGATTACTATTACTACTGTTACTATTTCTAATAGCCTTATTAGCCTTATTAAATTATGATCGCGACGATGCCCCATGATTTTTGCAAGCCTAAATGCCCCAAGGCCTAAACATCGTGGTGATGTTTAGCCCCAACACCCTCAACCCATACTCCTAACAGCCTAGACCCTAAAACCCTCACACCCTGTAAACCAGAAGCCTTAGACCCAAAGTCCTTAACCCTGCACCCCAAACGATTACGATAATAATTATTATTACTATTAGTTCTACTATATTGCTATTATAACTATTATATGGTTCTGTCCAGGCTCCAGGCAACTCCACGTGAGGCGATGCCGCCCAGGCCAGAGTGGCCCGGTGACCTCGTATACCGCCGAACGCTGGGTAGTAGGGGCTCCAGAGCTTTTTGTGTTTTAATGCACGGCTCCTTTGACTCAGAAGGGCTTTTAGGGTTTAGGGGGTCTAAGGGTTAGGGTTTTCGGTGCTTGGGGCTTACAGCGAGGCTCGATGAAGGGCACCTGGAAGCGGGTCACATGCTCCGCCCTCATGGTAAACCTCGACGACAAGAGCAGGTTTCGACGGTTCTGACAGACTCTCTGCAAACGGAATTCCTGGGTAAGCCCCGAGCCGTTCCACATGAAAGCCGGGGATGTTAGAGCTGATCACGCCATCCACCAGGAATCTCATGTCTGCCCACCTGTCTGGTCGCAGAGGACTCATCATCCTGGGCGTGTAGCGCTTTACTTACCTTTGGTTAGCAGGGAATGGAAGAGTGGTAGTAGTAGTAGTAGTAGTTGTTGTTGTAGTAGTAGTAGTAGTGGCAGTGGTAGTGGTAGTGGTAGTGGTAGTGGTAGTGGTAGTGGTAGTGGTAGTAGTAACAATAATAGTAATAATTGTACCCCATTCTTCCATTCCCTACTAACCAAAGGTAAGTTTAAGATCCCGGCATGTCAGCGCTCGGGAGCTCGATGGTGTAGTTCACTCGACCAGGCCTCGGACCAGTGCACTGGACCACCTCTGTTCCGGTGCTTAAAGGATCATGGGACTTAGTAAGTAGGGTTATAAGTAAAGTAACTACAGTTATTATTACTTATAACCCCAATTAAGGTACTTATAACCCTACTTACTAAGTCCCATGATCCTCCAAGTGGGCACATGATTGGCTGTTGCCAGCTTAGGGTGCCCACGACAATGTCACCTGAACGTCCAAGTGCAATCTCGCTTCGAGCTTGTCCGTGATGTGGACTGAGCAAGGAAGGGCGGGCATCGACTCGTCGCATCGAAAACCAAGCTCCCTAAACCCTAGCCTCTAAACCAAGCTTGTCGACGCCAACCAACAGATGTATCAAACGCAAACACTCGACAGCAGCCAACAGTCCAAGCATCTTGGTTTCGCTTTGCATCCCAATGTGGGGGTTTCCGAAAATAGGGGACCCAAATATAGTACCCAAAATAGTAGGATCCGTATAATAAGGACCCCCAAAGGTACCCCTAATTTTCGGAAACTCCCATCTCATAACCCCGTGAAATCTTCCCTCTCTGGACTCTGGACAGCTTGTTTCACGACCTCTAAAACCAGCATCAACCAGAGTAACGCAAACCGCAATGACGTTCAGGAATACTTTGAATACCCCTTGTCGGACGCAGGGATCATTCCGAGCGAGTTTCGCAACTTTCTTGGCAATCTCAATCTCGCTTCAACTGCACACCCATTCGGCTGGCTCTCCAACCACACTCCCAAACCCTGAACTACCCCAGAACCCTGAGCCTTAAGCCGCCAAAGGTCCTTAGCCCAAAACCTTAAACCCTACCTTAGCCTTAACCTGCTTAAGGCTCCTTATTATGATTTTCTATATGTAAACCCTTAAAAAAGTAGGCTCTTCGGGGTTAAGGTAAGCCCTAAAGGTCCTAAGCCCTAAAGCTCTAAACCCTTGAAGCCCTAAGACCGTATAACCCTGTAACCCTAAATTACGAAGAACCCTATAACCCCAAATTCCTAAGAACCCTAAAGCCCTGAACCCTTAAAGCCATGAGACCCGGAAACCTGACAAGGTGGGATGAAGGTAGGTGGGATTAAGGATCCCTTATATAAGGACTATTATTTGGGAATATCCCACCTACCTTCATCCTATCTTTTGAGGCCCCCGAGAGACCCGTTGTCTGAGCCAGAGGACTACCGCCAACTCCCGAGGTCATGTGAAGGCTGCCGTTGTTCAGCGCCCAACCGCCCGGGACGTCGGCCTGCAGATCCGAGTAGCCTCTTTTGGGTGCAAGATTTTTGGGGTTTAGGGTTTAGAGTTTAGGGGTTTAGGGATCGCGAGCTGAAGAATTCGAAACCCTCTCCATCAATGCAAGGCTGCATGGGCTGCATGGGCCAAGAAGCGAAGTACAACAGCGAGATCAAGGATGCCGCCGACTGTGTTCTGTCTAGTAGTGGAGCCAACTGGATTTGCAAATTTAACGTTTCTGGCCGAAGTTATCCCTTTGTGAACTAACCTCGCTTGGGAGTGTGTCCACCCATCCATCCATCAGTGATTCGCCTTCTTTCCATCCATCCATACAAACACACCTGACATGTTCCTCCGCTTGTAGGTGACGTGCACACATATGTATGTCGATGCTTGCCTACATGCATGCAGTTGTCCTCTACAGATATGTTCACAAAAACTCCGCAGCATGTCTACAAACCCTCAGCTAAACGTGAGGGCCTTGGCCTGGCATTGTCCGAGATTAAGCAGCATCGTGCTCGTAAGCCCTAAACCCCTAGGCCCCATGATAGTTCCTTTTTGGGATTACCTTATAGGATTTTAAATATGAATCCCCAAAACGAACTACTATGGGGCCAATGGGCAAACCCTACTTTCAGTTGCAGGAGCCAAGAACTTGAGGCTTTGACGATGCCCGCCACTTCCTCATGCGGGCCGATGACCTGCCGGCATCTGAGCTGGCTCTCCGGCACCCGTGTTACGAAACAAAAAACAATGATGTGTGTCTGTACATCTATATATATATATATATAATAGTATAATATGATATATGTACGCAAACTATGTGAATTTATGGATTCGCTTTTTACCCTAGATCAAAGAGGACGTTAGGTCATTGGTGGGTGCATACATACAGACACACATACATACATACATACATACATACATCCTATTTAGAGCTTTGTTCAACTTGCCTCCTGGGACAGGTTCTTCGGCCACTCCGCCCATCGACTCAGGACGAGTTCAGTGACCTGCTCCAACATCTTTCGCGTAAAACTGGTCATGCATTCATATAAGATTGCGTCAGCCCAAGGCACCACGATGATAGGGCTATGTAAGTGCTGGGCTGCATAGTGGCCCGCTGGGCAGGAGATTGTCTTAGGCCTCGGCAATGCTTAGACAGGCTTAGACCAAACGCAAAGCTGCTTAAAAGCGCACACGGGATGCCCTAAACCTAAAACCTTGTGTGCAAGCTGTAAGAGCCGGGCACGCATGCGGCGTTGCTTGGCCGCCAGGTGTTGGGCTCGCAAGGGACACACTCCTGACAGCAAAATGTCTGCGTCTTGACAGGACTTGCCGCATCTTCACAGACCTCGGCTCTCTCCGGAGCCCAATTGGATGTGCAAGGAAGGCTCATGGTACAGTTTTTTCAGCAATACACAAAGCAAAGTTTGTTTTGCAAGCATCCCCATAATAAACAAACAATGTATTTAGTGGCCCAAGTTCCCCAATATTCACAAGACAGCCCTCACTAAGCTTTGCGTGTGTATGCATGCACTTGAGAGCTGGTCACGAAAGCTAGAAGCACGAGGTCCGGTGCTGAGCTCTGCAAAGCGATGTGCACGACAGTAGCGGAGGGAAAGTTTGGGCCGGTGAAGGGTGCAGGCGTTGCTCGTTCATTTAACTCTTGAGAAAGTAATGTGCGAACGACAACTAGAGGTAACTCTGGAGAGAAGACCGCACTTCAGTCGCCGAACGTCAGACACAAACAAAACCAAGGGACCTTGAGGAGGGGGGGGGGGGGGGACCTCATGATAGGGGGGGGGAGGGGGGGGGGAGGGCACCTTATCAGTGGAAAACGCATAATGACAAGGTGAAGGGGGGGGGCCCCCCCCCTACCCCCCACCTTAACTCTTGGACGTCCCACCTGATAAGGTGCAAACCCTGTTTTTTCCCTAGTGCCTTAATACAAGTGAATTGCTAAAGGGCAACTCCCGCGAGCTCCACAGAGCTAGCTTTCGTGACATACGCATATATACATATATACATATGTATATATATATATATATATACATACATAATATAGGGAGAGAGGAAGAGAGAGAGGTCTTGCGGGACCTGATCTCCAGCCGCTCCCTGGAGCAAAGCGGCAGCCGAGGAGTCGTTCACCTCGGCTGCTTGGCGACAAGAGTAGTAAGCAAGAGCTTCAGAGGTTTTTTTTTTTCGAGCCCTTTTCCGACTGCATCACCAGAGGGAATACCTTACCAGGTGGCTTCAGAGTTTAGGGTTCAAGGGTTCCGAGCTTCGGATTTAGGAATGTTTAGGGTGCTTCTAGGGCATGAAGCGCAAGTACCACACAAATCCACCCTCACAGCCCCCTGTCGGATGGTCAATCTGATACATCGTGTGGTGGCAGGGAACGTGATTGCCCTCGCTTGAAGTTTGTCAAGTTTTCGCCGGATACGAAAGCTCTGTCACGTAATCAACAGCGAAGACGGTGTGCGCAAGGAGCATGACTATTATAGTTTAGCAACATGCAGGCCAACCGAAAGGGTACATGACTGTGGTATGCTGTTATCTCGTGAATCCGTGCTGAGAGTGGCTGGCAATTCTATCAAACAACTTGCTGCGACTGGAAGAGAGCCAGCGGCACACACCCATCTCTCAGCCAGCATGGTTCCACAGCTTGCATGCCAAGAGGTGGAGCTTTCACTCTTAATGACCTGCAAGCAAGGAGTCGTAATACATGTATCGTGGCCCGATATAGACTGAGACCGTTAGTCATCGGCGGGGCGGGGCGGCCACTGTCCGAGGCTCGGAAATTTCTGTTCACAAAAGGCTGATGTATTCGCAAGACGAGAGCCCAGCATCACAAATCACCGGCAGGATCCAGCTCCTTGCAGTTGAGGCCAAGTCCAATGAAGAGCATCTGCGAACTGCAGAACTTCCACGCCTGACTTGGTGCTGTCTGCCACCCTGGCAAGGTGAAAGCGCCACCTGGCAACTTCTACCGTGTTTAGGGTTTAGGATTTATAGGGCTTAGGGACTTCTACCAAGCCCTGGGAGGGGACGAATGGAAACGATCTGCCTTGACAGACTCGCTTGTGCACTTCTCGGCCGTGACACAGGAGGCGGCAGATACGCTGCCGGGTACCGACCACTTGCCGGCGGGGCATGGCCTTTCGAGCAATTCAACGCCACCGCGCAAAGGTCTGCAAGTAGTAACCTTATGATGCCCTTATTGTAACCCTATAACTTCCTTAAAGAACCCCTGTAGGTGCTCTGGCTGGCATCTGGCCAGGCTTGCGGATCTGCCTGCCGACAGGTACCTGCAACGAGAAAGTGTGTGACACCTAAACCCTAAACCCAGCTCCCAGAGACTCCAATATCCCTTCATTACGAAATATGCTTTAAATCATATTAGGGATCCTACCATGATTTACAGTAAGGTGTATTCCTAATCAATAAGGGATATTGGATTCTCTGGCTATCTGCATGTCAACGAGGGCACTGGTTCCGCAGGCAGGCCTCCGACCGGTCGACAGGGACGAGACACAACTGTTTCGATTCGGGGCAAACTGTAGACCCCCGATTAGTACACCTCTCTTGAGGGGCCTTGGATGTTAGGATCGGGTTTTAATTTTTAATTATAAGGTTAAGGAGGCAGGCTTGCCAATCAGGGGTCTGCATTAACTACGGCATTTACTTCCCGCAAAAGCCGCACAGATAAGCCAGCTGCATTGCAGTGGTCCGCGCCCCCGATGCTGTGCATGCCAGATCCTTGCTGCAAGGGCGTTGCAGCGTTTGTCCGATCTGGGAGCTTCCGAAAATAGGGGTACTTGTTTGGGGTCCTCACAATAGGGATTCTACTATTTAGGGTCCTATATTAGGGTCCCCTGAATTCGGAAACTCCCATGTGACACATGTGGTCTACCAGCAAACACGCATCCGAGGAAGGCTTCGCTACGATGCTGTGCCCGATGCCGTGGCAGTGGAAGCACTCCAAGTCTGCGTATTGCGTTCCCACCACTTGCACGAGCCTTGGAGCATACATCAGAACGCAGGATGTCTCTTCAAATCGATTCGTGCACAGCACTCTGCTGCAAAATGACTTTGACATGTGCAGGACGTCTCTTCGATTCGTGCACAGCACTCTGCTGCACAATGGCTTTGAACTATGGCTTGGGATCCGGGCTGCAGTTGTGCACGGTCCATGCCCGTGTAACCACTGTAGTCCTGCACACGACAACATCTGTGGCATTGCTCAACCATCGGCCACAGAAACACTGACTCATGCATCTGCATTAATATGCACATCTTACATGTTGGGGCCGATAGTCTTTTTCCGATCGAGAGCTGAAGATGTCTTGTCAGGATCACTCCGGAAGCGATTATGTTTGGTAGATTTCCGGAAGACCTCCAAGCTGCCAGTCATCTTCTCAAAAGCTTTCGTTGGCCACGAGCTTCCCGGTCCTTTGCATACTGCCAGCGGAGGACGTGGGCACCTTGGCTCTGATGCCAAATCAAAAAGCCGAAAACAACAGAAGAGAGCCTTGAGGGCCATACCCTTCGTAAGATTTACGCGGACATCCGTCCAATTTCGCTGTGAGGATGTCGAGGGCATGGCCTCCCGTCCCAGAACAGGTGAAAGCGACAGGCGCAGCAAGAAACCTTTGTCTGAGGCGGAGGTTGGAGCTGCAGCCTTTTAACCGCTAAAGTTCCCAAACGGTGGACAATTATGGTGCTCTTTCGCACCGCCCCACAGAAACGACATCCAGACTTCGTTGAACTGCCGTCAGTGGCTCAGCAGCGCACGGCTGCGAACTACCGTGGCGGTGTTCCTCTACAAATAGGACATTCTCGGCACTGCAGATCTATGCTAGGGATGCAGCGCGCACAAGCATACGGTGGTCGCGGTGAACAATAGCAAGTGACAAAGCTGGCTCGCCCCACAGCTGGAGCATCCTGGCAAATAATGCAGGTAGGCTGGTCTGGAGCGACCCGGGAAGACGGGGGAGCCTCTCCCATCAAAAGGTGTCGAGAGAGCTCACCATGAAGGCCATTTAAGACGCTCTCCAAGGAGGAACAAAGGCTGTGGGAGATCCGTCGAAGGGCTGGTCTCACAGAGTTCTTCAACTTATCGTCTGCAGACATGATCGCAAAGTCACTCGCACCTTTGCCTCCGAACCACACGAGCGCATTGCTCAACATGCTTCGAATCGGTCCACCTGCCAGGAATTTTCAACGTGCAGCTTCAGGCATACGGCGTCTACAGTGAACTCGACGCACACTGTGGGGCAAGGAAACGACTTGTGCGGCCTGCTGTGGTCATTGCATTTATCTGCTGGCGAATGCCCGTCAGTCGCAGAGAGAGTTCCTGATTGAAGGCCGCCGGCAGGTTTGGGACACCTCGCAGCTTCCTTTCTGAATCCTCCACCTGTGCTGCCAAGATGAACACGCAACTGTCAGTCTTCTACATATAGTGCGGTGAGCTGAACAATATTTCCAAGGCCAGCCGTGTGGCAACTGTGGCCCAGGCCAGCAGAAAATCCTCAGTGCCTCGGATGGTGAGTGCTCCGCAGAAGGTCTCCACCAGGTCAAAGGAGCCACGCGATGTCGAAGTGTAGATGCCCCCTGCGGAGATTAGCGCTCGAAGAGTCTGCCCATTCGGTGGCTTCGCACCTCACAACACTGTCTTTGCTTTCACGTTAAAAGGTGATCCCACGGCGTTCCTGTAGAATGACCGTTCCACGAGCCATCATCTTCAAAATTGCAGAAAACTCTCCTGTCACACTGCGCATCGCAGTCGGCAGCGTTTCTATGCTCGTCAAAGTTAACGTTAGTGTTCCCAGGCAGGTCGTTCCTGCGTGCATGCTCCTGGTTCAGCTTCTGGGTTGTGCCTGTGCGAAGCTTTCACGAGGCTCATGTGAAATTCCTGACTGTGCGGGCCCCAGGCTCGACAAAACACTGCGGGCAGATGCACCGGCTAGTTTTCGCTACGGGAAGTCTCCCCCAGGCAACCTTGGCAGTCCTATGCAGAATGCCGAGGGCTGCACGTTGCAGCTCGCGCACAACGGCCTCCACTGCCGTCAGTCCAGTGCAGCTCCCCATCTCCTCGCGAAACTCCTGCGTGCAGACTTTCGCGGACAAAAACTGGACCATGGCATCGAAATAACGCACGTCCCGCCTGCACCATGCGCTTGCAGTCGTGTAGGGCTTGTGTGAAGTTGAGCACCAGGTTTGCACGGCGACTCTGAAATTCTTGGGCTCTGCGCTCCCTTACCTGGCGCAGTTCTTCCAGGTGTTGCCTGCGTCGCTCGTCGGCACGCCGGGCTTCCTCCCGCTCCATCTCGCGCTGTCGCTCCTGCCGCTCGGCCTCGCGCTCCTGCTCTTCTTGAAAGCGCTCTCGGGCCAGGGATTGGAGAGCATCGTAGATGTTGCAGACGAGGCTTTTCAGCTTTTCGACCTGTTGGGCTCCGATGTGCTGAAGCTTGCCGAGGACCGCTTCTATCTGGATTTCCGCTGGTCTGTCTTCCGAACCTGGGTCCGCTGTGGCCTGGACATAACCAGCGAAGGACATGGCCGCCGCCGGCGCAGAGGAGGAAGCGGATGCCGATGCCTCGCCGGCAACTTCCGAGTCCGGGCCTGTCCGTCTCCGAGTAGTAGCTGGCTCACCTTCTCCTGGAAGTTTCCGAAAATAGGGGACCTTAATATAGTACCCTACATAGTAGGGTTTAGGGTTTAGGGAGTAGGATCCTTACTATAAGGACCCCAGAATAAGGCACCCCAAAATTTCGGAAACCCCCACCTGATCTGGCCCTAGAGCTTTGCTTCTTTAGCTCTTGGAGGCAAAGGCGCTTGAACTCCTCGTGCTCTCTCTCCAACTTCTCAGTTCCCTTCTTCGGGGCTTCATCCGCTCTGGTCCTCACCAGAAGGATCTTGTCCAAATTCCCACCACGTGCAAGTGCACGGATTTGCCGTGAGAGACCTGCATTGCTGCCGATCCTGTTTTCGGTCTTGGCCAGGCAGAACCAGGCGTGGTTGCAGTAGAGGTCAAAATATCTTTCCGCCACGGAAGACCGCAACAGGTTGGTGTCCTCAAGCCCGGGGAGATCCACCATGATGCAATCCTGTGGAATATTCGGAAAGTTACCTCTGATAAGGACTCTCGACGTCAGCACCGACTGCACCCAGTCGTCAGAGCTCGCAAGATGGACCCTATCTACCAGGAACTTCCTTGCATCTTCGGAGCACTGGAAGTGCTGAGGAGCCCTCTGCGAACTGTTTTCCAATCGTTGGAGGAACTCTCGTGCTTCTGGAGTGTCAAGCTGCACAGCTTCCGGCGCCACATCGGGACATGCAGCTTTCAAGACAGCCTCGGCAACATTTTGCATATCGTCCACATCGACCCCCGCATCGTCTGCGTACCCACCTCGGAGGCCGCAGCATGAACAAGTATGAACAACTCCTCAGTTTAGGGTTTAGGGTTTAAGGTTTGTTCAATAATTCCACCGGTCGATGCAGCACATAGCGCCCACCTTGCATGACATTCACCAACATCCGCTTCTTTTCTCGCCATTCATCAACGCTGCATTCGTTAACAGTGATCAGGACCTGAACACAGCCCAGCTCTGATTGCACAGATTCGATTGCACATGCATGTCCAGATCGGGTGTTCATCCGAGTACATTGCAGACATGTCGCACTTTCGTCGAGGATGCTCGGATCATGCAAGACTTCGGTCACAGCGCTTGTGACAGCCTTGCCGAAAGTACGCAACACTGGTAGCCAATGGAACTCCGATTCAAAGAGCTGGTGGGATTCAGGACGTTGTCTATGCCCTTTGGAACTTCTGCTGTGGTCGCACATCCCATCCTGTCGTGTCAGAAAGGTCGAAACTGGAGCAGAGGCGGCATTCCGGGTCCACTGGGTTGCAACTACAAATGCCTCACTGTTGACGTAGGATTCGAAAATACAGGATGAAACTTAGAGGACAAAGTTTCCGTCTCTGCACATCGATTTTGCATTGACAATGACACCTCCGGGTGGGATGGCAGATGAACGAGATCACTTTCCTTTGTTGCGTCGGCACAACACTCCCGGCAGGGCCTCATTTCCCAGGCTTGGAATGGTAAGTCGCTTGCATTTACACTTTTTTGACATCGACCAGGCATGAGGTGGACCTGACGGCAACAACACCGCCTGTCACCGAGTTCTGCTTCGACCCTGCTTCTCAGAGTGAGTCGGCACAACACAATGCCGCTGACTTGGATACAAAGATCTGACGGTTTAAGAAATGGGCACGCCACATTTAGTGGTCCTTTTGATCAGGATCTTAGTACTCATGCAAGGGCCCACATCAGGATACCGTTCTTTCAAACTCCCATCTGGCGCCCCCTACAACTGATCTGGCACAAGTAGCCGGCCAGAAGCGAATCACAAGAAAAAAACCCTGCCTTGCCAGTGTCCTCTGCAGGCAGCAGGGTCTTGTCGAGCAAAGCATTCATCAGCGACGTCTTGCCACTCCCAGTCTTTCCCAAGAAGCAAATTCGAGGCAGATTAGCTTCCAGCAAGTTGACCCCGACTTTCAGGTTCTGTTCAGCATCACTGATCGCACTCTCAGGCAAGTTGTGGCTCCGCAGGTCATCCAGCAACTGGGGCAAGGTTCCGATAGCAGCCTTTAAGCTGTTGACCTGTGCCAGTAGCTGCTCAGGGGGTGCAACTGTGATCGTCTCGGCCATCGAATCGGAAAACTCGCTTCACTCAAGCTGTAGAACTCTTGAAATAGACGGATTATTCTTCATCAGCTCTGTATGTGCATGAAAGCATGAGCCTTGCTGCTTGCACGTTTCATATCCGCAGCTGCTGGAGCCACAGAGCCAGATATGCAAGTGCTTCCGAGATAGAAACACGCTTGCACAAGACATCATGGCAACGTCTCACCGTCCCCCCGTCTGCGCATCCCACTGCCAAATAAACTCGTCAACACGGCCTCCTTCCAATCTACTTCGAAGCTGAAGCCATCGTAGCCCTCCTGCGTTTCACGAGGCTGCTTTTCCATGTGGGTGGTTGTCAAAATTAGGGTCCTTTTTTGGGTACCCCACATAATAGGTGCCGTATGATACTAGGGATCCAAAAAGGAACCACAGTTTTGACAACCACCCATGTGTGTGACAGACACTCACACACGTGATGAACCAGTGCTTACAGACAACTTCTGGTTATCAGTTTGGCGAAATCGCATGCTCATTTTGTTTGTTCAAACCCCTGCACTCCTCTGCATCCACTTGGTAGCGGAAGACTACATAGCCCTCCTTGCGCACGATGTTCACGCTGAGCTCCAAGCTAGAGACCTTGGCTGCAGAAGGGACCATGCCATGATGTAGGGGCTGTTACGGTTATGATAAGGAGCCCACCAAAAAACCCTATTCTAATTATATAAAGGCATTATACTGCCAGTTCTGTTGCAGAATCTTGGCACACCTCGACCTGCCAAGGGCCTGGCCATGCGATTGAAGTTGCGATTGTCGCCAGAGTGGATGCTGTTGCCAAGCTCGTCTGGCATCCAAGCATTGCAGCCGTACCTGGACATCGGAAGCGTGACGAAGTAGGGACAGACATGATGGTGAACAGAAATACTAGTAGCACGCCAAGTGTCGTGACGTTGCCCGGCGTGCCGATCTCGGGAGAGACCGAAGGTTCGGTCTCTGAACACAACTGCACAGCTGTGTCGTTGAGGATCATCTCTGCACTTCCCTTCTGCCTCACTCGCAGCGCTGCGGCGAGGACTTGGGCATCCTGACTCTCCAGGAACTCATAGATCGGCACAGTTCGGGAGACGTTGTCTCCCCCCGGTCGGGTGTGCTCTGGCGGCCCGTGGGGACCGGCAGCGATGTCCAAAATAGCTGCAGGGGCGAGCACCACACCCTGTGCTCCGGCCATGCCCGCCACCTGCGCTTTTCGATCGTAAGAACAACCACCTGCTGCTGCCAGCAACCAGAAATTCAGGCTGCGGCGGCCAGTGTCCGCTTGACTTGCACCAGGCCTCTGGCCTGTGAAGCCGCCTGCCTGTGGGTGCAAGTTTCCAGAGATCCTGTAGCATAAGCGCCGATCGCCCGGCGCCAGGACGAAAAGAGCCACACCCAGTGGGGACCTTGTTCCCTTGCTTTTCGTATGTGTTGCCCGGATGTAGTAAGCCCCAGCAACAGTGGGAGGACTCAGAATCTGGATCTGGCAAACCCCAGTCGTTAGACCAGTAGTGCTCGCGCCGTCCGTGTGCCAAGAGCCATCCAGGCGTCGGTAGGAGCAACTGCTCCGGAGCCCAGGAGGCCAGGAGCGATGCCAATCTCCCGCCTGCCCGGAGATCAACAGTCCGCCACCCAAGGAGAAGTGGCCGGGTTTGCAGTCCACACAATCGAGCGCTACCAGGCCATTTAGGAGCTTTGCTGCCAAGTGTGTTCCCGCAGGACAGGTTTTATGACAGGACACGTTGAAAAGCGGCGAGGGCTTCACAGGACTCTTCGTCTCGTCGCATCTCTGTGTGTATGGGTAAATATGTCGGAGGCCTTCATGACAAACACCGAAGCTAAAGCGCCAGTCACTTTGGGCGCATGCTCGTGTTGGTGCTATCGCACCCTGCACAGCAAATAAACAAATACATGTGGCTGCGAGAGCACAGCAGCAGCGCATGTTGAAACCATGGAACTGGCTATAGGTCGCTGGAAAGGCTTAATAAGTGAGTTTGGTTTAAGTTTAGGTTTAGGTATTAGGTTGGTAGGGTTCGAATGAGTTGAGTGTTTGGGTTATAGGGCTGCAAGTCTTGCACCCGACTAGAGGTTGTGCGGGAAAACCACAATGGGAAGCGTTGCTTGAACTCTCCGAAAGCTTCTATGGGAGGTCCTCCAGCACTGAGGACCGCTCTGCCTTTGTGTACTTACTTGCACCCACTCATATTACTCGCTTTCAGGAGATGTAGATAGCTGAGCGTGGTTGCACTACTCTTTGAGTTTCAAGCATGGCTGCATGGGCCGGACGTCCAAGAAGAACCGAGTGTTGCCTTCTTCGCTGCAGTTCCAAGCACTGAGGATTTTAGGGTCAAGGCGCGAACATGAACATCGGTTCTCGACTCACAGCAGCCGGTGTCGTCGCGGGCAGTTGCTTTTGACATGTCAATGCGCATAAGCCGCATCAAGGAGCAAGGACGGGCCCAAGCTAAAAGACAGCAACGGCAACACCTGCAGGTGTCGCCCGCTCTTGGATGACATCAGCCATGTTATCCGTGCTACGACAATCATGGTGTAGCCTGCGTTGGCTTCTCCGACTCCAAGAAAGTCAGCAAAGGGATAGATTGCTAAACCCAGTTCTAGCAGCGCAGGCTCTGAAACTCTAATCGGCTTGGCCGATCCTACTACTACCTGTGCTAGCATTCATCTGCCCGAAAATCGTCATTCTCAAGGGCACCTCACTTTGAGGGAAACGTCCCGAATCTGTCTAAATCTCTCAGAAGAAGGCAGTTGAGTGCTGCGAGTGCAAGCGGTATCTATTCCTGCTGCGTTGAAAGACCTAGGATAAAAAACCAGTCGATCTCGATCTGGCCAGAACGCGGGCCGTAGCCGACCTGAGCAAACTGACACCTAGCAAGCCTGCGTAATCCCTACCTTAACCCTGAACCTCCTACCGTTTTAGAGCTCCTTATTCTGATTTCTTTTTATAAGTCCTTAAAAAGGTAGGTTCTTCGGGGTTAAGGTATGCTATATCCTACTGAAAACCTGCCAGGGTGAATCTTCAATTGTAGCCCTAAATTCTAAACCCGACACCCATACCAAGATATACCAAGGATCGCTACGATGATCTGAACGCATATGTACAGATCTTTAGACATATATAAATATACATGTGTAAAACCATATGTATACATATATAAATATATATATATATATATATACATAGATATGGATATGGTAACCCCCCAAGAACAACCGACCCTCGTTTTGTATCGTAAATACCGTGTTGAGACGGCTTTTCCGCCAGATCCAGATTCCGTATCTCGCAAAGACAACCTAAACGAAGCTCACGTTTCAACAGAACGTGCTAGACTGCTCTTTCAGGTTCGACGTGAGCGAACACTCAACGGTAAGACTGTACTCTTCCGATCACAAACCAGCCGCTAAGCAACTGGTTCAGGATCGACGTGAGCACACACGTCACGGCAACACTGTATTCTTCCTCACAAAAACCAACTTTCCCAGAGAAAACAAAAACATCTTTGGGGAAACTATACGGCCGGACTCCAAAAAAGATGGTTTTCGTTTTCCCTAGGAAAAAGATGGCTTTGGAATGAAAAACCAACCTTTTCCGAGAAAAAGATGGTTTTGACGTGAAGAACCAACTTTTCCTGGGAAAAACAAAAAAAACATCTTTTGGTAAACTATGCGGCCAATTGCGGCCAGACTTCAAAAATATGTTTTGTTTGGTTTTCCCGAAGAAAAATTGGTTTTTCGCACCAAAACCATTATTTTTTTGCCTAGGAAACAATTGGTTTTTCACACCAAAACCATCTTTTTCCTAGGAAAAGGTTGCTTTTTCACACCAAAACCATATCTTTCCTAGGTTAAGGTTGGTTTTTCACACGAAAACCATCTTCTTCCTAGGAAAAACTTGGTTGTTCCACCAAAAACCATCTTTTTTCCTAGGAAAACCAAACAACAATCTTTTTTGAAATTCGGCCGTATAGTTTTCCCAAAAAATTTTTTGGTTCTTGCTAGGCAAAATTGGTTTTCCATCCCAAAACCATTCTTTTCCCAGGAAATAGTTTGTTTTGCATGCCAAAACTATCTTTTTCCAAGGAAAGAATTGGCAGTTCACTCCAAAACCAGGGTTTTCTAGCGAGGAGTGTGCATTTCATGTGTTTGCGCGCGTTACGAACAAGTGTTGCCTTTAAGGTTAGAGTATTTTTTATTACTGCGATGCGATTCCGCCAACATTAATACTCTACAATATATTGGGTAGTAACCAAGACAATATTCGGGTCAACTTTGGGGTCGATCGGGAGCTAGTGATCACAGCTACCGCTTGATGTCTTCTAGCTGATTGAAGTTGTAAAAAAATAAGAAACATCGGGGCCAGATTATGGGTGGTACTTGCCTACTATGGATGGCCTCAGGGCTGCTGTCAGGGCGAATATTACGGTCACCATTGACATAACAGCGAATGACAAGGATATGGTTAAGGTTGATGTTGTTTGGAAACAGGAGTCAGCTAATGATCTTCGTCACTATGTTGGTGTCTAGTACAGGTTTAAACTGAGGGTTAGCATGTGTATGTAGACACATGAATGTACATACCGCATACGGGCAAGACCGACAGCAAGTCTGACAGTGAGAAAGGGGGCGCCATGTACAATATATTGAGGTAAATAAACAAATGTTGGTATAATCCCTAAGGGCCATCCTTTGGGGAACACCAGAGCGAAGACAGCAAGGATCGCGGTTCTTAATGGAGTCCGTTTCGTGTAGTTTAATACTAGCATGAATGTGACGGCAACCGTTGAAGCAAATGTTTGGGCAGTATTTTAGCTTACATGTATTAATGTTAACGGTAACTAAGAATGGGGATGCCATGGCTTTTAACTTCGGAGACTTTAATGGGAACCCACAGCTGTTATAAAATCAACTACACTGTAAGTTCTAATATGCAACATATGAAAGACAACATTACATAATATTGTCGTTAAGAACATACTATGATATGACCTATATAACAAACAAGCATGATTCAAAGTACTTGTACAACAGATATAGTATGCAATACTACGAACATGATGAACATGCGAAACAAACATACTGAAACCACTGCTACAGATAGACAAGATGGACCAACAACATGTACTAGACATTGATTAATGCAAGATAAGATATATGGAACACTCCAGCACAAAACACCATAGTATTATACATCTTTATACGTACATGTCTAAGAACGCCAAAACAGCCATAGTAATAGTAATTTGAGATGTAAATATGTAAGTATAAGTGATTACATGAATATGACAAAGCGACACATGATGCAATGCAATGTAGTGCAGCATCATTGAATCATATAACGACATTATCTAACGGAGTATGACATAATGTAACAGGAAGTTTCATATACGATACAACACATATTATATGGTGCAGACTATCTTTATACATGTGCGTATATGCACATATAATATGTGTAGAGAGATAGGCAGAAATGCAAGCATAATCTGTTGGATATTTTTATACACACATACAGATGCACATGTATGTAGCTACAAATGTATATGTACATATACATACATATGTATATATATATATATATATGTGTGTGTGTGTATGTGTGTATGTATGTACACACATTATATTTAGATGTATAATCTTCGAGCAAGCAAACTCAGCTTTGCGCAACATCGAGGCTGAGGCTCTGGATCCAGTCCTGCCTCGCTGGCTCCATCTCTGTAGAGGCCTCACTTAGGGTTTAGTTTTTCTGTTTTTTGAGGGCCTTTTTGCAACTGCACCAGTCTCTGGGGTTTAGGGTTTAGGGCTTTTAGGATTTAGGGTTTAGGGTTGAAGGCTTAGGGGTTTAGGGACTAAAACTTCGGTTTTTTTTTGAGCACCCTTTTCCGTCCGCCTAAAGTCTTGACAATCAGGAATTCGCTTTGCGAAAGGCTGGTTGGACCCTCTCAGGACTTCAGGAAATGTTCGAAGTTTAGGGTCTACGGTTTAGGGGTTTAGGGACTAGGGCTTAGGGGTTTAGGGTGTACGGTTTAGGGGTTTAGGGTTTGGGTTTCTTGAAAACAGAAGAGGGCTTTTTAGAAGAGGGTTTCTTGGATAAACCTACTAGGAGCTTCTAAAAAAATCGCGATCAGAAATGTGACGCTTGCTGTGGAGTTGACAAACATCATAGTAATCCTGAAAGTATTCCGCATATTTAGCCGTCATTGCTGTGGCCCTAATAGACTCTTTTCTCAACGGAAGCCTTTACAAAGACCCTGATCCAGTTGGGAGTTTCCGACAATTGGGGGTACCTTATCTTGGGGTCCTTGTGATACGGACCCTACTATTTAGGGTACTATATGAGGGTCCCCTATTTTCGGGGAACTCCCAGTTGGGCGATGGAAGGAGCGCCTAAGGTCCGAGCTCCCTCTGGCATTTCCGTTGAGGCCGGCGGCATCTAACCTGAGATATCCGAAGTTAGGGACTTCGGGGGTTAGTAGGGAATGGAGGAATGGGTTTAGAGTCTAGGGCATAGAGTTTAGGGTTTGGTTAGTAGGGAATGGAGGAATGGGGTACAATTATAGCTACTATTACTACCATTCTTCCATTCCCTACTAACCAAAGGTAAGAGTTAGGGACTGAGGGCTTAGGGGAGATCGCCGAAGAGTGTGGTTTAGGGCTTGGTGCTTAGGGTACAGCTTTCTCTGTGCTTCAGTCATGTGCGTGGTCTCTTTCATTTGGCCCCGTAACGATGTCGCCAGCGTTTGTGTTGCTGTGTTGCTGCTAATTCCTGGTGCTGGCGCTACTACTGCGGCATGAACTACCTAGCCGCGAGTGTCCCCATAAAGTGCAGTTGTTGACAGTTGTTGATCCACTCTTCCCCAATTTCCGAGCCCTGCACGGGCGACTTGAAATTGTGCTGGATGCCACCCAAGAAGGCACCTTGCCAGACTGGCAAGCAAGACCCTGGTCGCAACTGCAGAATTAAGATGCAGATGCTGAAGGCAGCGAATGTAGCAGGACTAAGCGTATCTGTTGTAGTGGAAGTAATCAGAAGTATGTCAGCAGCAGCAGCAGCAGCAGCAGCACGGGGGTAGTAGTCGTCGTCGTAGTAGTAACTAGTAGTAACTAGTAGTAGCAGCAGTGGTAGTAGTAGTAGTAGTAGTAGTAGTAGTAGCAGTAGTAGTACTACTACTACTACTGCTGCTACTACTACCACTACTACTAGTACCTTGTGCCAGAAAACGATATTTGACAAAGTGTGTACGTCACATTTGCCCATCTTGGCTTTTTTTGCGGGGGGCCAGATCGGCGCGCAAGCTTGCCAGAAACCTCTTGCACCACTTGGGGGGGTGGGGGAGGGTGGAATCTTGCTCATCTTGCCTTGCACCACTTGCACCGCTTGCACCACTTGAGGACCAGAATAGATTAGCAAAGTCTTACACGAACAAATTCCCGTCAGACTGTGGTGGTGGTGGTGGTGGTGGTGGTGGTGGTGGTGGTGGTGGTGGTGGTGGTGGTGGTGGTGGTGGTGGTGGTGGTGGTGGTGGTGGGGAACTGCACATGGCACAACTACTAGCTTATACATGTAAATATGTATACACACACACATATATATATATATATATCAATACACATATAGATGTATATATATATATATATATACATATATATATGTATGTGCACAAATACAACAGTACATACATGTACTACAAGGATACATACATACATACATAGATACGAGCATATAAAGTAGAACTGTGATACAGCCAGTAGCTCTTGATAAGGACGAGCTTGTTGACTACCTATACGGTTATACCATCATTCCGGCTGCCGGTACCACGAAAGCAAGAACCACAAGGATGCGGGTGCCTCACCGCTGCCGGCAGGCAAGTCGATCGAACGGCTTAGTGGGCTCAGGCCTCGTGGTACCCATAGGCCCCAAAGTAGTTCCTTTTTGGGGTTCATATTTAGAATTCTATCAGGTAATCCCCAAAAGGGAACTACTATGGGGCCTATGGCTAGAGAGTTGCAAGACCGTAAACTCAAAATCCGTAATCCAAGTCGTTCCACGGATTGCTCAGCAGCCGACCACCATGAAAGGAGCGACTGAAAGACGCGGTGGACATAGAGCGCTTTGGACTGGCCATGAACTCCAAGGTTCTGGAAGGCTCTCATCTCGTTCGACTCCCGAGAATCTTTACCAAATGCAGTTGTGTACACTACATACTACACAACATACACAATGTACTAAATGTATATAGTGTACTTGCCACGCTTCTATACCATCACCATGTTCGTCGGGAACTCTTGAACTCTTGTATTCTCGACAGGAGCGGTCCGTTCACTTACCTTTAGTTAGTAGGGAATGGAAGAATGGTAGTAATAGTAGATATAAGTGTATCCCATTCCTCCATTCCCTACTAATCAAACCCTAAACCCTAAACCCATTCCTCCATTCCCTACTAACCACAGGTAAGTTCAGCTGCAGCACACTACTGGCCTGAAAGTCGCTGTCATCTCCTGCTGGCGCATACTCCTGAGCAAGCAGAGACTCCAATATCCCCTAACTTAGGGAGTAACTAGGGCTCCTTGAAGGGATCTGAGGGGGGTGTAGGGGTTTAGGGGACTCCCATATCCCTTCATTAGGGAATATACCTTAAATTTTAGTAGGATCCGCAATATGATTTAAGGTCTCTTCCTTAAATAAGGGATATTGGAGTCTCTGGCTGAGCAAGCAGCAGAAGGTTTCCGCAAAATGGGGGACCCTAATATAGCACCCTAAATAGTAGGATGCTTATTTAAGGTACCCTAACTCTGGAAGACTGATCTTGTAGTGGGCATACGAAGAGTACTGGATCCACAGGTATCTCGTCGAGAGTGCTCGTGAAAACACTTGGCCAGGAATTTTGTGGGTGATTCTTGGCAGCAGCTTGAGTGAGCACTGCTATTGCACAATACTGTATATATGTATATATTTCTACATGTTTAGTTATTTGTATATACATACACATATATGCAGATGTCAGTGTGTAGTTGTCAAAATCAGGGTCCCTTTTTGGTCCTTATTATAATACGGCACCACATATTTAGGGTGCCCAAAAAGGGACCATAATTTTGACAACCACCCATATGTCTATGTCGTCTATGTATATGATCACCTGCCTGAGGGCCAGCTGCTCGGCTTGGGCCTGCTTGCAGAGAGGACTTTAAGAAAGAAGCGTCAAAGAAGCAAAGAGGCAAAAGGCCTCTTCATGCGCGTTGTGAGACTCATGCGCTTTGCGATGCCAGGCCTCAGAGAAAGCGCGGAGGCTGTCCCGGATCCGTCATGCGATTCCCAGTGCAGCTGTGGACCGAACACCCTCGAAGGTCTCCGGCTTTCGCCCTCCACCTCCCAGTTTTCTCCGGTCGTGTAAACCCCTCATCGGTTGTGTCAGAGTCGTCTCTGAGTTAGCATGGCGATAAGACAGCATGGGAATCTAAGAGCAGCATGAACGGCGTATGAAGAGCACGGCAAACTGTCGAGGGTCCAGGATGAGCACCACAGACGCAGGCGTCTGAGCATACCACTCTTGTAGGGCTGGATGATGGTCGAGCCTGGTTCTCGTGTAATCTAGGCATGAACCCTATGAACCGCCCAGTACTTCAGGAGCTGCACTCGGTATTATTTCCTGCAGCTTCCATGAACTTTTGCTGCTTTGTCGGATTTCGCCAATGTCAGTCTTTGTGCCGGCATCTACTCGCAGATTGAAGTTATGGTCTCCATCGCACATCCTTCCCACTTGAAGCGATCAGCATACAAGGTTTTCCAGATGCCCATATCATGTGGGTGGTTGTCAAAATTATGGTCCCTCTTTGGGTCCCTATTATAATACGGCACCTATTATTCAGGGGTACCCAAAAGGGGACCCTAATTTTGACAACTACCCATGTGATTTCAAGCAAGGAGTGCACAGTGACATGTCAGACTAGGGCCGCGGCTCCAAAGGGCTTCAGTGTGGGGCTGCCGGCGGAATCTCGAGAGATACGAAGACATAATGTAACATAGTGGTATACATGGATATCTGACATGCTATATTCCTAGTATGTAACCTTACCATGTTGTATCATGATGTAACATCTTTCAGACTTCTTCAAACGATTTGAGGCCCGCACTGGGGCTCGGGAGCTGCGCCTCATCTGTCTGTCTGTGTGTGTGTGTGTGCATGTTCTCTACGCAGCTTCTTTCCCTAGGGATCTACGGACTTATATATTCATGCTTTCGGGCCCAAAGACAATGCTATTATAATAAGGGCTTTTGGGCTATTTTGATCCCTAGGGTTTCTCCGCATGAGAGTTACACAGGTCTTAAGCCGGCCTTATTCGGTGTTTAGGGGGTAACCGTTGAGGTCTTTCAGGCCTGTGCAGCTTTAAAACAGGACTTCCCGCTGTCCGCTAAAACCTGCATCCCTAAACCCTAGAACCCTTTGGAAATGCTAAATCCCTAAATAACCCTAAACCCCTAAATATAAAACCCTTTCTTGAACGCTAAAGCGTAAACTCCAGAACCCTTTACACTTCATCAACCCTAAATCCATATACACCTAAAGCCCTTCATAAACGCGAGAATACGGCGTACCTGTAGCTGAAATACCGTTTTAGGGCTCCTTATTATGGCTTCTATATGGGTGGTTGTCAAAAATATGGTCCCTTTGTGGGTCCTTATTATAATACGGCACCTAATATGTACAGTGCCCAAAAAAGGACCATAATTTTGACAACCACCCATGTAATTTTGACAACCACCCATATATAGCTCCTTCAAAGGGAAGGTAAACTCTGGAAAGCAGAGCCGGGGAGGTCGCTGCGCGAGCCCATCGGCCTGGCGAGCCTCGGTTTCCGACACTGGGAGGGACGATGCCACAGAAACTTCAGTTAAGGGAAGTTAAGGGTGCAGAATAGAGTGTATGTATACAGTATACTGCAGAAACTTCAGTTAGGGGTCTAGTGTAGTATATTGTGATACTACAGGATAGTAATTACGGTATAGTAGCATATAGAGAACAGAGTACATGTATACAATACACTCTATACTGATCGAGTAAAGAGTTTCTAAGCTACAGTGTATATGACAGTATGCTGTAGTATGATTAGTATCTCTGAACCCGGCCCAGATTCTCGGCATCTAAAGCTACTGCGTGGACTACCACTTCTGCTCCATGCTCGTGCGGAATATTGAATGTTCCTTCTACTCCTTTTTGGAGCAGTTTCAGCAGAGCAGATGGGTGGTTGTCAAAATTAAGGTCCCTTTTTGGGTACTCTAAAGATTAGGTGCCGTATTATAATAAGGACCCAAAAAGGGGCCTAATTTTGACAACCACCCAGATAGCTTCGAGAGCCCCGCAGGTCGCGCTTTGACTTCACGGGCTTGGCAATTTGGTTCTCGAAGATGGTGTTGGTCGGATGCATCTTCACCCTCGAGAGCTACGAGCTAGGCCGGTCTCAAGGCACAGATTCTTGTTTCGAGCGGCTGGTCGCAGAAGTCGATGGTCATCGGGCCTGTCGTCTTATGAGAAAAAGGCCCTGGAATTGAGATTCCATACACTAGCCACCGACTGAAGACGTAAGCTTGAAACCATAGTCTGGCCACCAGATCCCCTTCACGTACCTTGGCAAATCCCCCATCCACATCCACCTCTTCCATCCACAAAGGCTTGCTGTCGTTTCTGCGATTGCTTTACTGAGCCGCCAGCTGGTTGGCCTTGGCGGGTGCATAGATATGCTTCACCTCACCGTAACGGTCCATGGTGGTGTACGACCTCAGCTCTCTCGCACCTACCCCGTTACAGATCGTGAGACTTTAGGTCGCACTGAGGTGGTGACATGATGGGTCGAAGCGCAGTTGGCGCTGAAACCCCTCGGTCCCCTGGTCCACCTTTCCTATGTTGGATGCTCGTCGTGATGGTGCGAGCTCTGCCCCTGACACCGCTGCCATTGACTTGTGGGCTTGGTCCCTATGCTTTCCACATCCCGGAGAGTCACAGAGCTCAAAAGCCGCGGTTTTGGGCTTAGGGCTTAGGGGTTTACGGCTTGGAGTTTAGGGTTTAGGGGTTTCACGGTTTAGGGTTTGCAGTTTAGAGGGTGATCCACGACCCGAGTGTCGGATACCGTGAGACGCAGAAGCGCGGCAGCTGAGGCTCGACAGAAGGGTTTTGACTCTCCGCAACATCATGTCTATCTAGAGCCTGATGTGTAGCACCTTTTTGGAAATAATGTATTTGTGGCTTCGGATTCTAGAAGATGAGATAATCTAGGGTAGCGAACATGGTGCCACATTTCAGGGTCCAGACATGTGCGTCTTTTGCGAACCTGCCTCAGCAAGGCTCTCTAGTCAGGCTTTGCAAGGTCTGTGAGCAGACTGCCTTGAGTTTACCCATGGCAGCTGTCCCAAACCGCAGGATCACGGCGGCAGATCCGTCCGCACCGGAACTTCATCTAGGCTTCTCTCGTAAGTACTAAGGGATCGCGTAGTTGAGTGCCGGCACGGAGAATGTACAATCCCACGACACACCGAATTGTTAAAAGTAGTAAGTCGATTCTGGTGTTTTGGCGGGCAACTGAGCAACTGAAGCCCTCGTTTAGGGCCGGTTGCCGTGCAGTGTGCGCTTTCGACACATGGCTGCAGTTGTGGTGCCGACTGAATTGAAAAGCAAACCCCAGCCCTAAACCCCTAGGCCCTAAACCCTAAATGAGATCTCAGAACCCGCCAAATGACTCTCTTCAACTCTCTGGGCGGTTAGACAAAGCTGGCGGTGAGAAGAAGTCGTGGAAACAGTCCTGTCAACCATCCTATGGGCAGTATACATAGTACCGTGTTGTTCTATACTACAGAACAATCTATTGAGTCTATTGTATTGTACTAGGGTCATTGGAGCCACTACTAGCTTTGGTTGGTATTCTACTACAGATTCAATATTCAACCGCAAAGGCACCCCGCAGGGGCTAGCCCAGCCGAGTTCTCCACATACAGCTGCCACGTGCCATTCTAACGGTATTGCCGACGGTTCCAGGAAGAGAGAAGACAAACCGGGCACAGCGACGATGAACGCATTGGGTGCGCGCCTGCGCTGGTTCAGCGCAGAATGCTGGGAAGTTAATTTCTCGTCTCACTTGGCTTCAGCCTCCGTGAGTGTTTGGCAAAGCTCCTGCAAGGAGTCTCAGCAGGGAGACGTCCATGGTCCTGCATGCTATGAACACAGTCACAAGGTCTTACGAATCCTGGCATGAGACTTCTCTGTCAATCGCGACCCACCAGTGTCGCAGACCCAGCTTTCCCAGGAACCTGGCACTTCTGCTTGGAGGATCGTGGGACTTAGTAGGTAGGGTTATAAGTACTTTAATTGGGGTTATAAGTAATTATAAATGTAGTTACTTTACTTATAACTCTACTTACGAAGTCCCATGATCCTTTAAGTGGTGTAGGCGAAGCCTCTGCGCGCTTAGGAGCCCCTTGGCGAAACAATTCGGACGTCGCCTGCAGCATCGCTCTCTCCGATCCTCCTCCTGCACCAGATGTAGATCGGATCAAACCTCAAACCCTAAACACAACCAACAAAAATAAAAGCGACAAACACAAAACGGAACCCTAAAATCCTAAACCCTAAAAGCGCTAAAACCCTAAACCGGCTTCAGATCTCTCTCGCCTGAACTTCGTCGTAGACCGCATTGGATGCCTGCTCCTCTGGGGAAGCGAAGCAAATCATCACCAGGCCTCGGGGGGAGCTCAGTCTTTCCTATGATGGTAAAATGTGTAGTATAGTATTTTTTCATATAGCACAGAGTACTGGAGTTTAGTATACTAACACATGTTATAGCTTATTCATCAGACATCACGATATGTTATTTTACAGCTTGGCATGGCTTCTTACAATATTGTATACTGTCTAGCTTATGGTAGAAATTTCAGTATGCATCGCAAAACAGCTCTTGGACACAAGGTGTACTTGGCCGCATGCGAGTAGTTGCAACCGTCACTGCCTGCAGGGAACCCATCCGAGCGTGGGAAAGCACACAAATAGAAGCTCTGCACAGTCTCCGAGAAGTTCATTCTGGAAGATCGGAACCGAAATTCCTCATGGGCTACGACCTTCCTGTCGAAATGACCAGATGGCCCCCCAAACTCGCCGGCTCCACCGATGCGTAAACGATGCACGACACAGCATACAACGCCCAGTGCCTCCCATGCGCCAAGCTTGGTGCTCTTGAAACTTGCACTACTGTTGAGTGATCCATCATGAATTACGAAGGCTTTGATGATCCATCATTATAAATCATAAAGGCTGCCGTGCTGCACGACGGCAATTGTAACCCAGATCCCTCCATCGCATGTGTTACGCCCCATGAGCTCCAAACTGGAGTGCAAGCAAGCGTGACCTTTACTCTCCGTAGACGTACCTTTGGTTAGTAGGGAATGAGAATAGTAGTAATAGTAGTTGTAATGGTACCCCATTCCTCCATTCCCTACTAACCTAAGGTAAGTAGATTGTCTGCAGACATCGCCAGCCTCATGGCGAGGCTGCCGAAGGCGACGGAGTAACCCCGCACAACGAGCATTCCTGCCAAAGGCGACTCACGGAGCTTCCGGCGCAGGTATGTCGCTGCATTCCAGGAAGTCATGGCCTCTTGACTATTATAGTATATGGTATACGGTATATAGTATATGAAGTACGTAGTCTATAGTACATCGTACATAGTATTTCGTACATAGTATATAGTATGGTGTAGTATGGGTTTTGCTGCCTCCGTTGGGAAGAGCCATGCATCATGCGAGGTTTTTGGGGAAGGCTTGACGCGAATTGCTGTGGCGCCGACCCCACTGGAAGCAGACGACAAAGCCAAGGACGTCGTAGATGAGAACAGACCTTGAGTCTGCAAGTAGTCTGCTATGGAGCCACAAGCAGGTTTCAACAAGCCTAAACCCTAAACCGCTGGGTCTGCCGACACGCAAATGGCACTGGAGATCGCCCCGGGGTTCAACTGCAACCTCGGAGGGCTTGGGGGTCAGGATGGCTCAGGGTTTAGGATACTGTAATATGTTATATTATATACGGCATAATACTATGCTATGATATGTTATGTTATCTGGCATTCTATATAGTACTATACTAAAAATTATGTACTACGTCAGGGTTTAGGGGGCCTTGGAATTCCACTTTCATCCCTTTTCGACTGGGTCCTCCTCAGACCCCCACTGTCGCTCGGACTCCACCTCCAAGACAGCTTCCTGTCACGGTTGTAGGGGTTCAGGGTTAAGGCTTTAGGGTTTATGGTTTGGGGTTTAGGGTTTAGCGTGTCGCTGACAGGAAAAGCTGTGACAGAAATACACTCGATCAGAACACTGTACTATACTGTATTATACTATGCTATACACCACTATATATATACTATGTACTATCTACTATATACTATGTATTGGATACCATATACTATACATTCATATTATATACCACATAATACATACTTTATACTATACAGGCCTCGTCAGAGGGCATAGAAGCATACTTGCACCGGGGCGTCGGGACCTCACGCAACTGTCACTGGCATCTGGTCGGACCGTGTCTTGAAACTTCTCCGGGGAACTGACCAGAGAGCTCTTGAAGTCCTCCTCGTCCTCGTCCTGGCTAGGAGACCGTCATGAGCCGAGGATATGCTACGACTGCTACGAGTCGCGTGACGAAAAGAAAGGAAGAAGGGACCTCGTCCAGCGGGATGTCTTCCAGGTTGCTGAGATCAGTGTCCTGAAAACTCGGGCAACTCTCTCTCCAACACAGATATTCAAATGTCGTATAGGATCCTTCTTACAAGGACCCAAGAACAAGGTACCCCGTACTGTCGGAAACTCCCAATGTAGATTCTTCATTCGCAAGGACTGGACCTCCACCAAGCAAGCATCGCTGCCAGCCTGTGGCATTTCTGCAGACCATGTCTCAATTGCATGAGTGGTTGTCAAAATTACGGTCCCTTTGGGTACCCTAAATATTAGGTTTGGGGTACTCTAAATATTAGGTGCCGTATGAGAACAAGGGGCCAAAAAGCGACCATATAATTTTGGCAACCACCCACATGCCCTCCCCAATCACAACTACGCTACAAGACTTGCGCCGTGCGCCTTCTGGACACGCGACAGCATCTCTCCAAATTCAACCCGCCTGTCAAGCTGCTGTTGCATGTGCGCAGTGTGAACAACGAACGGTGCAAGACCGAACTTCTATGAAGCCAGCCTGCGTGTCACCATTTGGCTGCAGGCATCGTTCACTGAACGCGAGAGCCGCATGGAGGAAAACTCATCGACCTGAAGATGTCTGTCAAAGCCACTGAGGCCCAAGGCTGCCAGCAATTTCCGTGCTGTTGCCCGTGTGCGAAGCGGGGACCTATTTGCTTCAAGAGGGAGGTATATCGGTCTACCTAGCCGCGGGAGTCGGGAGGATCGGAGGGAAGCTTCTCATAGTCACGTTTAGTCTTGCAAGTATGCAGACTTTATGTAAATCTCTCTGCTCCCGCACAGATTTGACCAGGGATGTTGGAAGTCAGAACCTTACACACATTGCATGTACATGGGTAGTTGTCAAAATTATGGTGCCTTTTTGGGTACCTTAAATATAAGGTGCCGCATTATCATGACCCAATACGGGGCCATCACTTTGACAACCACCCACATGGGGACTGATGGGCTATGTCTATGTCTCACCTGAGAAGATGGGAGTTTCCGAAAATTAGGGGTACCTTATTTTGGGGTCCCTAAAATAAGGATCCTACTTTTTAGGGTGCTATATGAGAGTCCCGCATTTTCGGAAACTCCCAGATCGCAAGAAAAAAGGGTCGCGGGAAGCTTCTGCACTTCAAAGGAGCTGCCTTGAAGATCCATGTGATCGCTGCCGAACACCTAGGCTCGAAAACCCAGGAATTTTTTTGAGGGGTTTGGGTCTGGGGTTTAAAATTTGAACCCTAAACTTAGGGGTTTGGGTTTAGGAAGAAAAATTGGAACCCTGAACCCCAAGTTTAGGGTTTAGGGATTCATGTAAGGCTGACATGAACTTGTGACTGGGCGCGGCTGTTCCTGCAATGTGTAATTGCCTGTTCAACTCCAACACACGGCGGTAATCCATTTGCAAGTAACGACAGATGGATCAAGCCCCCGACAAAGCGCCCAGGAGTGTTACAACGATGGCCAGGCTGCAAAGCACCAGCCATGCCTCCGCAATCAATTGAAACCCCTAACCCCTAAACTGTAAACCCACCCCAGTGACATCGGCTTTGTTCACTAAGCGGAAGGAAGGGGCAGGCCGGTCTCAAGACACCTGCGTGAATGACCTGATACTGGCAGGGAGGAACTATGCTGACGCTCGGAATTCCAGCGAGTTCGGTCGCTGTGCAGGGTGTGAAGCACGAGCCACAAAGGTGTCCAGCACCACAACTTGATGGCAACTCCGCTGTGTCTCACGTTGCATTCGGATGCTACTGATGCCTGCACCAGAAACTAACCCCCTAAAGGATGTGCGCTGAGTCATGCACTATGCGATGATGCAGACGGTTCTCGTTTCGGGATGTTCGATCCGCCCATTCCGGCCACGCGCTCGAAAAGCGACGCAGAGATTATCTTGATGCTGAGGATGCTGCTATTTCTTGCGGCAGACAGTAAACGGAGTATGATGCCGATGCTCGTGACCCCTGCTTCATTCCTTATGCTTTATGGCATGTGCTGGAATAAAAGCCTCGTTTTGATGCTCGTGGTACGTTCTTCCTGCCCTCCTGCCTGCACCGGCAACATGTTATTCCAGCCGGTGCTGATAGCTGTTCTGGATGAGCCGGACCACTGGAGAACGTTCATCGGGCTGATGCTGATGGTGTTCGTTTGGGCAGTGCATTGAGAAGCAAGCCAGCAAACAAAGCCTTTCGGTGCTGCTCACTTGCGTGTGCAGGGAGAGGTGCGGTCGAGCTGATGCCGTTGACCCCTCCCACGAAGCTCGCTTCACAGCCGTGTGCTTTAAGAGCAGCCTGCGCGTCGAACATCGATGAGGTCGAGGAGTAGACCTGCCAGTGGAGGAGGCGGCCAAATCTCATTTCAAGCTCATTTATCTTTTTTACTAAGGCAATTGCCATGATTTGGTACTATACTGCAATTACTGCACATACACATATATATAGATATATATATATATATATGTTATATATATATATATATATATATGTATATGTTTATGTATATACAGTAAAAAACATTCCAACTTGAACTGCAGAGTTGCTGCAGATCTCGCACTCCCTCTTTTCCGCGCTCGCACTCACCGCTGCTAAAATTCCGAAACTTTGAAGACAACCCGGATCATTGCCGGGATAATGCTTTGGTAAAAACCTCGAGGTAACGATATGGCCCCACCTTTTCGAACATACCCAGCTCCCCGGAAGCGAAACACCTTGTCCGGGATGAGGGTCCCTCCCTCACCGACGCACGCACAACCCTGAAAAGGGACTGGGCTACTCCACAGGAGGCCGAGTCCAATCAGTGTGGGTGGGCGGGCAAAATCAGCTGCCTGCCGTTTTGGATCACACTTGAGCCAAATATGGCAGCCAGCAGCAGGTTTAGAATGATGCATGTGCACCCAAGCCTGCCAAACTCAACACATGTACATGATCCCGGTTCTCGGTTCGCCGAACCCCCCCACCAATGGTATTCCCCCACCCACTTCCCAAACGTCCCAAAGATGCCCGATCCGTGTGACAGTGCAATGTTTACCGGCACGATTCACATGCGAGGCCGCCCAAACCGTCAACTGTCACGAGGATCGCGTCCCAAACACACCCGATCCCTGTGACTGTGGACACATCCCAAAGAAAGACGATTACGAGATGAGGGTCTAACCAACGCAACAGTCACGTGGACGCGTTCCCAGACAGGCCCGATCCCTGTGCCCTGTGACAGCTGGCCCATTGCAACCTTATGGCAATTGCCCACAAAGCGACAACTCAAAGCGATGATCGTTACCAGGCACGTGGGCAGAAGACACCAGACGACCAACCAATGTTTTTTTAATATGTTCGAGAATGATAATGATGGTGATCATCGTCCACAGCATCATCATTATCCTCATAGGGATGAGGATACCAAACACCCAGCGCAGACCCAAAAACCACCCCAAGCAGACCCACCCCAGACCACACCACACCTCAAGAGGGGAAGCAACCCACCACACCACAGGGAGGGGGGGGGGGGGGGAACCATGGGGCAAAGGGGGGGTGGGGGGGGAAACGGCCGAACCGGTATCATATATGTGTATACATGTGTGTATATATATATATATATTCATTTATGTATTTATCTATATTTTTGATATTTATATTAATACTTATATCTATATTCTGGCCAGTATTTATATATTTATTTATTTATATATATATATATATATATATATATATATATCTGCTACTGAAGTCTGGCTCCCAGGCCATGCTGGCGAGCACGATCAGCAGTCCGTAGGTCGGGTCGCAGCCTGGAGAAGAACCGCAGTCCACGCGGAGCATTAGGGTTTAGGGGCCTAGGGTTTAGGGTTTAGGGGTTTAGGGGTTAAGGGGCCTAGGGTTTAGGGTTTAGGGGTTTAGGGGCCTAGGGTTTAGGGTTTACTTACCTTTGGTTAGTAGGGAATAGGGCTCCTTTAAAGGGATCTATAGGGGTTTAGGGTTCCTTTAAAGGGATCTATAGGGGTTAAGGGCTCCTTTAGTGGGATCTTTACCTTTGGTTAGTAGGGAATGGAGGAATGGGGTACAATTATAACTAATATTACTACCATTCTTCCATTCCCTACCAACCAAAGGTAAGTTTAGGGGTTTGGGGGGGCTTAGGATTATTACGGTGTAGGGATTTAGGGTTTAGGGGCCTAGGGGTTTGGGGGGCTTAGGATTTACGGTGTAGGGATTCAGGGTTTAGGGGCTTGGGGTTTAGGGCTTAGGGGTTTGCGGTTTAGGGTCTAGGGGTTTGGGGTTCAGAGTGTAGGGGTTAGGGGTGTCGCATACCAAGCCCGGCCGAAGCAGTTGGAGTTCTGCGCATGTTTCCCCCTCCTTCCCGTGGACTTATTGGCGTGTCCTCAAGGCACAACATGTCATGTCCTCCGCTGGATTGCCGCATGTCCCTAACCAGTCCGGCACACATTTCCTTCTGACCCCCGGCCCGTGCCCCAGCCCCTTTCCTTTCCTTCCTTCTCTGTCCCCTTTGCTGCCCCTGCCGCCTGACGAGACTATCTCGACCCGTCCAACAAAAACTCGAAGCTTTATGTTAAAGGCATTGCAACTGCGCTTCCTCAACCGATGCCTGAGAGACTGGCAGGCCATGACCAGACAAACAACGCAGGAGTACACCTGGGCACTTGAGAAAAGCATCAGGATCCTTTTTGCAAAGAGCCCTGGGGTAATCACAAGTTGGCGCAAACCAGAAGCGTCAACTCCCCTCAACCCCTGTCGACAAAACTTCGCCAGAACAGCCATGGCTCTTCCACACAGACCTCTGGGAGCTTCCTCATGAATGAGGCATGGGCTATTACCACTAGTAATGGGTTTAGGGTCCAGGGCTCAGGATCCAAGCTATAACCCCAATATTGACGCCGGCTTCGGAGCATACCCGAACTGAAGAAGCAAGATCATTGATCACCTCCTGAAAGGATCCCCTATATCAAAGGGGAAAAAGAGGGACCCTTAATGGGGACCCCTACCCTATAATGGGCTATATAATGGGTATATAATATATTATAGCTATATTAAGGGTGTATACCTAGGGGTCCTTATTAAGGGTCCCTCCTGCTACCTTTGGACTATAGTTCTTCAAAGAACGGACCTGGCTATCTGACTCGGCTGACTCGAGGCTCCGGCAATGTAGGACACGAAGGATCGTTGGACAGAGCTGCTGTAGCCTGAGCATTCAGGCATTTGGGGGAGGGGGGGGGGGGTTCCGAAAATAGGGGACCCTAATATAGTACCCTACACTAAGCACTGGGATCCTTATTATAAGGACCCCAAATAATGGCGAGGATTCCACCGACATGTTCGGCATCTAGCTTCCTACATTGAGTGCTGGAAGAACCACTGGAGCTTGGGTTCAGGGTTTAGGGGTTTAGGATATGGTCGTCAAGAGCCTTCAAATCTGTTGGGAGTCTTTGCTAAACTGTCCTCGGCGCGAACATGCTATACAATGCCTTCTTGGTCTCTATTGACGACTTGCTTCTAGGTTTCGTCAGCTTCGCGGTCTTGCGGCATGCGGCTTGCCAGAAGAAGCATGGAGCTAGCCTGGGCAACCCCACCATGACTGTAGCAGAGCTGTTGGAGCTGCGGGTCCGGAATGATCCTGAGTCTTGCTTGGGTACTTAAAGGATCATGGGACTTAGTAAGTAGGGTTATAAGTAAAGTAACTACAGTTATTATTTCGTATAACCCAATTAAGGTATTTGTAACCCTACTTATATACTAAGTCCCATGATCCTCCAAGTACAAGAACATCGAGATAGACTCAGGAAGATGAGATCAGCACGGCTCGGGACCAAACCTGCCAAGAAATGCACAGGACATCGATGCAAGAGACATGCACTCCCCCATCCATCCCTAAACCCTAAACCCTAAACCCAACCACCACAAAATCTCAACCTTTAAGTCGCACACCGAAGATAGAAGCACACGCTGAGGACCTCAGAGCGGCGGCATCAGCTGGGCTGACATGGGCCTAAGAATTCCTCTAAATTACCCATGGGCTCCATAGTAGTTCCTTTTTGGGGCTCATATCTAGAACTCTATAAGGTCATCCCAAAAGGAACTACTATGGGGCTCCATGGTAGTTCCGTTTTGGGGTTCATACTTAGAATCCTACAGGGTAATCCCAAAAGGAACTACTATGGGGCTCCACAGTAGTTCCTTTTTGTCATGGTCAGCTCAGTCCCCGACCAGCCACACAGCGATAACGGCCGCGACAACAACTTGATCGGAACGGCTTGGCTCTAGCCTCGGTTGGCGGGGGGGGGGGGGGGGCGAAGATATGGTATATCATATATAGTATATCATATATTGAATATCATATATCTACATACATATATATATATATATATATATATATATATACATAATATACATATATATATATATATGTATATATATATATACATATATATATATATATATATATTATACATATGGTGTGTTACATAATGGCGGCTTTCTGTTCCAACTTTGAGAAGTTGGTGAGACCACGCATGGGAGAATTCTACGAGGGTGTGACCACGAACCTGAGCTGGGCACGCATCCACAACCGAGAGCACCAGCGCCCAATTACTCCAAGCAACAGCCTGAAGTGGCGCTTCCCAGAGAGCCCAATACCCCTTAATTAAGGAATATAGCTCCTTAATTAAGGAATATAGCTCCTTAATTAAGGAATATAGCTTAAATCATAATATGAAGCCCCTTGTAGTTTAAGGTATATTAATCAAGGGGTATTGGGCTCTCTGGGTTCTTCGCTGTGGCAGGGCTTGGGTTCCGGGTGCCGTGCCCACCCCAAGCAGGTGATCGTTGCCAGCAAAAAGAAACGAAGAAAGCCTCGCAGACCTGCAGCAAATCAGCTCAAAATGGCATCCATCACATACCCGCGTAGACCAGAGCTGGAAGGTGTCCATCAATCGTATTAGATTATTAGACGATCGACAGGCTGCAGTTGCTCATCGGCAGTTCCGCAGCCCATAACTACCCAACACACTACCTACAGGCCCCAAAGTAGTTCGGGCCTATGGGTAGTTCATGCGATGCAGGACAATACGTGCGGACTGCAAGTGGTCTAACAAGTGGTCAGCCTTTCTAGCATCAGTCACACCTCGCAAGAGAAGGGATCTGGCTGCCGGGTACTCTGTGTTGTGTGAATTGAACGTCCCTTCGACATCGTGCAGCCGGATGTGACTTTTTCCACCACACATGCTCATGCGCGAAGACTGCGTCGAAGCTGAAGTCCCGTGCTTCTCGCTTAACCGTTGCTTGCCTGCCTTGGCCCTTCCTGCTTGCAACTCCCCGGCAGTACTTCATGGCCTCGCATCAGATGCACTAATTGAGTCGCAGGACACAGCAGGACAAAAGCTGGAAGACAGGGGCATCGGTGCAGACAGTGCATGACCACTGTTGGAGTCGCACCAGGTGTGTCATCAGTGCACAGCTGAAAGTGAGCCTCAACTTCCATGTTCCTGCTTTCCCTTCTACAAGCCGGAAGCAGCTTTAAGAGCAAGTTTGAGCTAACCGCAGCGCTGCAATGCAGGAGGACAATAGGGCCTGGCCAGGCGCTAGAGCGAGTTCCCGTACCTGAAGCCACGAAGAGGAACCTTCCATGCATTGCCTCGCCTGCAGAAGGTTGTCTTGTGCGATGCCCATGAACCTCGCGGTGATGGCTGCCAGCGATTTAGGGCTTTGTGGTCGTAGGCTGCAGAGCCAGGTCGTGGACCACTCTACAAGTGCATTGGTCCTCGGCAGATGCGTTGAGGTATGAAGCTGCATCACCAGATCGGTTAACCAACATCATGCAAGAATGCCATTGCAAGGAAGCAATGCCTCTGAGTCCCCAGCTTCCCAACAGAAACCGAGATTGGAATCCAGGCAGCTGCATCGATAACGATTTGGAAAGAGAACTTCCTGTCTTCTGTCTTCGGAAGTCACAGCGAGACATCTGAAAGACGTGGCTACTAAGCCTTGATAATCAAAACAGACCAGACCAATGCAGCTGCAGGTTACAAAATCCGTGCGGAAAGTACCAGTGCGTGAAAAAAGGTAGGGAGACTTGAGCCCTAGCATTCTCGTACCGCGTGATACTCCCAAGCAATCCTTGCCAGCGGATTCTTCTTCGGGTCCGCAATCCAGTCCTGGCCTCAAGACGGTCAGGCTGAACTCAGGCAAAGTAGACGCCTCTATGTGGTTACAGGACCAGCTGCCAGATCTCGGGAAGTTGCAGAAGGGGCAAGCAGGCATCCAGAGTGTCATAATTAGTGCCCCGATGGTGAGATCTGTCCGGAAATAGGGGACCCTAATATAGTACCCTAAATAGTAGGATCCATATTAGAAGGACCCCAAAGTACGGTACCCCACAAGCCAGTGCCTGGAAAATCCTCCAAGAGCTCAGGCCAAATAAGAAATAAGACATACCCTCAACATAGCTATTATATACCCATTGTATAGCCCATAATAGGATAGGGGTCCCCATTACGGTCCCTCCTTTTCCCCATGTTAGCAACATCTGGTCCAAGGCAGCTTTTCTACAGGCTGTGCTGATGGCGCAGTTTGCACAGTGGCCGGGGGTTGAACCAACTCAATCTGACACCTGCGAGCTAGGCTTTGGGCCAGGCCGGTGCCCGGCGCACATGCATTTGCTGAGCCTATCATCCAACATGTGTCGCCGAGAAGTGGCATGCCCAGCCCAAATCCATCGAGGCAGGCACTGTTCAAGTCACATGCACAAGCGGTACAGACCGTGCTGTAAACGATGAGCTGTCAGTTTCAACGCCGACAACTCTCAGCTCGACATCCTTGCCATCGGGGGAGGGTGAACACGATCTTACACCTGCGAGCTAGGCTTTGGCAAACTTTTTGCAAGGAAAAGATCTAAAGGGGACTCCAGAAAGTTGGAATATGGATTAATGGTAGGATCCCCTATAATTTACCTTAAAGGGGTTACGATAATGATATTCCAACTTTCTGGCTTCTACTGTAGGGTGCAGGAGGCCGTAGGGGCGACCCTGGCAGCTTTAAACGATGGGCCGTTCTGCGGAGCGACTCTCGGTCGAAGTGCTGCCGGACAAACATATGGGAGTTTCCGAAAGTAGGGGACCCCAATATAGCACCGTAAATAGTAGGATCCTTATTATAAGGACCCTAAAATCAGGTAGCCCTGATTTTCGGAAACTCTCATATTGTCGTCTCGTTCATGATGTGCATGGGTCAGACGCCTGTGAAGAACGAAGCATCTCAACGCCTCTCTTCAGCAAAGAACTACCTCCTTTTCCGTCAAAGCTCTATGTTAAGATGCTGGACTTCATTTCCGCGAGGTAGGTCTTCTGCTAAGCTCAATGTACCTCAAGATGAGACCTCATGGCTGATTCACAGCCGCAGGACCGGATCAGGAATAGGAACAGGACCGGCTAGGTTTCGCTGCAGGGAACTTCCAACTGCCAGGCCGTTGAACGACTCCCAACTGGAATTGGCCAGGGTAGCCGGGACGCACAGGGTGGATTCGACATCAAATTTCAAGTGCCAAGCTACAGTACACGGCGCAGCATCCATGCCCAGTGCCAGCTGGAAACACCTGGGTAGCGTTGTAAATCAGGTGAGACTTTCTGTGTTGTGACAGCACCCGAGTGAGATGATACAATATGCCTCCAAAACCCACTTGTGGGATCTTCCGAGTGGAAGCAATTCGAGTTGCTGTGTGAGCGGCCAGCTATGGATGAAACTCCTGGCAAGTGGCTACTTCGAGATTTAACATCTCGATCTGCCGAAACTGGCGTCTTATGCAAACTCGAAGACGAGACTTGCTTCTGGAATCAGGAACTGAGTTTTCTTATTCGGGCGATCTAGAGCGATAGGGGTCGCCCTTTCAGGAACGACTCCAGCTCAGGCCAATCTTCCGAAGTACTGGCTGCCGGCTGACCGTGAGCTTCATCTGCGGCCGATGCCTCCTGGGCCTCCATGGCTGGCTGGGCCTTCAGGTAGCCAGTCAGAATGTTGTTTGCAAAAACACTCTTACGAGCCCAGCGTTGCAGGTCGTCATGAGCCCTGTCCGGCGAGCTCTCTCGACTCTGAAGGAGACGCAGCATGGTCTTCTTCAGGCGCATGCGAATCTGCTTTCCGGGCCTCTGTGGGCTGATTTCCAAGGTCTGCTTGTGAATGTGGCAGAACGGACAAGCATCCCTGTGGCACCCAGCAGAAGTTGCGAAGAAGATACAGGGATCGCAGGAACCCACAAGGTGTGGCATCGCAGGACCCTCTTCCGAGGAAGGCTGAGCCTGATCGTCTTCCATACCTTCTTTGTCCGATGACGAAGACGCCATCACTTTGCAGGAACTGGAACTGAGATGCTGCGGCAAATACAACATGCCGAATTTATGCTGAGATGTCTTGTGGAGACTCATGCCGCGGGTGCGATTCGCATGTCCGCAACAGTATTGCAGCACACGCCAAGCTTGCGAGAAGGCACTTGCAAGAAGACAGTGAGCAAAGATGAGGATGCGCAGATGACAGAAATGCCTCGACGACATGAGAGCTAAGCCAATTAGCATTCTGCAATAGTGGGGGCCCATTGGTAACGGCTGACAATGCGACATTAACTAAGTTCTGCTTGCCAATGCAACGCATGCCGGCTGTGAACTCCCGTCCATTCAGAGGGGATCGCAGGTCACTGCACGAATGCAACGCAAAATCAAGCCATAGAACGAAGGCAGGACCGGATGGTATGTGAATCACCAGCACTCGACATCAACTAGGGCTCCCACAAACCCAGCCGAATAGCGAGCAGGCAGCCAACGACACGAAAAACAGCAGAATGCCAGTTAAGACCTCGGACACTTGTCGGCACGAACATCGTGCAGTTTCTGCGTACATTCCTAGCAGCTGCCGTCTGTGACGCTCTCAAGCTTTCTCTGGGTGTGCAGCGCATGCACCGTCCTTGTGACAGTGTGCAAACCTGAGTCGAAAGAGCACTGGTGTGTTATCGGCTGTGAGGACTCTGTCTCACGATTGACGCAAGCTGCAAACTGGGCACGTCACCAAAAGCCGGCCTGTGCGGCGTCCTGTCCTGTGATAATGAGCCCGGCACAGTCCAAACCTTAGCAGGACTAAGGTGTGAAACTCGCTTTTCGTGCATCTGACAGTTTCAAGCACTTATGCCGCTGACGGTTTAAGCTTTACCCTCCCGTCCGAGAACTGGAGCCGTGACACAAGTACAGATGCGTGAAGACAGGTCGACTCTGACATATGTTGCGCAATCTTATCTGTGCCGGTGTCTAACAGCGACTGTGCCTCGATCTTGAACACTATAATCTTAAACCGCTTGCAACAAGTTCTTTCATATGAGACCGCGGCATAATCTCATAACCACCGCAACGATAACCGTGGAGGCCAGTCGGATGTAGGCGACCTCAGATGACAGCGACATTCGGAAGAGACCGCTCGAACTCTGACTGGACAAGGGGCAAGAGGACGATACGAATGTACAATGTCCGGGTGCTTGCATTCAATTGCTTGGTAACCATGTTGGACCTAGGTTCCGCACGATAGTTCGCCCCGCCAACACGCGCAGGTCATGCAGCTCCTTTGGGGCAGCAATACTTGGGGCCTTCATGGGACTCAGTAAGTACAGTTATAGGTACCCTAACTGGGGTTATATCCAGTTATACGTATAGTTACCTTATGTATAACCATAGTTACTCCGTCCCATGAACCTTTAAGTAAGAACGTCATAGTGGCTGTACACAGCGGCAAGCACCTCTTTGCCCCACAGCATGGTGCCGTCCCCATGCTTCTGAACAAGGCAACTCAATGCTAAGTCAATATCTCGTCCAGGCTTTGTCAAGTCTGCGTCGGCTGCCGATGTAGGAGTCCAGACTGTGTAGTTTTGCATTGATTCCTGCACATGTATGCTGTACCTGCCGCTACAAAAAAAGGGGACATACCCGAAGCTAGTACAGCTGTGCTGCTCCATTCATGTTGACCCACGTGCTCTCATGTGTTTTTTCTCATCATGTGCGCAATAGCTCACTGGAACCTTCTTGGCATGGCATGTTCTAACGAAGCGGCCAGAAACTCGACCCTCATAATGGCACATTCAGGCACCCCTTCGTGCTTGCGTACTGGCTTAATTCATGTAAGTACCTACCTCGTTAAACCGTGAAGCTTCTCGCTATGCTTAAAGCAGCAGCAGCAGCTAGCTACGCGAGCTTCTCATGACCACGGTCTTCCAAAAGTCACAGAAAAAGATGATGTCGGTCCCTTGCAACAGCGACTGAACTGACTGCCCAGACAGGTTTTGGGTGTGCAGTAGCGGAGCCTCGATGGCCTCAGCTGCTGCCTTTGGCTAGCTTGGGTGCATGCTGTCTCTGCGCCTTTTTCGCTCCGGCCCCGTAATCTTGTGCAGCCGTAGAGGCGGATGGCCATGCGGAAGATCGTACTAGGATATCTGATGCCTGTCCGGTCTTACTTCATAGACGAGGATGGGGTCTTCCCCGTCCACCACTTGCGCAGTCAACTTTGATCGGAGATTACCGAAGAGGCGCCACTGCCCTTGCTTCCACGATTGCAGCTGTCTTGTCTCGCAAAGGAATAAGTAGCCTTTGGCGGTGATATCGATCTTGCACAGAGTGAAATCTTGCTGGTTGAGGGTAGGTTGAGTCTCTCCATCCGGGCGCCACTGCATGAAACACAGGGCGCGCTCCAAGGCTTCAGCGGCTCGGCGCCGAAGGCCGTAGCGCTTGGAGTAAGGATCAGGAGGAGACCCATCTTCTGAGTCCAACAAGGAGATCTGCTCAGAGGTTAATGCAACCCATAGCTCGATGCCGTCCGAGCGGACCTTGGTGTCTTCCAGTTCACCCACCGGAGAGCGGCTGCGAGACATAGCTGGCAGTTGAACTTAACTTCAGATATTCACCTATTATAATGTACATCCGTGTTTCATATATGCATGAACATGATAACGCGAATCCGACACTGACTCGAATTGAGCCGGAGAAGGAAATCGGATGTCTCTGGTGGCTATACGCTTGCAAGCGCTTGCATCGGTCGTAGCCTCGGATTATTGCATACTTTTTCGAGAGCATGCAGTAAAGACAAGCTTGGGCTGTTCTGCCGTTGAGCGCCCATTTCACGGATGCGCGCATGCGGCAATTACAACCCGAGCCACGGGACTGTGAAAAGCTGTGTCAACCTGTCAGTGTAGTGGGCGAGCTGGGGAGGGTGCCTGAGCCATGCGGCAACGAAGTACCAAAGTTTTTGTGAACTGTTTTCCCCCAGAGCTGTACTTCTACACATCCAAGCTTGGGGCCTCAGCGTGCGGTTAGAGGTACCGGAGGAAGGCGGGCGCAGCGGTTGCGCGTTGCAGGGGACCTATAAAACGAAGCCCAGCCAAAGCCGCAAGTCACGGACAGCGCAAGCTGAGACCAAAGCAATTTCATCGGAGGTCTAGGAGGCGATCCTTGGTGGTTTATTATGTCGCAAGAGTTCAGAAAGCCGCCTTGGCCTGTCCGAGCGCTGGTCCTGCCGGCCCCATCTCCACGGCCTTGCCGGGCTTAGTCAGGGGAGAGGGGCGGAGATTCGAGAAGGCTACGCCACGCCCCGCGCCCACGCCTGCTGCTTTGGCAACGGAAGATCCTGTGCACCGTAGTTGCCCTTCGGCTTCAGTCTTCCCAGGTTGCCGTGCATGCCGTGGCGAGGTGCAGTGAAGGACCAGTCCGTCGGATCTGTTTTGACACCAAAGTCCGGAGACTCACAGCGCTGGCCAAAAGTCATCGCTGCTCGGTTTGGGCGGAGCCCACCCAAAGTGGCTAAGCCGAGCGGCAAAGGTTCGTCCGGGAGGCCTTGCGTGGGCACGTTCTGACGGTCTGACACCTCTGCGGCCGTGAGCTCATCGGAGGAACGGCGTCTTCGTCCGGTGGATGGTGGCCGCGATCGCACTGCTTCGCGTTCCAGATCTGCTTGCACCATGGTATTGGCCTCCAGCACACAACACAGCTCCCTTTCACGGCACTGCCTTGGCGACACAGCTCCGCGCGTTGAACTCATCAATCTTCGTGTCACAGGCGTGCAGCCTGAAGTCCAGAGGCCCAGAAGGCCGGTGGAAGTCTTGCGATATATATATATATACACACACACATATATATATATATATATGTATATATAGTGTATAAAATATAAATATATATATATATATATATATATACAAATATAATATATAATCTATGTATATATTACAATATGTATATATATATATAACGTTATATTACATATCATATATATATATATATATATAGAGAGAGAGAGAGAGAGAGAGAGAGAGAGAGAGAGAGAGAGAGTCAGAGAGAGAGAGAGAGAGAGCGCAAGCAACGCCAAAGCCGTTTGTGGAAACCTCTGGGAAGCTGACTCTGCGCGTAGTCGCAACAGAAGAGCCCTGAGCTCCGGAAGCATTCAAAAAGCTACCGCAAGCTCTACGATCTCCACGCAATGTTCAGAATGTTCAACACAGTTTACCCTAAACCCTAAACCGCCCGAGGTGCCTGTCGTTGGGATTGACAGTCCCGTTGGCTTGAAGACACACGATCCTGCTGTGGCTGTGATAAGCAGACTGGCACCGTCAGAGAAGCAGATGCGCTTACGAAATGTGCGAACCATGAAAATGGCGACATACACAGGGAGGGCGCGGCTCATTTCTGTCATTCTGTCCAGGACTGTATCTCGCCCAATCGATAAGCAGCCATTGTATTGTTATGTTATCGTCGATTTTCCATGCCATGGAACATGGTAAGACGGAGGCATGGAGCACTGGCCCCAGGCGCAAGAGCTTCGACCCCGTCGACATGCTAAAGTTGGAGCTAGAGGCCGAATATGCTGAAACTTACTCAGCCTACAGAAAAACGAAAGTTCTACATCAGACGAATGCCCCAGAAGAATCAGACGATAGTCCTGGCAAAGTAACAGCCAGCATTATATGACACATGGGTGGTTGTCAAAATTATGGTCCCTTTTTGGGTACCGTAAATAATAGGTGCCGTGTTATCATAAGGACCCAAAAAGGGACCTTAATTGTGACAACCACCCACATGGAGCAGATGGAAGCAGGAGGATGCGCAGGCCGCAAGGAACCAAGCAACAGGTCGCGGAGTCCTGTTCATCACCCACTTCTGGCGATCCTGCACCATCGCCTCACACAAAAGAAGCAAGTCAAATGCTATAGAGGCCTCAATAATTAGAATAGGGTTACCAGGCCCATAATACCGTATTTATGATAAGGAACCCCCCAAAAAATAGTCTAGGCAATTATTTAGGCCCCTACATAGTAGGCTCCCAGATCTGCCAGTCTGCTCGTCACTGCGAATGCCCCAGCAAGGCTTGACCGCCTACTTCTCCTCTACTACTACTACTACTACTACTACTACTACTACTACTACTACTACTACTACTACTACTGCTACTGCTACTGCTACTGCTACTGCTACTACTACTACTACTACTACTACTACTATTATTACCACCACAACTACTACTGCTACCACTACCACCACCAATGTCTCTGGTGTTCCCTTGCGTTGTAAACCTTGCATCGTAGGACTTCCAACCCCCAAGAAGACGTCTCGGAGCGCCCCGCATGTGCCCTGCAGGCTTGCACTGGCAGCGTTTCAATGGGCAAATAAGAACTAGGTGCATATTGTAGAACTCGTAAGCAAATTTGCGATCGTAGTTTGGGAAAGGGAGATTCTCGAGCTCGGGCTCAGGGCTCTGATCAAGCTCTGAAGGTGCTCATCTCGGATTGTCTATGCTGTTCCTTAGAACGCGCCGTGTGCCTGATCCTCTTCAGCAACGTGCAGCTTGTACTTCGCAAGCTCCACAGCCACATCTTGGCTGACCTGATGAGCCCGTGCGGCCGCCATGGACCGAAGAGAGCATGAACAAGCTGGCTGAGACGGTCTCTCGGCTGGCTTGTCGTTGGTGCTCTTCCGAGATCTGACGCCTCGGAGAAGCAAGATAAAATGGCGTCCTTCCGTCGGAGAGTCGTATAGACTAGGCTTCAAGCTCAGAGTCAGAAAGCAGGCGGGAAGCTATCTGAACCTCGTATTCCTGCAAGTCCTGCTGCACGGCCTGCGCATATTGGAGAAGCTCCATGGCCAGCTGATGATAGGCTGCCCCGCGACCACACGTTTGCTATGCAAGGTCGGAGTTTCCGAAAATTACAGGATACCTTATTTTGGGGTCCTTATAATAAGGATCCTAGTATTTAGGGTACTATATTAGCGTCCCCTATTTTCGGAAACTCCCAGGTGCCTTCTCCACCATCTCTGTCTCCAACTGACAAAGGTGCCTTGTGTTCATTCCGCTTTGCAGTGGCACCCGGAGAGCAGACAATTCGGCAGCGCACTGCAGTGCCAGGCGTTGCTCTGCTGCATACCTGGGCTGACTTGGGTACGGCCCCCATACAGTAACAGTCTATAATAGGGCCATTATTACGGGCCTCATATACCTATATTATGAATATTATCCAACTGTTGCTGAATGGGGGGCCGTACCCAAGGGCTGACCATTCACAGGCACGGCGACGTTTGCAGGAAGGGTCTGGCCGAACTGGGGAACCGGCGCTCGCTTCAGAGCCAGCAGCTCGTCTCTCTGCATCTCACTGAGCAGCTTGAGCCTCGAGTCTTAGTATTATGTAAGGTAGGGTTCCTTTGTTGAATTCCCGTTTCTGGCTACTTATTTAATCCGTCTTCGTCCCTTTGAGGCTCAAGCGCTCGCTCAAGGAGATTTTGGCACAAGGTTCTGTACCTCCGATGCAAGTTGCCGGGTGGAGCTGTGCACAAACTGAGCTCGCAGCATCCGCGCACAAGAAATTCCCCTCGAAAGCAGCATCATCGACATCTGCCTCTCAAGTGATCCCAATGGCATGGTATGATTTTGACATGCACAAACGCTGCAGAGAAGTAGTCACACTGCCCAGCCTGAGGACCACTGCCGTTGCGCGGTGGGCTAGAGCCTGCACACAACGTATCTCGTGGCTTTAGGAAACAGATGCGGGCAGTTCTCGCGGGTGCTGTCGGCCGGAGGCAGATTCTGCGCACCCGTAAACCCCGAAGCAAAGCAATAATAATGATGATAGTAATGATAACACTAACATTCAAAAACCAACAATAACAACAATAATAATTGCCGACAGAAAATACAATAATTATACTAATCGTAACTATATTCATTACAACAGTTACACCTATCATCATGAGCAGCTCTCAAAGCCGATGAGGCCTTCGGTTTCGGCATGTGCCGCCAGCCTCGGGAGCTCGAGGACTCGAGATTTGACTCTCTGGTTCTCAGCAATTTAGGGCTTCAGGGTTTTAGGGTTATAGGGTTTAGGGTTATAGGGGTTTAGGGTTTAGTTTGGGTTTTGGGCTTTTTTTAAGTAGGGTTTCGGGTTTCAGGGTTGTAGGGTTTAGAGAGTTAAGGGCTTAGGCTTATTGGGACTACTTTCGGGGACCTTAAAGGGACTATCATAGGGATCCCTTCCCCCATTCCCTACTGAGAGCCAGACAGCTAAGAAGCATCTCATCGTGCAGTTTCTGGTTTCTTGTCAAATCCTTTAACAAGAGCCCAGGTTTTCTGATACTTGGACAGTGGCTCAGCTGGTAGAGGCGGCAGGTCTTCCACACCATCTTGACTGGAGCCTTGCGAGGGCAACTTCGAGTGCAGCAAAGGATCATGTGGAAACACCTCCAACAGTCAAAGTCCGCCTGAGGGCGAGAGCCACAGGGCTCCCAAGGAACAAAGGCCTTCTCTGCTGTCATGGCCATGTGTGAAAATGTGGCTGTCGTGCTGGAATAGCGAAGGCCAAGTCCCCAACGCAGCACCAGCAGGTAGTCTTGGAATTGCCGGCGCATGGCCTGAAGCCCGGGAGAGCCCGATTTCTGTCGCAGCTTCTGCTCTGCTGGGTCCGCAGCATCTGACACGTGTCGATGCTGCCGCATCCGCAAGAGTCCGACGATGGAGGCAGCCTCAAGTCGATCCATCTCCGAGAAGTTCTGCGGCACGTCAAATGCTTGAAGTCTCCGCCTGATGACTCTCCGGCAGCTCCTCTTCATGTAGCTGTCCCAAAGCCACCGAATTTTAAAGTGCAAGCAATGATAACATGATAACATGGGTTGATCGCGGATGGATTCTTGCGGCACGTCGGTCCTCATTGTCTCGCTCCACCCCTTCTCTCTGCACAAACCTTAACTCAACGTTGCTCTGTACGGCTCCAGACAGGGACATGTCTAAGCACCGAGCTTTTCCACACAGTTCCGGAGCTGCTGCCTGGACCTAGGACGTTACCCAGAGTTGTTCCTTTGGGGACTGCCTTATAGGATGCTATATATGAACCCCAAAAGGAACTACTCTGGGGCCTATGGCTAAACACTGGCAGAAGCAGCTCATGCAACATGGAAGAACAGCAGGCACCGCACTGATCCTCCAGCTCTTTCCTCAACTTCGTTCGCATCTCCATTCTGTTCGTCAAGAGGCTCTCCACCTACCGGTTCACACATGCTTGCAAAATCTTGCAAAGACGGCCTGGCGAATCTATAAGGAGCTTGAAACGACGTCTTGACCTGGTCGATCATCAGCCCCACACCAGTGTACTGCGACCTTGTATATCAGAGCGATGTGCGACCAAATGGAAAAGCACAACGAGGCTCGACACAACTGCTTGCACGGGCTCCTAAGCCGCAAACCCGCGTGCTGGCAGCTGAGAGGTAGCGAAATTAACACCTCGCGTGCGTGGCGAGTGCCTAAAAGGCCCAACACTCCCTGCTTAAGGACTCTACACGTGTGCTAGATATAATCATTACATACCTGGACCGTAATGAACCTACCTTTTCAGGGCCCCCTAAGGCGATTTCTTTATATAAGTCCCCAAAAAGGTAGGTTATTTGGGGTTAAAGTCGGCCTTTCAATCACACTCTAAGGATCCATGCAGTCTTTGAGGAACACATCCTCAAGGCTGGAATCATAGGCTCTCTGAAGCCCGAGAGGCTGCCGGCTCACAAGCAGAAGAGCGAGGGCAGCGGGGAGAAGATGAGAGAGCGAGGGATGAGAGAGTGAGATGTCGATAAAGCAAAGACCCGAGACTTGACGGAAGCAAGAGGCGGAGAAGGCTCATACGAAGTAAGCCTCCACTGCGCTGAGGTGCCCGCAGCCTGTGCAACCCACGGAATCCTAGGAACTTTCAGATGGCGGAATCGTCGAGTCCGATGCACCATGCTCAACAAAAACCATGCAGCCAAGTGGCTGCAGCCGCAGTGACAGAAGTCTGAAGGGCTCGTAGACAGGACTCAAAGTCTCTGCTCTTCATGGCCGGAGCCTCATTCAATATGGGAGTTTCCGAAAACTAGGGGATACCTTATTGGGGGGGTCCTTATAATAAGGATCCTACTATTTAGGGTGCTATATCAGGGTCCCCCATTTTCGGAAACACCTATATCTCACAGCACGCGGTCATGTTTCGAAACTCCAGAAGCGAACTCAGGCGGCGGCGCTCACCGAGCCAGCGCGCTCGGCATTCCGCAGCCAAGCATCCTAAGCAGGTCAGGCTTCGCTGGTGGACTGAACCCTAAATGCCGCACCCTAGCCAAAACAACCAAAAATTTGAATCCTGACCCCCAAACCCTAAACCCTAAGCCCTAGGACCCTAAACCCCTATAACCCTAAACCCTATATAACCCCAAACCCCCTTCACCCTAAGCCCTTGAAGCCTAAAGCCTTCATCCCCTGCCCCCTGCGAGGCCTCCACTGCTGCCAACTTGTTGCTGGCGGCTTCCGTGAAGCGACTCGAAGCCGACGCTTGGTCCTCTCCGGCAGACACGGGGTATTGGATAGCGTATATTACAGGTTTAATAATAAGGAGCCCTAGGGAATAATATGAAGAGTTCTTCTAAATTAAAAAAGGTCTTAGCCATGAAAAGGAACAGTATCCCCTCCCTGATCTTAAGGGGTTAAGAGGCTTGGGGTGTCCCTTTATAGTCCCTGCTACCATCAGACCAGAGCAGCAGAGTGATCCTAAAGTCAGTAGTAGCGTCCCCTTCTTTCTGGGGTCCTTAAGGTAGGGTGGTTTAAGGGGTAGAGGGTACCAGGGATCCTCAGAAAACCTTAAGGGAACCATAAGGATACAATAACTTCCAGTCACTCACCTCACTTTCTGCTGTCTGGTGCTTCGCAGGGAATGGGGGCCATGGATCCCTGTAGTAGCCCATCATAGTCTCCATAATCCCTTCCCCCACCTTAACAACCTACCTTTTTAGGGACTTATATAAAGAAATCATCTTCGGGGGCCCTAGAAAGGGTAGGTTCTTTAGGGTCCAGGCAGCCCCTACTAAGAATCAGACTTTCTGGCAGAGTCCTCGGCTCGCTGGGCCATAGCCAGGGACTCTTCCTCGCCAAAGCTCTTCGAGTCCGGACGGTCGGGAGGGTTTAGGGCTTTTGGGGATTAGGGATCAGGGTTGGGTTTAAGGCAGAGTGTTTAGGGTTTAGGGATTTTAGGGCTTGCAGGGATTATAGGAATTAGTGTCAACGTGGCTGGCCTTAATCTTCTGGCGCAGCTCCTGCTTCTGCTGCTGATGCCTTTGCGATTCGAGCTCACACTGCCTCTCCCTCGCAGATTTCCTGAAGAGGAGTCCGTCTATTTCGGGGCCCTGACAGGGACCATCGGGTCTCACGCTCTTGCCGCTGATCCTCGCAAGACGAGGCACTGGCAGTGCGCCATAAAGAGTTGACCATGAAAGCTGCCTCCCACGCACGATCCAGTTGGGCATCTATGCGTTGGCCATACAGTTTGGCCTTTCAAGCAGTGGCAAGAACTCACAATGAAGTTCAAGCCGGGGCCCTGCAGCCAGGTGTGCGGGACAGGTTAAAGTCAGGCCTGCTGCATGAGAAGCTGCTTCTCAGCCTGCCAGCTGTTCAAGGACTCGTCGTTGTTTTCCAGCCGTAGCGGAAGCAGCCGCAGCAGCAGCAGCAGCAGCAACACACCAGGCGTTGGAGTGAGAGCAGTCGTCGTCGTCGTCGTCGTAGTAGTAGTAGTAGTAGTAGTAGTAGAAGCAACAGTATCAGCAAGTGCAGTCTTCCTGCTCGTTGAAGGTAACACCAAGCAGCAACAACAACGACGACGACCGCGGACATCAAAATAATTCAATATGAATATTAATACTAATACTAATTCTAATATTACAGCCAGTGACTCAACAGGCTCAGCAAGGCTCCGACCTTGCTTTGAGAGCGCTCCGCTTGGTCAAGCAGCTGCTTGACCTGACATTCAGACATTCAACAGGGCCTTGCAAAAGGCTTACTAAGCCCAAGCTTCAGGAACCTAGGGCTGGGGCCACACAAGTGCATGACGGTGCATATTGTCTATATGCATAAAGTTTGCTTGATTGCCCTTGAGCCGTGGGCCCCATGTTACGAGTATTCCTGTCCTTCGCCGCTGCAGCCTACGGCCTTCTTTTCCAAAGCACCCACGTTCTTTGGCTTTCCGGCGAGTTCATGGTATTCTGGTGAGTGTTGCACTTTGCTAGCCAGCTCATGGACAGAAGGGCGTCCGCTACAAACAGGTCAAAGCAAGGCTTCTTAGCTCTCCATCTTCGGTCGAAATTATCTATTCTCCACCGTCGCAAAGAGAAAAACAAAACTGAGTGCAACAAAGTAAAACGGTAGCCTGACTGATTTGTGGCTTCGTTCCTTAAGGTTCCTGCATATGAGTCTAGTAAGATATGCCGATTCTGAGTAGTCTAGCTCTTAGGCCACCGTACCACATCAGCTACAAGGCCGAAGCTGCGGCCTTGGAATCCCTTTCGAAGGTGAGCTTCAAGCGATGCTCCTCCCACCTTCCGAGGCAAGCTCAGTGAAGATGGGAGTTTCCGAAAACAGGGGACCCTAAGATAGTACCCTAAATAATAGGATCCTTATTAAAAGGACCCCCCAAATAAGGTACCCTAATTTTCGGAAGCTCCCATATGAGTTTAGGGTCTAGAGCATATGACGTATATGATGACTGCTTTAGAAACACATGAACGATGGTCGTGGTTACCATGAAGTACTAGCTTTAAGAGGTATATCAATAAGGTTTGGGGGCGCTGTGCTTCGGGTATCTTTTACGAAGGATCCTAAACCCTAAACCTTAAACCCTAAACCTACCAGATCTGACTCTGCTGCGTCCGTACTGGCCTTCGGTTGTGTTCCTGCTCGGCTTCCTGGAACTCGACCCCTGCCTGACAGAGCCAGGATTGTACAACAAACCGCAACAATATGCAATGTTGTGTAATCTCTAATACCTTATGACTTTATAGCATACAATGGTAAACAACGTTACTAAATGTTTGCTTGGAGTAGATCATGATAAGGATACTTGCATTGGAGTGCTCCGAAGCATCAGGGGTCCTTCGTCATCACGGCTTCCTGCTGCATCCAGCCCTTCTGGGCTTCTTCCGTCGGGGTGCTGAACTCGACCTGTCACACGGGAGTTTCCGAACATGGGGGACCCTAAGATAGTACCCTGAGTAGTAAGATCCTTATTATAAGCACCCCAAAAAAAGGAAAGGAAACTCCACCACTGCTACGAACCTGTCATGCATGCATCAACCGAATGAAGAAGGCCTTCACGTCCTCGGGGAAGTCACTCCGATGGTCTTGTAGTCGATGCAGGAAACTGCGATGAAGATCAGAGACCTTGGGGTTTAGAGTTTAGGGTTAGCACCGACGGCTTGCGATTTAGGCTTCTGGGGCGTTGCTGGCCGACTGCCATCACCAACTAAGCTCCGTGCCCGAGAAATCTGCAACTCACACCAATGGTTGTAGTGGTCGCCTGGCCATCACAGCTGCAGCTACCAACACACCTACTTGTACCTATTCTCCTAAACCCAAAACCCTATACCGTAAAGCCCTAAGCAGGTGATATCCTCGCCTGCTTTGGGCAGTCCTGGGCATTTCGCCGATAGCGAGCGCAGGTCCTGGCATCAGATGATGATCGTCTTTGAGTGCCTTTTTCCGCCCAGCTGTAGTTTAGGGTTTACAGTAGAAGCGAAAAAGTTGGAAACCCAATAACCTCAATCCTTAAAAGTAATGTACAGGGAACCCCAGCACTATTTGCCATCAATTCGGTTTCCAACTTTATGGGGTTCACTGTAGGGTTTACGCAAGGCTTACGAGCATCTGCAAGGGTACACAAGAGATGGCTCCTCGCGAAACTGCTGCTCTTCATTCAAGAGGTCTTCGGCAAGCGCCTTGCCCATGCAGAGATTGCGACGACGCGGTTTCGGGATCTTCAAAAATGAAGCATGTTGCAATTTGCTGTAAAGCCAAACCAAACTCTGGTCTCCGTATAACTCTACTAGAGACCTACCTAGACTATCCTTTCCGACCATCACCGGACCGGATAATCCCTGACAGTCGCACTTTTGGCACGGACAAAACATGTTCGTCGAAGACAGGGCGCACAACACTGGACTTGGATTCTCGCATGATCCTGCGATTTGCGCGCATTTAGACCGGACTGGACGCGACGCGACGACGAGGGTCGGAATCGGCTTAAAGCAAATCTCATCACTGAACAGAAAGCAGCGACTTCAGACATTCAACTCAGCCAATCACGCCAGCAGCAGATTTGTAGGAGAGCGGATCGGCTGAAGCCGATACTACCTCCAAAGGCACCAGCTGTGAACTGTCAGTACTTCGCAATTTTAACCTATCCTGGCCTTCAAGTACTCGGCATCACGGCCCAACTCCAATCGGAGCCTAGGCGGCCCGCTTGGAGATAGGAAGGGGTGTGAAGCAAGAGAGACAAGGCAGAGGCGTGTTGTTCTCATCCGACAGAAGCCGTACTTGCTCAACTGTCGAAGAGTCATTGCAGCGTGCGACACTTGACCCGCCGCGACTTTATGTTGTACATGCACAGAACGCACATGGCAGCTTCCGCCGATGCCTTCCTGGTCTAGCTGCTTCACCAAAGCGATGATTTTCTCCTTAGTGCCAACACGGAATCTGACGGAGCAGCCAGGCTGTGCAGAGGTGTAGGGTGCCAGCCGATTTCTCCCTGATGGTGCTTTGGTGTTGTGTACAGCGCATTTCTAGCTGCCTGCGGAGCAGAGGAAGTCGCGAGACGATGAAGGGAAAAGCTGATGACAAGGCTTAAGCCTAAGCCTTGTGGGAGTTTCCGAGAACAGGGGACCCTTACATAGTACCCTAAATAGTATTAGTAGGATCCTTAATATAAGGACCCCAAAACAAGGTACCCCTAATTTTCGGAAACGCCCTTGTCTTTCTAGCGGCAGCACTGGCGACCGAAAACAGGTAAAAAAAACGCCTGGAGCTCGTCCGGAACTCCTCGAGCTCAGCTTGCAGTTGCTGGACCTGACAGCCGTCGCGACCACCGCAAATGGAGTTGCCAGCCTTCTAAGTGACGCTCTCATACATCTTTTGCACCGGGCCTCCATTTTGGAGCTTTGCAGCTCATTCTCCTGGAATCAAAAACAATTGAACCGGACGTGGCTTCCGATTGGAATAGCTTTGCAACTTAGGCGCCTTGGCTCTCAGAAGCTTGAACTCAACCAGCTGCTTCTCCTCCTTCCAGGTCCAGGTGATCTGTCTCGACGCTAAGCATCACGACTGCCATCGGCACCATCACACGCTGATGGTGATGATCGTCCTCCTCCTCCTCCTCATCATCATCGTCACCATTGGTTGCAAGGAGCACTAACATCACCAACATCAACGTCAGCATCAAAATTATCATCGTCGTCCTCAGAACCGACATAAGCATTACCATGATGCTGCCACTACTATTAGTATCATGATTATCATTCTTGCTACCATTATGTTCATGACCACCGGCATCAGCTTCATTGTGGGCAAGTGATCGACGATGAATCGATGAATGTTGTCTTTCAAGACACGCTTACGCAAGTCAAGGTCCGGACCTCCGACTTCAACTTCTGCGCCTCATTCGTGCGGTGTGACTTGATTGGAAGACACCTACGCGGCATGGGCAGTTCTTGCGCCAGCACCTCAGCAAGATCTGCACGCAAGCGGCTCATTTCTCCGTGTCCGGCCTGCGTCAGCACATCAGAGTGCAACATGGAGTTCACAGCTGCAAACGCGGCTGACGTCCCGTCTCAAGCTTTGCCTCAAGCTGATCCTGCAAGGCAGCAATCTGCCTTTGAGCCTGACAGGAAGCAAAGTAGCTTTAATGTTATGTTAGTATCAGTATTCAACCTCATATAGAATCAAATATACCATAATACAGTATACTATTCATTCTCTCAATAAAGAGGTGATCCACTCCAGCCTCCTCCAGCTCCGGCCGGTCCTGAACCGCATGGACCTGCATCAGAAGCAAGGGGCCTAGTAAGTCGGGACACCTTAAAGGCCCTGTAATGGAGCCCTTAATAGTGGGTGTTTGGGGTGTATTAGAGGGTAGTTTGGGGGGTCTAGGAGTAAGTTGAGGCTTTAGGGTATTCTGATCAGGATGACCTGGTTAGGGGTAATTTTCACATGTCGCTCTGCCCAAGCTTACGATAACGCAAGCTCCAAACGACCAGGAACAAGAAGCCCTGTGATTTTACTGCGGCCCTTTCAGCCGAATGAAAGCACTTCTCATCCTCACTCCTATTGCCGCTGTGATTAAACAGTTCCTGGGAAAGGCGGCACTCTTCTCACAGGGGGCGAAGGCCGTTCCCGGATTTCCCGGATGTTGTCCTGCAGGCGAAAGACTGATCACAGGTCAATGGCTCAGCAAAGTCCTAGACAGCAAAATGTTCCAGAAGACGAGGGGCCCCATGTAGAAAGCCATAAAGCAAACCTTTCGGAAACTCTAAACCCTAAACCCTTATAGAACCCTTATGGATCCCTTCAAGGAACCCTTTAAGGATCCCTTTAAAGGGCCCTTGTTTTTAAGAACCTCCAGTGTGACGCCAAGTGGCCTTGGGGGTGATCCTGGCAGGGCTGACGGCCTTGCGGGTCGCAGGCATTTCTTTCTCAGGTGCGGTCTCCGCGCATGAACCACCAACTTACTATAACCCCTTTAGAACCAGAAAAAAATCCTAAGCTATGAACACACATACAAAAATAATTCCTAAAGAGACCTATAGCATATAGCATCCCAGCCCAAAAGAGCACCCTAAAAATCAGAACCCTGAAGCCGAAAAGCCTTGGCTGCAGGACTCCGGCCCGCAGCCAAAGCCAGAGTGTGCATGGTCGGTCGGACAGGCGTGCAGGGAGCGCTTGGAGGACTCTCTGCGGAATTCCGCGGGCTCACGCTCGCCGGCTCGGCATCCTCCACCAGACTGTGTATTAGGGCATTAGGGTCTAGGGTATCAGGCTTTATAAGGTTTAGGGCTTGTCAGATTTAGGGTTTAGGGTACAGTATTGGAAGGGTATACTACCTCATAGGGTTTAGTCGGGCACCGGGTATAGTATATATAGTCAGAAGTACGCACTTGCGAGTACAGTGGAAGCGGACGTGTACCTACAGATGGATATACAGAAGTCCGGCAATTTTGCCGGCAAACAAGCAACATGACAATGAGTGAATCTTCAAGTCGGTTAACACATGCAAAGAGAATGTCACTAAACTTATAGGCAGGCTATGGACACACACAAATCAAAGACATTTTGCAAGCAGATGGTCGAGCAAGTCGGCCTGCGCCGCTCGCGAAGGTGGCTCTTCCGCCGGCCGCGGCTCTTGCGTATCCTGGGCCCCGTTCGTCGAGATGCCGCTGGCTGCCAATATGCTTGGGACCTGGGGTTCCCAAAGCGCCAGCTTTGAGGATTGCAGCTCAACAGTGATCTGGCTCCTTAAGGCCAGGTGTGCAGCCCGGGATTCTTGCATCGACCTGCGGCCCGCAAGCAGCTCCTCCATGGCCGACTCCAGCTGTGCAACTCCCAGATCCCTGGGCACCTCAGGGGCAGGGCTCGGCGTGAGGCCCTTCGCGGCCTTTGCACGGGAGGATTTGATGTTGCTCAGGTGCTCGGAGACCCGATTGTATGCCTCCTGTGCACGCGCCAGGTGCGATGGCAGGAAGTGATCCGCTCCCGGCAGGTCGCTCCCGGCGGCTCCCGAGAGGTCGCTGGAGACACTGCTTATAGCCGCGGACAACATGGCTCGCTGCACTTGCCCGTGCTTCGAAGCTTTACTGTAGCTTGAGAAATGCATGTCGATGCATAAACGTTCTAATACTCAGGATTTACCTGCGCATATGCTCCATCATATGATGCGTTTGTTTGTTCTTGCTTCTTGCGTGACAGTGGTGGTTGCTTTCCTTTCTCTGCTCGCTTGGTGGAGCCAAACTGTTGATTCACTGCGGGTCACGTACCCTTTTTAAGGCCAGCCTGTGAACCCCCTGCCTGTGAGCAATAGCATTGACAACACACCTAAAATTCTGAAACCCTAAGCCCTAAACCCTAACCGTTGAAACTATCGCTGAGTCGAAGAATGCCTCGAGGACCTTCTCCACGATACGCTGCAAGTCCGCTGCGCACATCGCTTCTGCCGGCCGACCTTCAGCATACTACAAAAAGGACTCACCCTCCGACTGGCTGCTTTTTGTGGATTCTGAGGTTGCTACACGAAGGGGATACTACCAGACTGAAACTGGTACGCATACTGGTAATGTACAATGCACAGGTTAAATTCACATGCAACCACCTCCATGAGCAAAGGCAACCCTTCCTCCGAACTCTGCGATCTGTGGAACGGCCTTCGCAGAGGGTCCGGTCGCTTGTACAAGCCTCCTGCACTGAGACATACTGAGACGTCACTCTTCGGAGGCACATCCTGGTTTCATCGACTTTTATTGACAGGCTCATTTAAGCAGGAAGTACTGCCCATATCTGCCCATAGATGTCCATAGTTTGCAACTCTTCTTCTTCTTCGGGACAGCTTCTTTTAGCTATCCTGCACGCCCTGGCTCTCTCATTCCTATCGACTCGACACAACTTCCTTCTTTTCCTGAGAAGGGTTCTGCGGAGCCCCCGCCTCGCTGCCAAAGACAGTGGCGAGGTGCGAAGCCTGACAGCTCGAGCAGGAAAGGAATAGGGTTCCTTTATAGTAAAGTTATAAGGAACCCTAAGGATTAGTATTGGTTAGAACAGGGTTCCTTTATAAGGAACCCTAAGGCTTAGTATTGGTTAGAACAGGGTTTGGGGTCTTTCAGGGAACATGATGCTTCACATCTGAAAGGAATCTGAACAGCATGAGGCATCGTTCCTGCCACGTCTCCATGTACTGCCGGATGCTGGATGCGGTGGCCCCAACCTGCTCAGTGGTCAAAAAAGGCACAGGTCTTGGCAACAAGCACAGAGCAATGGACCAGTTCTCTGAACTCAGATCCCTTCCCAAAGGCTCCCAAGAGAACAGAGCTACACATACCATTACACTGTGGTATACTTTTCTTAACTAGTTGTGCTACAGCATACTGTATTATGAAAGAACAAGCCAAAATTGGCTAACTTACAAGAGTTGGATACCAGAGCTACAGACAGAAGCCGTCTGAGCTCAGAGCGCTTGCACGCTCGGCTTCAAGATCTTTCTGCATTTCCCGCACCAGCTGCTCCAATCGGCAGACGTCCTGCAATTGACGTCGAAGCGTCATATCAGGTTACTGAAAATGGATTTTGTCGCGAGCTACTAAAGCATTGGTTCTTTCGCACGGGTTACTATAACATGGATACTGAGGGTTACTGTAAGATGTAGCACGCGTAGCATTGCTCAAGGACCCTTTAAGCTTTTGAAGCATGCTGCAAGGCAGGGAAATCTACACACCACGCAGGCAGCTGGCAAAACCAAGACGAAAGAAGCCTAGACTGCCTAGACTCTAGGGCTTAGAGTTTAGTTGCTTTGTTCTTTCGTCCTTGGCCGTCTCGGTTTCTTGACCTCACGGAGGGGGCGAACAGAAGCGGTCTCAGTACCCAAAATTGGCTTAAGTGTATTCCGGAAGTATCCAGGCAGCAGGCCGAAAAGCTCTTGCATCTCAGATCGAAAATGCTGCGAAAGAGCCTGCAGAGTCATGGTTGGTCTTGCTGAAGCCGCTGACGGGTAGCACTTGCCTCAAAGCGCTTCAACATTTGTCTTTGAACATTCGCTTTCTCCGAATCCTCGGTGAAGCGATGCTGGCACCGACAGGGAGCCCAATCGCAGCTAAGCTGGGCACGACATCCTCTTCCTCGGGTGGCCTTCTGCCAGATGCTTTGGCTTGGCTCATGGTGCACAGACACGGCGCATCACTTCTTACCGAGACCACTGCGCATCCGAGGGAGCTTCCACCGGCAGATCAGCATTGTGACCATGCCCATCCGCGGGGCTCTCCTAGCATCCAGTTGCATGTCATGTCTGGTTATGTCCTTTTCCACCGCATGCCAGCCGTGGACGCAATTCTCACTGTGCAGCAGAGGTGCCGCCATTTTGGCAGAGTGCACGGCGGAGGAAAAACGTGCTGCAGACTGAAACACAAGCTGTTCGCTATATGACAAGGGTGGGGGTTCTAGCACACAAACGGCTTATCATGCGCAAGAGCTTCTTTCTCATCAAGCAAGAACCTAAATCGAGCCTTCTCCTCAGCGGTGATGTGCCACGAGCTTCTACATTCGTCCGGCACTGCTTGTTGCAGCAGTCTGCCTTCTTCTACTGCTTGGTGACTTCAAGCGGAACCGCAGGAGTTTGGAGAGCATTCTGCCCCACACCGCAGGACTCGCTTGGAGTGCTGGTGCTGGCTCTACTCCACCGAGAACAATCTGGCCGATACTTCCTTCTAGTCTTGCATCTCACTGGAAGGTGGATCACGGCCTGCGCGCCCCTGCCCAGCAGCAAAACGCCACTACGTGCCATCACAGAGGCAAGTGTGCTACATCCTCTCAGATTCCGATTTCCACCCTCCTGGTCGTGGCCAGCCCCGTGGAAAAGCCATCCACTCTAGGGATGTGTGTCTGCTCACCTACTGCCACCCGAGCTCGGTGGACCTGTTTCAACCCATACCGCCCTGTTAGCGATTTGCATCTCCGCCGTATCCCAAACTATCCCCAAAGATAGTTCTCTTTCAACTCATCCTACTACCGTGTTTGACCAAAACCATCATCGCTGCTTGGGCCGCCTTTGCGCAGTTCCAGGCAAGGCCTAGCCCGAGCAGCCCGGCCTGACATGGCATCTCTGGCGATGAACCCAAGCAGTGGTACCTAAAGTTACAAAGAGTAGGTGCAGTGAGGAATCACGCACTGACACTAGCTAGTACCAGCTAGTACTAGCTAGCACTAGCAAGCTAGCTAGCAGTAGCAGTAGCAGTAGCAGTAGGAGTAGCAGTAGCAATAGCAGTAGCAGTAGGAGTAGGAGATGGTAGGAGTAGAAGTAGGAGTAGTAGCAGTAGCAGTAGAAGAAGAAGAAGTAGAAGTCGTGGTGATGGTGGTGGTGGTAGTGGTGGCGGGGGTGGTGGTGGTGGTGGTGGTGGTGGTGGTGGTGGTGGTGGTGGTGGTGGTGGTGGTGGTGGTGGTGGTGGTGGTGGTGGTGGTGGTGGTGGTGGTGGTGGTGGTGGTGGTGGTGGTGGTGGTGGTGGTGGTGGTGGTGGTGGTGGTGGTGGTGGTGGTGGTGGTGGTGGTGGTGGTGGTGGTGGTGTGGTGTGGTGTGGTGGTGGTGGTGGTGTGGTGTGGTGGTGGTGGTGGTGGTGGTGGTGGTGGTCGTGGCGTATTAGTGCTGGTAGTGGTCCTTGTCGTCGTCTTCGTGGTGGTAGTAGTAGCGAGATTAATGTTGAACAGCTAACGATGATAACAATAATTACACAAATCATTTTTGCTGTGATAAACATACTAATAGTACTACGAGGTTGGAGCAGCAGCAGCCGTCGTCGTCGTCGTCGCAGTAGCTGCCGCTGGAGGTATGAAGCCGTCATCCGAAGTGAGAACTAGGACAATTGCTATCCGCTCCCCAAACAACCACCATCTACTAAGCGAAGCAGACGGACTTTTCAACAGTTGGTCGTAAAGGTCGCTCCGCTTGCTATGTCCAAAAGGAGCCGATAGGGCCCTTGGACAAACTCAAGTGGGCAGAAGATACCCCGGAGTGGGCGGGTGGGCAAAAGATGGGTATCGTCCTTGAGACCAAAATGGCCACGAACGATACTTTCAGTTAAAATAACCCACCATCCACGCTAGCAATTGTCACTACAACAAGACGCAGGCTGTGTTTCTCTCGACAATTGCTATCCGCTCCCCAAACAACCACCATCTACTAAGCGAAGCAGACGGACTTTTCAACAGTTGGTCGTAAAGGTCGCTCCGCTTGCTATGTCCAAAAGGAGCCGATAGGGCCCTTGGACAAACTCAAGTGGGCAGAAGATACCCGCATGACCTGACCAACAACTGCCAAATAAATATCCGTCCCGCCTGCTTAGCGCGGTTGTTTTCGGTATCAAGAGTCACTCGAGCTTGTGCTCGAGTTGGAAGAGGAAGAGGAGCTTGACTCCGATTCCGACGGAGCCCGCCTCTGGCTGGGGAAGCAATGTTTGCATCTCCTGCCTTTATGGCGGAGAGGCACCCATTGAAAGGATTTGTCGCCTGACGCGAAGGGCCAAAGACAACAGGTACGCCACGAGCTCGGGTTCAGCGCCACCTGGGGTGAGCTGAAATCGCTAAGGCATTTGTGAAGCTTGCCACCCCGAGCCGTATTGAGGACGAGGGCCTTGGCCGTGCTAGTGTGGATGGCCGCCGGGCCTGACGCCGGCGCGCCCCTGACCTGGCACTCAAAGTGCCAACTGGAATCGGGGATTGCCAGTGAAGGTCTGACCTCCCGCATAAGCCTGTCCAGATCGCTGCGAATCTTGGCTAAGGTTTCCCTGTCGCCAGCCTCGATGGCCAACTCGTTCAGCTGTGCTAGAGGGGCATCGCGGACGTACCGGAGAATCACTTCGCTTCCCCACCTCCCAAAAATTTGGATGCGCCAAATTTCGATTCCTTTAAAGGCTAGGAACTGCGCTCCTGTAGCGCGTGCCGTGTGGCCAGTGAAAGCCCGAGCTCCGTTGTGATGGCACAACGGGAGCCCCAGCAGAGCCGCGATTCGTTGGAACGTGTCGGCCCACCCATGCTTTGATGGTGGGCATCCATCCAGGTCCACAAAAACTGGATCTTCCGGTTGTTTTCCCTGTACCAGAGACGCTAGGGTGTGAAAAGGGCAAAGGTCTGGATGTAAAACGGCGCAGGAACAAGAGTGCTTGCGGGTGGCCCCAAGCGCTGCCACATCCGTCTTGGACGACGGTAGCAACCACGCGGCTACTTTCGCCCCGAAGTCCAGGGTAATGTGCCGAACCTTGGCGCGGGACGCTTCCAGCTCACGTAAGAGCCACCAGGACGCCACTATAGTGGAAGTGACTGGCCTCGCCGGTCCCGAGGGGACTTGACAGCGTGACTGGTCTAACCCGGCCAGCTTGTCAAGCGGGAGGGCCGCCGCCTGTTTGGCTGGACCAAGCCCTCGCTTGCAGGAGCGCGAGCAAACCCGATACGCTAGGGCCAACTGGTCCGTCCATGGGTGTCCTTTCTGGACGTGTTCTTGCTTGGCAAGGTCCAGGTATTGCATCGCTGAACGGTAGCCTGCCTCTTTGAGCCCACCCATGACGATGTACATTCCGTCGGGTGTTAGGGGATAAGGCTCGAGCCCTGCCCACACTGACCAAGCCACCCATTGCCTGAGTCTAGACTCAACGGGTCCAATGGAGGTGGTCGCTCTAGAGTCGGCCAGCAGAACCGAACGGCAATGAACGGGGTCAGTTAAAGCTTCCATGGCCAGGGCCGCCGACCCCCGACGATATGCACTTGGCTCCCCATTGTTTCTAGCTACTGCCTCTGGCCCTGCACCCGCCAAGCCCCCCGGTTGGGTTCCCGCACCCACGTCGGGCCGCCCTAGGGCAGGACCCCTCGTGAAGAATGCCAGGTGCCCTCGGTGGGTCTCGAAGCGTGGTGGGGTTACTTAAGGGCCGGAAGGCTACCGCGTACGATCTCTTGGGCCGCGGCATCTGCAGAAGCGCGTGACCAAACGGCACAGCACAACCCCGGAGAAGAGAGCAAACGAGCGGGGGGAGAGCGAGAAGGAGACACGAACCCGCAAGGCAAAGAACCTTTTACTCACACTTTCCAGAAGTGATCGTTGATGAGGACCTCGTCACGAGGAACCTCCAGAAGCTCCTTTGGGAAGCGTTTTGCCTCAGGAGCGAACTGGCGAGAAAGGGCGTCCGCCTGCACATTCGTGACGCCGGGGATGTGGACCAAACCGTTCACGTGGTAGGCCCGCGTCGCCTGGTCGAAGGCAAACTCTCGAGCAAGCACATTGAGGTCCGCCGACCTTGCGCTTCCCTTGGCAAGTGCCATGAGGAACCCGAGGTTGTCCGACTTGGCCCGAAATGTGGCGCCGTGAACGAGGGAAGGCAGCCACAAGCGGAAGGCGACCAGAAGGGCCAGTCCTTCCCACAGCGTGTTGTATTTCGGCAGGCCCCGCTCCGCCCCGAATTTCCGGAGGACGACGTCTGGGATGTGGAGGTAGAAGTAGGCCGTGGGACGCCCCCCTTCTCTCCTTATTCCTCCCATCCCCCATGGGCAAGCGTCGGTGACAATCTCCAGGTCGACCTTGGGCGGGTTGGCGTAGAAGATCTTCTCGATGGCGGGGCCTCCGGCTAGTAGCGCCCGAACCCAGCAGAGTGCCGGGCGGATCCGCCTGACATGTATGAGCCTTCGGGTCGACAAAGCATGCCGACCTTCACCCGTCACATCATGCCTGGTCAAAACCGCCCAGAAAGTAGCCAGGAACGGCCGCAAGTGCGGCACCAGGCCCGCAACGAAAGAGAGGGCCCCCGTGAAGGAGCGTAGCTCCCTTGATCCCACCACTGATCGGCCCAGGAACTTGTCGGTGTCCTGCAGGAGGGCCTGAATTTTGGAGGCCGGCAGGGTCACGATCACTGCCTCCTCCGCGTCGACGCACCGGATCCTCGCGCCCACCCATTCCAAGTCTTTGCCACCACAGGCTTTCGAAAGCTTGACGGGGTAGCCTGAAACGGCGGCCCAAAGCAAGGCCACCGTCAGGTCCGAGGCGGCGACCTTCAAGTGCGGCCCGTCCAGCACGAAGACCGGATCATCGACGTACACCTGGGTGTCGGCTGGCCCCGTGGCTGCCGTCGTTCTTCCAAGCCACGCTGCGGCGCGTCCCCACACGGTTGGTGAGGACGCCGATCCAAACACCAACGTGTTAAAGAGCACCAGCTTGTGCATCTTGCCTCGGTTCCGCTTCCGAGGGACGGCCGCCACCGTGAAGCGCCGGTCCTTCCCGGCTGGTATATTCATGAAGGCGTCCCGGATGTCGATGCACGCCAGGAAGGGTGGCCGGCCCCTCCGATAGGCCGCCAAGAGGGAGGCCACCACGTCCAGAAGCCTAGGGAGGATAATCCTTTCTCCCTGGTTGCACGCCTTGTTCACCTGTGACTCTTTCAGGTCCCAAATGACCCGGGCCTTTCGCACAAGGTTGCCCTGTGCGTCCTTCTTTTCTTTCACCAGGACGCCGAGTCGGTTGAGGACGGGCGGGCCGCCCAAGATCTCGATGGCTTCCTCCAGGGTGGAAACCACCGTGCAGAACCCTCTTCTCTCGTAGTCGGTGATGAGCTCCTCCAGCACGTGTGCCTCCTCCTCGGCCGACTTGTAGTTGGACCAGCCCTCAAGAACCCTGCGGTCGAGCTTCTCGTGGGGCTTTAGGTCCCGAGGCACCACCGGTGGGAAGACCCCGGTGGAAGGGATGTCCTCCGTCAAGCCCAGGGGCGCCCCGTGGTCGAGCCAGCCGGCCAGTGTTGCCGAGTCTGGGTCGTCTGTGGCTTTGCCCCAGGCCTCAAAGATCTCGGCCCGAAGTGGCGTGCTCGCTGGGGCCGTGCGTTCGCGTGTCGTGGCCCGCGCGTCGGCCCCCAATGTTGTGAGCACGGCTGCCCGGATCTTGCCGATCACATCCGTGTCGAACTCCTCCGGCTTCCTCCCCTCCAGGATGGCGAGCGCCGGTTCGACCAGCTCGGCATGGAGCTTCGAAGCAGCTTGTGAATGGCCCGGCCCACCTTTCTCGACTTGGGCAGCCTGCGGAGTGAACGGCGGGGGTTTCGCATGCCGCCCAAGGCCTGGCTGTTCTCCCTGTCCCTCTCCGTCCTCGGGCCCTTCGCCGCCAGGGCCTGGAACTCCGTGGTGGGGTCAGCCGCTCAAAGGGACTCCGTTTCCAGGGCCCTGACACGGAAGCCCTGGTACAGAGAATGAGCGATGATCTGGGAGAGGTGGGGCGTGTATTCACCTTGGCGCTTGGAGGCCCACTGCTTGGAGCCGGCCGGGCCCCTCTCCTTCTTCCCGGCGGTGCTGCCATGGGACCCTGGAGGGTGATCGCACCGAAGCCCGTCCAGAACTTCAAAGCCACTGGCGTTGCTGCTGTAGAGGATCTTGGTGGGCTTCACCGTGTCCAGGCCGAGCTTGCACTGGTCAAACGCTGCGATGGCGACCCGTTCGAGGCCCGCGAGTTGGCGGATAAGCGGCATCTGCCACAGTTCCGGTTTGTTCTCGCCGTGGGCCGGGTTCTCCAAGCCCCAGGTGAGCTTTTGGTCCCAGGCCGCCACCAGTGCATCATGCGTGCGTTCCACCAGCACGTTGGCCTCCTTGACCTGTGTCTTCTCCGACGGGCTGAGGTCCGGCTTGCCCTCTATGTGCTCAACCGTGCGGAGCGGTCGGGGTCCCGGGCGGACCTCCCTCAGAGGGCTGAAGGTGCCGCAAGGTGTGCCAGCCCACACCACAGAGAAGTGCCCGTCAATGATGTCTCGTTCGACTAAGTTCCACTGACTTTCGTCGAGGACGTCACATGACGGCGAGGAGTCCCTGTCGACACAGCACACCATGAAGCCATAGTGCACCAGCCAGTTGGGAAGGTCTCCTTTGCGGCGCCGGCCACTGAAAAGGATGAGTGCCCAAGGCCTCTCCACAAAGGAGTCGGCGGGCTGCTCCATCCACATCCCATACGGCCGTGGGCCCCTGACCAGCGGCTGGTAGTCGGGCCACGCCGTCTCCAGCGGGGGAACAAGCAGGAGGCTTTGGGTGCTGGCCAGCTTGCCGCTCGCACCCTTCGTTCTGTTGCCCGTGGCTGCCGCCGCTGCGTGCTTCTTCAGCTTGGCCTTCGGGCTTCCGTCGGCTGTGGAGGAAGTGGCCGGCTGGGTGGCATCGGGCCTCTTGCGCTTGATCGCCGGCCTGGCCCGTGGCGGCGTCGGTGGCTTCTGCGCTGGAGGCTGACGCGGCTCGGAGGGTCGGGTGCCCGATGCCTTGGACTGCGCCGTCTTGTCCACCAGCTGCTGGTTCGCGTCGTCTGCCGGCCCTGCCTTCCGCTTCGGCGTCGGCTTGACGTACCGCCCCCCATGAGAAGTGCCAGGCGGAGCCGCCGCTGTCTCACCCCCGGCTGCCGCCGAAGAGGGCGTTGAATCAGCGAGGTCGGCGGGGAGTCAGGAGCGGTTGCAGTCCGTAGCGGGGTGGGGGCCGAGGCACATGTTGCATTGATGGCTGCAGCCATCTCGGCATTTGCCTTGTGGCTTCTTGCTGCCACATTTCCCCTTATTATATCCACCACATATTTTGGCCCCACGCCTGTTGAGGACATACACCCCGTCCTTCTTCTCGCTCTTGTCCTCCCCATCATAGCGCCCCTTCTTTTGCTTCTTCTTCGGGGAGCCATCGTCGGCGCCACTTCCTTGCCCAACTCGACCTTTGAGCTGCCCAGTGCCAGCGCCGCCGCCGCCGCTGCCGTCGCTCCCGCTTCCTGGCTGCCTCTGAGACAACCAGAGGGTCGCGGGCGTGATCAGCTCTCTCGTCCAGAAGTCGCTGTCACGGACGGCAGCAGCAAAGCACGCGTTCCAGGGCCGTGCGCTGGTGAACCCGAACTCCGGGCGGTCAGTCAAGGTCCGCCGGATGCGTTCGAGGTGTTCACAGCGAAGGCGGTTCTCCGCCCTGTAGATCAGCCACCAGCAGTTGTCGGAAAACTGGGTGACATACGACCTGACGTGCTCCGCGTAGGCGTCCAGCCGCTCCGCGTCGGCGATCTCCAGCAAGAGGAGCGTGGTGCGGAACACCTTCCAAGCTTCCATCCACGTGTGGTAGCTCGAGGGGCCCGGCTGTTCCTTCTTGGACCACTCGCCCGTGGCAACGTTCAGGGTGTAGCTCGTGAACGTCTGTTTGCGAAGGAGGCGCAGGCCGTGAGGCCCGAACAGCGAGAAATCTGCGTAAGGTGCAGCTCCCGCGGCCACCACCTGGCGCAGCGACGCCACTTGATCCGAGGAGGGATCGGCATCCGGGCTGGGGTAATCGCCGAACTTGGCCTTGTAGTCCTTGTAGAGTTGTTGAAAAAAGGCGGCGCCCAGCGGCGAGACCTCGGCGTCCAAGGTGGGGTCGAGGATGGACGACAACTTCAGCCTCCTCGCTCCTGTCGCCGGTGTGCTCCCCGTGGGTGCCGGCCCTGTTGTCGGAGCTGGTGCTGGCGGGCTTGCTCCCCCTGGGACGTCTGGAGGGATGCCCATGCGCAGCAAAGCCACTCGGCGGCTCGACTCCATCCTGGCTCTTTCGACCAAGGTCAAGTCCCGGGGCGGGCCTGGATTGCCGTCGGAGTCGGCTGGTCCTGCCACTCGCAGGGTGCTCACCATGGTGTCCCAGGCAGCTCTAGGGACGAGGGCTAGCTCTCGCACGCGAGCTGGGTCGCCCAATGCCGCCCGCAGTGCTCGCTCCAAGGCCCCTGTCACTCCTGCCCACGTGAACACTCCCGGTAGGTCTGCTATCGCCGCCAGCTCCGCGTCGGTCGGGTCCATTTTGAAGAGCGGGGCCTTCGTGAAGTATGGGCCCAGGCGTCGAGGCCCTCCGTGCAGCCCTCCTCCGGAGATTCGGGCGGGACTCGGTGGTGTTGCGGAGGCTGTAGTTCCCGAGGTTGGCAAAGGCCAGGGAGAGCCGCCTCCGGCTCCGAACGAAGTTCACAGCCCTCTGGGAAATCCGTGCCCACCGGTCCAAAGGGGAATGCGCAGGCGTCGGCGGGGCCCGGCCTACCACGGGTGCTGAGCTCGGCCGTGCCCAGCAGCTACCGCAGCAGAATCCGAAAACCCAGACGCAAAAGCACAGGCTAAGGAGAAGTCCAGGTACCCCTTGGGTGTCCTCCCAGCCCACCAGTGACCCGCCAGAGGCGAAGGTCAAAGGCGAGCTATAAGGAACGACCGCCAGGTCCATAGACAATCTCCACCCTGTTCCTTGGACTTGCCCAAAAGATGGGTATCGTCCTTGAGACCAAAATGGCCACGAACGATACTTTCAGTTAAAATAACCCACCATCCACGCTCGCAATTGTCACTACAACAAGACGCAGGCTGTGTTTCTCTCTCCAAAGTTCTCAGGTGTCGTCGTGCTTTGGTCAACTCAGGTACACCCCACCCCCATATTACATTGCACTCAAGACAGATGCACTGGTGTCAAGAAGATGCTCGCGATGCTGGGGATCTGCAACTCTGGAAACGCAAGAATGCCAAACCATTTCTCACACATTTTACCCTGCAGCAGCGAGTTTCAGATGGGTCGTGAGGACATATGGAGGAGACCCCTACCCTAAACCCGAAAACCCGAAACCCTAAACCCCTACCTAAACCCCCAAAAGTAGGTCACATAGTAGCCCCAAAGCCCATGAAAGGCTATTATTCTACTTTCTTTTGGGGTCCAGGTATCCCCTAAACTCGAAACCTGAAGCACTCGAGGCCCCTGCACCGATGAGCATCGCTTGTGGTAGTACAGCGGAACCCGGGCCTCAGGTCACACAAAGACTTCAAGCCATCTACGGTTGATGGTATAAATCCTGCATTACCCATCGTAAGGGATATACCATAATTCCCATAGTTTAGGGTCCTTAGGATAATGCAGGATTTACATCATCAACAGTAACACATAACGCAGGATACGCAACAGGTAACATGCAACAATGGCCAACTAAAATATGGTTGACATGTGGAACTTGTAGTATATAGAACATATAGCATAATATAGCATGTGCAGCATACAAAACCAACTTGTGATATATGATATGGGTCCCACCAGCATCTGAAAAAAAGGAAGCAAAGCCCCCCGAGGCTAGAGCGGTCGATGAGCTCATGATGAGTCGACCCATCCTGGGCATAAGCACCTATGCGTATAGACATACACATATGTATGTGTATATATATATATACAAGTATACATGTGCATGTAAGTATAAAGGTACATATATACACATGTATCAGTCTGTCTAGCTATCTACATCTCTATCTCTTGTGCTGATACAACAAGTGTATGTAACCTATAACACCAGGTCTGTTCATCATAGCTGCGACTGCGGGTGAAGGGATCCGAGGGCACTTTAAAGGATCATGAGACTTAGTACGTAGGCTTATAAGTAAAGTAGCCACAGTTATATTATTTATTATAACCCCAATTAAGGTACTTATAACCCTGCCTTAACCCCAAATAACCTACCTTTTTAGAAATCAAATTAGGGAGCCCTAAAAAGGTAGGTTCCTTTAGGGTCCAGGTACTTGCTAAGTCCCATGATCCTCCAAGTAAACCCTAACCCCTAAACCCTTATAGTACCCCTATAGATCCCTTAAAGGGACCCCTATAACCCTACTGACTGAGACCCATGATCCTCCAAGCAGAGAGATCGAGGCCAGAGCAGCCTGCTCCCCGTTGCGAATCCTCATCTCCCGCTCGGAGCCTGAAACTACCCGGGGTTCTATAAGGGATCCTTTAAAGGGATCTATAGGGGTGACTATGGTTACTATAAGGGATATATAAGGGTACTATAAGGGATTGGAGGAGTTGATTGAAAGGGGAATAGGAGGGACCCTTAATGGGGACCCCTACCCTCTAATGGGCTATATAATGGGTATATAATACGTATATTAAGGGTATATACTTAAGGGTCCCTATTCAGGGTTCCTCCTTTTACCTTTGGACCAAAGGCCCCGTACCTGGACCCTAGAAGTATGTAGAAGAATAGCCTTTTATGGCATTGGGCCATTTTTTAACGTATTTTTGGTGGTTTAGGTTGGTAGTAGTTCTTTTTTGGGTTCATATTTAGAATCTTATGAGGTAGCCCCAAAAAGGACCTTCTATGCCTCTGGGTAGAACAACTCATACTCAGAACTCGAATAATACTGGTACTGTTGAAAATAACATTGATAAGATGATTAATAGTAGTCATATTCAGATCACTAGCAATTAATATTTGTTGTCCATATAAGCAGTATGAATACTAATGCTAGTAAGAGTATTTTAATGATCAATACGGGCAGTATGAACAATCTGAATAGGAAGGCATGGTATGGTACCATATGGTATGCTCCAGTATACAGCAGTATGTTGCAATGTAGGATGGTGCCTGCCACCATAGCAGCCAAGCCTTTCTGCGCATTCCTGGCCGCATGATTGAGGACAGTTCCCAAAAAGAGGCAACTCAATTTCCGGAGTCGGAGTCAGCACGAAGAATCTCAGAAGCCCCTAATAAACCCACTGTACCCTAAACCATGCGCTCTATACCCTGAACCCTAAACCCTGTAGGCGCACTATTCCCTGAACCCTAAACCTCATATGCGCACTATACCCCAAACCCTAAACCCTATATTATATGCACACTATACCCTAAACCCTAAACCCGATGTGGGCACTATGCCGTAAACCCTAAACTCTATATGCGCACTATACCCTAAATCCTAAAGCCAGACCTTTGGCAAACTCCAGCGAGGATCTCACACACCTGAGCTCAGCCGGAACTGGTGGCGGCTGGTCACTTCGACTTGGGATAGACCTTAACTCCTAAGGACCTCCATTTTCAAGGACCTATATAAAGAAATCATAATAAAGGAACCCTAAAAGGCAGGTTATTCAGGGTTAAGGGAGTTTCTGAACCGCAGAGGCTTGGGCAAAGCTGTTATAGATTGTTCTTATAGTTAATATCGAATGTTCATAGTATTAACCTTCATAATATTATAACCTTGATATATTCGTATTATTCATCTTATTACCATTGATAGAGTCACTTCGTCGAACTTCGCAGCGCGTAAGACGTCGGCCATGGGCATCAGCAAACCGCTCAGGAGGCCCTTCCTGTACCTGGGGTGTAGGGCTTATAGGGTTCACTGATCTGCTGGTGTAGTAGTAGTAGTAGTAGCAGAAGTAGTAATTATTAGTATTAGTAGTAGTAGTAGTAGTACAGCAGTAGTAGTACAGCAGTAGTAGTAGTAGTAGTAGTAGTAGCAGAAGTAGTAATTATTAGTATTAGTAGTAGTAGTAGTACAGCAGTAGTAGTACAGCAGTAGTAGTAGTAGTAGTAGTAGTAGTAGTAGTAGTAGTAGTAGCAGAAGTAGTAATTATTAGTATTAGTAGTAGTAGTAGTAGTAGTAGTAGTAGTAGTAGTAGTAGTAGTAGTAGTAGTAGTAGTACAGCAGTAGTAGTACAGCAGTAGTAGTAGTAGTAGTAGTAGTAGTAGTAGTAGCGTAGCAGAAGTAGTAATTATTAGTATTAGTAGTAGTAGTAGTAGTAGTAGTAGTAGTAGTAGTAGTAGTAGTAGTAGTAGTAGTAGTAGTAGTAGTAGTAGTAGTACAGCAGTAGTAGTACAGCAGTAGTAGTAGTAGTAGCAGAAGTAGTAACTATTAGTATTAGTAGTAGTAGTAGTAGTACAGCAGTAGTAGTACAGCAGTAGTAGTAGTAGTAGTAGTAGTAGTAGTAGCAGAAGTAGTAATTATTAGTATTAGTAGTAGCAGTAGTACAGCAGTAGTAGTACAGCAGTAGTAGTAGTAGTAGTAGCAGAAGTAGTAATTATTAGTATTAGTAGTAGTAGTAGTAGTAGTAGTAGTAGTAGTAGTAGTAGTAGTAGTAGTACAGCAGTAGTAGTACAGCAGTAGTAGTACAGCAGTAGTAGTAGTAGTAGTAGTAGTAGTAGTAGTAGTAGTAGTAGTAGTGTTGGATGTCACTGCCTCACTGTCGCCGATTGTGTGTACAGGGTCCGCCCAGGTTCCACCTTGAGGCGTGGGGCGAGTCGCGCAATGATTGAGTGCCTGCGCATTTTTTGCGTGTTGTTTTAAGTGACTTCCTGAACCCTATAGGACCTTCCTTTTTAGGGTTCCCATTATGATTTCCTTCTCTATGTCCTTGAAAAGGTAGGTTATTTGGGGCCAAGGTTGGGCATGTTGACGGCAACACGTCTCCTGCCTCGGTGTAACAGCAAACCTCGTCGATTCTGAGCAGGCTCTGACCGGTCCTCAGAGGAGCAGAGTCTGCGAGATTTGCGTGGTGTTCTGTGGTGCATTATGGATTATTATGGTATTGTGGATTACTATGGTTTAACAGATGGATTTTAAGGTATTCTGGATTATTATGGTTTGATATATGGATTATTATGGTATGATATGTTATGCCTTACATTCATGCATCTACTTTTCAGATCCTTTCAGACAGCTAGGTCCAGAGCTGGTTCCTGCCATGAACCGTGAGGCGACGCCTGCAGAATCAGTCTCTGTCGACGTGCTCTGACACAAGGGTTTAGGGTTTAGGGACAAGATGCCCTCATGGCCTTCCCAGATCCCAATGTGCCTCGCAGGCGCCAGACTAAATGGAAGAACAAGGCTTATAAACTCTGGCACGTGCCTCTTCTACACAAACCACCGTCGCTCGGGATCCAAGGCGCCTAGACGCGAACACAACTCACAGTCATCACAACCGGTACGAAACACAAGTCCTGATCCTGAGACACGAGCTTTTCAGCAAACTTTGGAGTACGGTACATGCCTAGCCAACACATCACGCCGCGCACGGAACCAGCACTGGCAAGGCTCCATTCACGCAACTAACTTGCATCAGGCTGCAGTAGAATAACCTTCGTATGTCCATCGTCTGCTCTTCAACACCTGAGGTTGTTGTGAGTAGGCCAGTCAGCACGGAGCGCAGCATGTGCGAAGACCAACAGCTAAGCAACGTCTGGCAAGCTTGGCGGCATGTGAACGGTGCGTATCCTTGCTCGAAAATACAGCGGCCTAGAGTTTCTAGCATGCAGCGGCCTAAAATCCCTGGTGCTGAGTTTCTGGGTGCGGAACGGCCAGCCGGAACGTTCTATCGAATGCTGGGTCGTGGACAGATTTTGCTGTTGACGGTCTCAACAGATTTGACCTCGGCATTGGGTGGTACAGTGGGCAGTAGCATGGGCCGACGATGCATTCAGTGCTTGCGGCAAAGATTGGATCCAGTATATCATTTCTGCTCTCTGCAATGTGCCAACCTGAAATCCCCAACGGCCCGTGGCTTGCAAATCTGGGCCACTCTGCCGAAAGCTACCTTACATCAGCATACTTCAGTCATCTTCAGTCTATTATAATATACTGTACATTGTCGTATACTCTGGAGTGTACAAAAAACTTTATAGTAATCCTACTCCCTTAGCCTTAAACCCTACAAGTAGTAAACCATAACCCTACAACTTTCCTTTACCCGACTATGGCCGCCCAGGTGCATATTTCAGGTTGGGGTCCGGGAACTTCTGCAAGAAGGCCGTAGTCACGACGCCCTCAGGCACCAATGCTCTGCTGTGATCTTTTGGGGCTTAGGGTTTGGGGTTTGGAATTAGTTATACACCAGATACTCGTTATGGCGAATATTACATATCATACATCATCTGCTTGAGGCTAATATGAGTACACCTTTTATTCAACGGGGTGCCGAACAAGTTCGAGGTGATCTGTGGTGACCTAGATTTGGACGGGCACCCATATGTCCCGCATAGAGCTATCATCTGCATCAACCGAATATCATATGCAGGAAGTTGGCACGATGCATCTGCGAATGGGAATTGGCAACAGGCTAAGCTCCGGACCCAATCGTGTTCCAACAAATGCTGGTTATTGTACAGGGGGTGTGCCTGCAGGGCGACTGCAATGCCACTCCGACTTCACCCTACACTCTTGCAAACCTGTGTATATTATACATATTTATATGATAACCATACATACAAACTGTATCACATATCTACACCGTAATTCATTGGCCTCAAGTGGCCTCGGAAAGTGATGCGCCATCGACGTTGGACATACACACCAAGCGACGAGGATCAGCGAATGGCCAGGCTGTCTTCTTGCATCTTGTTTTGAAGCAAACGTCAATCACTGCAGTAGGCTTCAGCACACCGAGGCAATTCGGGACTCTGCTACTTTGCACAGCTTGCATGCAAAGTGCCATGCGAGTCAACCGTTGTACATGGTGGTAGTAAACAACATGGAATTTGCAACCAGATGCACGTGATTGCTCAAACTAACTTTGAGACTGTCATAAGCGGCCTGTCCAAAGTCTTCGGTCCACGATTCGCTGACACTTGATGAAACTATTGACGGAATGCGAACCGTGGTCAAGTCAGTGAGGTTGTGCTAGCACTGGCCATGTGACTCCATGCTGGCAGCAGGGGAAAGCACGCCTGTTCAAGCTCAGCCTCGCACATCCTTACGAAACGAAACACAATCAGAGCAATCAGACACGACGCACGAGAGGACTGCTGTCCAAACACCAGAAGCAGTAGTGAAGCGTATAAGACGAAACAAGGTCGGATAAACTGCAGTCAAAACAGTTGCTTGGCCGGAAGAGAAGAAGGAGCATTGTTTGCAATCCTCTTCACATTGACATGACGTAGCGAGGGCACAGTCGCAAGTCGCAAAGCTGACATGAACCAATCAGCATCCCGCCACGTGGATTGCAGTATTGCTTTAAGCTTTTTTTACAGGATCCGCATCGTGTCAAAAGCTTTTCGCTGATTGCGCAGACTTCATGGTGCAGACCGGGCGGGACAGCTTTGCCATCACGTAGTGACAGCTGCATGCTGACCGCAAACCAAGGATTACAATGTCGTGTTGCCTGCAATGTCGCCGAGGCTTGGCTTGCTTAGACCTGGCCAAAGGCTTCCACCCTGGGTTCCGGCCAAAGTGTCGCCGAGCATGGCATGGCCCAAGAAAGGAAGCTGCAAGCATGTCCAACCGAGACACGGGGCAGCCGATGAGGGAGTACCAAGTACTAGCATCAACAGCGCTCGTTCGCCATTCGTCATGATAGCAGCCTCCGCTGCTGTTCCTTAAGGCTTAAGGCAGAACATCCTGCAGCAAGGCTCAGAACTTCAGCTTCGCAACCTCAGAGTTGAAACCTCAGCGTGCCGGTGTTCCGAGCTGACATCTCTGATCTTTTCCTTGCGTTCGGGTCTGAGCGGAACGGCGACCCCTCAAAAAAACTGCTGCAAGGCTGCTCTCAGAGCAGCCGCAGCCTGATTAAACATGGAGGAGCAGTCTTACCTGGACCCCAAAAGTATGTAGAATAATAGCCTTTCATGGGCTTTTGGCTATTATTTTACCTACTTTGGGGGGTTTTGGTATTCCTGGGGTGGCCAGAAATCTCGTCAGACGAGTTCACTTTCTATCTCAAAATCAGACGTGTCTTCGACAGGTCCTTGCAGATGCGATTCCGCAGATTTTAAAATGTGACTCAACGAAGCTGCCGCCTGATCAACATCAGACTTGTCTTCGAGAGGTCCTTGCGGATGCGATTCCGCAGATTCGAGAATTTGACTCAACGAAGCTGGCGCGCGAATGCCACGTGCGAGGTCTGCGGCTGTCTGTCCGCGGGAATTACGGAAATCTAGCCGTGCTCCTGCAGCAATCAAGATGGATGTTGCTTCGAAGTATCCACTCAGAATGCTGAACATGAGGGGAGTTGCCCCCGAATGGTGATAGGCCAATAATGTGAGACGCGAAGGGCTTATCCTGTGTCGCAGGCCTGCGAGTATGAGGACGAGCCACCAGGCAGTGTCCTTCATCATGCTCAGTTGGAACTGCTCGTCCACATCTGCTTTTGCTTGAATCAAACAGGTGATCGTTTCGGCATAGCCACCCTGAAACATCAGAGCGAAGTGCAAGCAATGCTGCAGACTCGTTGAGGGAACCAATGCAAGCAGCTCCTTCATTGCGTCAGCGGAGGCGCAGGCACAAGCCACCTGAAGGGGAGTCATCCCTGGAAAGCAGCGCCGAGAAGAGTCGGCCATTGCTTCGAACAAAATGCGGACTCCAGCTGCGTTGTTGGCGGCACATGCTCCATGCAGAGCAGTCGCAATCGTAGTGTCACAGGCATTCACGTTTGCCCGGGCTGACAGGAGCAGCTTCAAGACATCGTTGCTGTGGTACAGCGAAGCCAAGGAGAGCAAGGAAAAGCGCTTGGGCAAATTTCTGGACTTCTTCTCTTTGGTGATGTAGTCATTGGGATCAGCTTGACTCTGAAGCAATCCTTGCACTAACTCCGAACTGCCGTTCACAACTGCAAAGCAAATAGGAGACCAGCCAGCAGTGTCACGCTCCAAACTGCTGTGAAAGCCATTCTGATGCAGGAACCTTGCCGGCTCAGATTATGGTGCTGACGACCCCAGCACCCACGACACAAGCTGCATCCTTTAAAGCCCATCTAGACAAAAGATCGACAGGGTGCCAAAACTATCCTCTCAAATGTTTCTCAGGCTTATCGGTGCCCATTGCAGGTCCAGGAACCTCGCTAGCACGAAATCGCCTGGATGTTGGAACGGATCCATGGCACCGGAAAAGCCGGGAACCAGGCCATCCACGGGTTCTACGTCTAGGCCCTGCAGGAAAAACGCCTTTTGTTCATTCAACAGAAGCCGATAGTTGTGCAAGTCCTCCTTCTCCAAATAGTATCCCAACTTGTTCCAAACCATCTGCACCATCATACGCCCAATCTTGGTCCTGTCAGCTTCACAAGTAAACTCTCCGTTCCCAGGGGCCCCTTGTGCATTTTGAACATCGAAGATCATCTTCACATGTCTGGCGCTTTCAACAGCGATGGTGTAGCCATCATTCCTTGCCGCCAGCTCTCGTGCCACCCTCTCGGCTCGGCACCATCCTGTAATGCGCATGGGTTTAGGGTCTAGGGCTTTTAGGATTCGGGGCCATTGAACCGGCAAAGGGTGCGAAGTACTTACGACGTACGACAAAGGGCTTCTGGAAACTTCCCCGTCCCGCCTCGCTCTCGCCAAGTCTGCAAGGAGAGCATCTTCCTCTGGTCTGCATGCTCCAGGGCAGGGCACAGAATGACGAAGTACTCGCACTTGGCAACATAGGAGGGGATGCCCTCTATTGCAAGTTGTCGCTTCGCCTGAGCCGAGCTAGCCTGTGGGCAGCTTAGATAATCGTACCACACATAGAGAGGCTTCGACTCGAAATCTGCCACTGTGGGACCAGGCCTCCGGCCAAAGAAAATCTCTTCCGCAATGGGAAGACTGGCCTCTTGCAGCACTTGCAGCTGCTGGTAGTGGGGGTCAGGATGCAGGCTGCCGAGCCACTGGTGCGACACAAAGAAGGCCCGGCCCATGGTCTCATCAAAAATCGAAAGACCATCCGCTTTCAGCATCTCTTCGTGGGACTTCAGGGTCTCCATTGCCAGAAAGTCGGCCATTTTCACTGTGAACATTGGAAACTCTGTAGCTGCATCGAACTCTATTCCCGACCTTCTCCCGCTCCTCAGCCGAACCATCTCCTCTTCAGGGCGTGCATGGAGATTGGCTGCATACTTCGCCAGGCCCGTGTCGACCATCTGTGGCCCACCGGACGCCTTCAGCGGTCCGGATGTATGCTTGGGCCAAATGCCTGCCGACATGTTCCCTTCATTTTCCGAGGCTTCGCAGCAGTCTTCACAGCTGTGGCAACAGCATGCGAGCGAGCCGAAGTGACAAGGGATTCAGAAACACATGCGGTTTCTCTTCTTAAGCTCCACGCAGGCCCCCAGGCAGACGACTTGATTGGCCTTGTTTCGCTTCGGTCCGACATAACATTATTCTTCATCAGGCGCTCACCGCAAGAACTCCGAAGTTTTGAGGCAGCTCCGAGCAAATATGAACCGAGAAAAGGAAAATTGTGTCTGGCAACCTGAAACAGGTCAAAGATCTGCCGGTGCCAGAGACTGCAATGAATCTTGACATGACTCCGCAGTCCAAAGATACCAAAGTCAGGGCGGAGAGATCGGTAAAGAAAGAACCCGTGTGGAACGTCATAAGTTTCACAGTGAGTAGGTGCTCGGATCTGAAAGATGTACTGTAGCAAGCATTTCACAAGTAATGATAAGTGGTAGAAGACACGCGGGCACGTGTATGCGTGTGTGTGTGTGTGGGCGCAGGTGTATGCGCGCAAACGGGACTTCGTCTGACTGACTACGGCCAGAGGACCACTGTCCCGAAGCAAGAATAGCCCCCTTTTGGGTCCCCTAAATAATAGGTGCCGTATGATAATAGGGGCCCGAAGCGGGACCATAATTCTGAGGGCGCTTCAAGAGATTGCCAGCAGCCCCAGCCCCAGCTCCGTCGCTTCGTCACCAGCTGGAACCTAGCAAAGACTGGGCAGGGAATTGTCCCCATATTTTACTCAACTAAGTTAGGTTTAGATCCATGCTTGCATTTTTATGCTGAAAGACTGTAGCAGATAGTACAATATGGTACAGTACGTTGTTCTGGTTCTAGTCCAGCTCAGCAAAGTGCGGTATGACAGACGTTGCCACAACCGGGGGCGGCAGCAGCTTTTGTTGCAGGCGGTCTGTCTCGCAGCAGCTGTCTGCACACATTGTTTCGTGTGTCACTCATGTCGAAATATGCAAACACGGTGCTTTGCAAGTGAATGCTTGTCCTGCCTTGATTTGGACCCTTGAGCGGACCTGGAAAGTTTCTGCTCCATGGTGGCTCTCTGTAGGCGATATCATCCGGATTTCTGCGTCTGCTTCTTGCCCGTTTGCAGCAAGATCAAGCCCAAAAAAGCGACGCTCTTCTCGCTGGCCGCATCCGTTCACTGGCGCAGAGGCTTTGATGAGGTCTTCCTTGGCGAAGACCACCGTTCGTGGAAGCCAGCACTCCGGTCCCAGCTGCACCGGGAAGTTGACCACCATGTGGCAAACATGGCAGTCAAGAACACAGCTCTTTCCCTCACAAATCACAGCGCCGGGCTCAAAGTCGCATGCAGCAGTGATGGGCCAGCGACTCTCCGAGTTCGAGTCCGAGGAAGCAGCTAGCAAGCCAGTGCTTTTGCCGAAGTCGAGGAACTGCACTGTAGGGTGCTGCTGCAGGAGATAAGCTCGAGGGATTCTCTCCACCTCGGCGAGCCTTGCAAGAAGTGCCTCCAAGGGCCAATACTTGCAGCCGCGGATGGAACCTCGGCATGTGGATGAACCACACCTGCATGGCGAGAGGTCCATTCCAACGGTCTGCAAGTCAATGTCAAAGAGCTCATAATCGGCAGTGAGCTCGGTGCCGGGGCTGATATTCTTGAGGGCATAAACTCCGTAATCACCGCTTGACCCATTCCCGAACTGGGTGCTTCCGTAGAATATGTTTGGTTCACAGCTGTGGTTCGTGAAGCTGTCCACCTCGCCCATTTCGCGAATGTTCGGGCCAAGGAGAGAGGCATGCATGAAAACATCGAGCACGTACTCCACACTGCCATATTGCAGCAGGGCCTTCCCCGGAAGGTCGGGCAGAAAGTGACACTTGGCCCGGTAGATTAGCTCGCCCTGGCGGATAGGTTGAGTGGCAACGAGGCCCTTGCCACATTCCGACTCCTTGACCTCCACTTTCTCGATTAGCGGGACATCAAACACCTTGAGGAAGTCGGGTCCCTTCTCTGCCTGGCCCTGGGCCCCCAACTTCACTTGCAGCTTCTCGTAGCCGTCGCTGAGTTCCGACGATGCCATGCTTCGTAACAGTCTGATGAGAACATCAGCCACTGCAATGACAGCCACGATCATCAGCAACATGTACGCATAGCCAGTCCTGCCGCCTTCATCGAAAACGTACCGCCCCAACGGGGTGAAGATGGCCCTCGCTGCTGCATCAGCAAAGGAGGACATTACGAGGATGTTTGGCTGTGAGAAGACTGACATCGGGCTGCTTGCCTCAATGGCGGTACCTTCCCCCACGCTCGCGACGCAAACGAGCGTGGGATACATCAAAAAGTCTGCTGCTAGGGCCGCCGACATCCCATGGGTTCTCAAGAGCAGCATTGCGCCAGCTGCAGCAACCATAAGCATGACCCATGTGGCCACTGCATCGTCCACAAGGCCGCTCTCCTGAATAGCCATGAGTCCAGCTCCGGCCACGGCAGTCGCCGCCAGCACAGCCCCAATGCCTCTGCCAATTGCATGGTACTGCCACCCGCCGTCCACTTCGAGTAGGAGAGCGGTGGTCACTTCAATCGAGGCAGCTACTCCGAAGCAGAGAGAGAACTGCACCAAGCAAAGAAACACGACCGCAGCACGGTTGCTGCGGTTGCAGGCTGCATCCTCTGCATCTGCCACAGAGGCATGCTCCTTTCCGAAATCCTTTGGCGAAGATGGGATTGCCACCACGAGGACCGCAGCCATGCAAACGCAAAGGAATGCAACTGCAGCTGACACTGCAGACAATGCAGCTGCTCCGGGCTGGAAGGGTGTCTTGTTATCCATGCCCTGCTCGGCTCCCAGCTTGCTGCTCAGCAGGGGGCCAAGGCCCAGGCCCAAGGCGTAAGCAGAGTACTCCAGCACTGCTGCTCGTACCTGCTCATGTGCGGGGGTCTTCTGGCGCACGAGAAAGTGGATCAGCTGGCCCGCACCCTCGAACAACCCCATCGCAATGCGCAGGCCTAGAAGCTCAAGCTGTGTTGGGGTGCCAGAGGCAAGCAAGCTGGCAAGCGCCACACCGAGCCCAGCGTTAGCAATCACAGGAAGGACAATTGCAGCGTGGATCTGACTTGGGGACATCACGTGCCAAGCAAGCCTCGAAATGCAAATTCCGACAAACAGGCCAATGCCGTTCGAGCCGATGAAGAACCCGGATGCGGCAGCGCCCCCACCGGCATAGCGGCTGAGGTCGTAGGACATGGGGATGACAAACGAGTACTGCACTGCTGCCACCAAGGACACGCCTGCACCCAGGAGCTGATACGCCCAAGAGCTCGAGACCCCCCTAATCGCCACGCTGTGCATCAATACGAGGACCTCAAAAGCCAGCACAACAGAGCTGATAATGACCACGATGGGAACAGCCACCGCCGCATGGCCACCATTCGTAGGGTCCGGATTGTCAAGAGAGTCCAGGTCAAGACGTTCTGCACGCATGGCGCATGAGCATGTAACCAAAGGAGTTAGCAGACTGAATGAGCGGCTGCAGATCTTCTGCATCCAGCTCACCGGAAACACTTGGGAGGCCGTAATACCTCGAACAGCAAAACAGCAACAGCATTGCAACAAGCGCATTTCAGAAACAGCGGCAACACTGCGGCAACGATCTTAGCAGCAGCGGTGGCGGCAGCTGCAGCAGCAACAGCAACCGCGACAGCAACACACATCAACTGCAACAACCACAACAAACCCCAACAACCCCAACAACCGCAACAACCTCAACAAACACAACCACCACAACCACGACCACCACCACCATGACAACAACGACGAAGGCGACGACAACAACAACAACAACCACAACCGCCACCACAACTGCAACCACAGTCACGACCGCCTCCACGACCACAACCGCGACCACAGCCACTACCACCATCACCACCACCACAACCACAACTACAACCAAAACAACGACCCAATCACAACCACAACTATAAGCAAAACAACGACGGCGACGACAACCACAATCACAAGCAAACAAAAACAATCGCCACCACCGCCACCGCCACCCCTACCGCCACCGGGACCGCCACCCCCACCACCCCCACCACCACCAACAACAACAACCACCACAACCAGCGATTCAGCAACACGCAACAGGCAGCAATCATCAAGACCACTTCACCTGTCCCCGGCCTCAGCTTGTTCCCGTGAGGCCGTCGCACCTGATGCCCCTCGAGTTGATGAGCTGATCTTGCTCAGCGCCTGCTGGACAGGTTAGCGCAGCCATGTGAACATGTGGGCATTCAGCTAAAGGCGGCAAATACGATAAACCACGACGGTGACCTCCACAGTCTTGTCGTTGGGTCTGTTGCGTCTGCCGTTGCGGCTACGAGCCTCAGCAACTTGTGTTGCAAGCGCATGGGTGTCGCGAGAACATGATGCGAGCTGCCACTCTTCTTGCACAGACTTGCACATACCCGCCCGGATTTCAGAGCTGCTGCACTCGTGGCCGAAGCCCTAATCGTCTGAAACACCTGGATAACGGAGGTACCTGTCGAACCTGGACGCCGTACGAAAGTCTAGAAGATGTGATCATGCAACTGGCCCAGAACATGACTCTCAGCATGTGTTTCATCAAGTTTCATCATCTCATCCGCCAAGATGCCATAGAATGCATAGAACATTGAGCTGTAGCCACTGCACCCAAGCAATGAAGACCCGGAAAACATCACCACATCTGAAGAGGCGCTGGAAACCCTCAACCTCGGGTAGCCGGTTCATGGAGACAGAACGGTCAACGACCCTGACAACATCTCCACGAAACATCCGTTCAAGTGGAGGGAGGCAGCGCATGGATGACTGGATGATCATGCCTGAAATGATGCTCGATGCAGGCGACTGTGTGATTTCACCCTACAGCACTTCTTTCTCGGGGTCCGCACGGAAGAACTTTGGGCAAAGCTCTGGAAGCCAGGCTGGGCTCACCTCTCTCGGTTAGCTTTGCAGTACCCTGTCAAGGCCACTCGTCGCAATATATCATAGCAGACTGTGATATGCTGTACAATACTCTGCTCTACTGCACTGTACTAGAATATACGGTAACATACCATAAGAAACAGTAACGTATTTTACGAATTACCAACTATACTATACGATGATATACTGTACTATACGGCAATATAGGTGCAGGAAAGGCCTTTTCTTTGCACGAGGCCGAAAGATGCACATCGTCGTTCGAACAAACAATATTGACTACACATCGAAGGCCCAAGCATATTCACGTCTCCAGCAAAGGCACGACTGGCACTGGACTATGCTGGATCGAAAATTTGCGTATCACAGACCATGTGCTACGAATCCCGGGAGGCTTTGAAATTCAGCTCGCCCATGTAGATATGCCCTTGATTCATGTACTCTACTTTGTGCATCGGCACCGTCGGTGCCTCTTCGAAAGAAAGTTTTCCAAGGCTGGCAAACAAGAAGCGGTCGTCCTCTGCTGCTTCGACGCGGTCCAATCGCTCGAGCAGCATGCCGCCGACCATTCCTACCAAATCGGTGTCTGTGGCGAAGATCCAGGAGTACTTGTACTCCTGACCAGGCTCAAGGACGAACTCAGCCTCGCCATAGGTAGGGCGTTTCAGCGGGAAGATCTTCCCCGAGGCAAAGCGGAGAGCGTAAAAGCGAGCCAGGCTGCGAACTTGACGAGTGCCTAGGGCCTTGTTTCTCACGCAGGCTCGGAAGAAGTACGTGTAAGCGCCCGCATTGGGATTTCTGTTACTTTTCTCCAGGTTTATTCGGTGTACATCCCATTCCAAATGGATGCCCTCAGGGTTCTCGGCGGGCCAGAAGGCGTCACCTGTCAAGGACTCCATGGCCGTCTTCACCTTCGGGTCAAAGAACTCCTCTACATACTTCTCCCGCTCCAGCCCGTCTAGTGCTTTCCGTGGGCCACGCATGAAAGGATGTACGCTAAGGGCTTTCTTGTACCAGTGCGCGGCCTTGGCCGGCTCGCCCAAAGCCGCGTAGCACATCCCGAGGCCGGACAAGCAGCCGAAGTGGCGTGGATTCAATTCCAGCACTTTCTCGCAATCGTCAATCGACTGCTGAAACTCCTTAAGCATGTAATAGACAGTGGCCCGCTTATTCCAAGCCTCTGCGAAGGAAGGGGATTCTTGCACCAACTCGGTGAAGAGCTGCAAAGCTTCCGAGATTCGGTCGCCTTCCATGTACCCGCGACCTGTTCTCATCATCTCCGCTGCATCCTCATCGTCCGTCTGGTGCCAGACGTGCCACAAGGCCTCGTCTGCTGCCTGCCTCAGCTCAGCCGCATCTACTCCCACAACTTCACGCAAGATGCGAAAGAGAGCCTCCTCGGCTTCTGGGGTTGGCAGTGGTGGAGCAGCCAAGTCTTTGAGAACGCCGATGGCATCCTTCCGTGCTTGGAGCGTGTCTCCCCCTAGCAGAACCGTGTCGCAAGCAACTTGGAGTCGTCTTTGCCGACGCCACGCAAGTGCTGCCACAGGATTGCTCTCTTCGTGCTGCTTGAGGAGTGCGTCGATCCGGCTCACCACTTCTTGATCGCCAGATCTTTCTGCCAACTGCTTGGTTGCTGTCAGGGTTTCGAATTTTTGGAAGATGTCAGTTTCTGACCTGACAGCCCTGACAGGCACGGAGCTCCGCCGCCATCGTGCCTGGCGCCTTTCTGTCACAAAGGCCCCAGCTGCCAAGGAAGCAGCAACTGTGAGATTTGCCGGCGCCTTCCGGCTGGAGCATGCTGGTTGGCTCTGTCCGAGCTGATTTGATGGGCCCGGCTTCGGCTGCGCCGAAGGATGCACTGAATTAGAGAGGCTCAGGCTCAGCATGGGACTTTGACCCTCCCTCTCAGGAAAATGTGGCCACCACCCTCTTCAAATCTGGCTACGGCAACTCTGGTGGCTTGAGCACGTGCCTTGCACCTCACCAACACGCAGGTTTGCAGAGCCACGACAAAAGCGCTTCGCTTGAATGGAAAATCTGTCAAGCGAACAGGCTCTTCGGGACTGAAGGGAAGTGCAGCATACTGTGTAGTTCGATGTCTGCTACAGATATACCTGCAGGTGGCAACTCGCAGCCAGCCTGACACTCCTTAATTGACAAAGCATCAGTCCAGGCGCAGCATGCAACTGTACTACCATCCAGCTGATCACCATGCTTGCTTTCCTGCTTTAGCTCAAATCGGCACCACAGGAACTCTGCTCAGCAGCTACCATGATGGCAAACGGGTAGTTGTCAAAATCAAGGTCCCTTTTTGGGTACCCTAAATATTAGGTGCCGTACTATGATAGGGACCCAAAAAGGGACCTTAGTTTTGACTACCACCCACATGCAACAGGAGTGTGTCATGGCCGACGTGGCGGGCAGCCTCGGTGACGGTTCGCAAGTAGGTCTTGCTGGTCACCACCAGGTCGGAATAGACAACACAAGACCTGAGACCACTCAGAAGCCAGACTGCGCTGGTTCATGTAGGATCCTACTTCTATTTGGGTCTATAGTAGAGTTATGTAGAGTTCCTCACTTCCTAGACTTTCACATCTTCCAAACATATCAAACATGACAGGTAACCCTAAACCCTAAATCCTAAACCCTATAAGCCTATAACTCTATAACCCTATAACTCTATATCCCTTTAACACTAAAACGCTAAACCCTAAATCTTAAACCCTATAACCCTATAACTCTATAACTCTATAACCCCGAACCCTACAACCCTATAACCCTACACCCTAAACCCTAAATCCTGAACCCTATCTGGACAGGCCGAGGTGACGGTGGCGGCTGACGACGGTGAAGAACGCTGGAGGGGTGGAGCTTGGCCTCCTCTGGCGCGGGCTGCATGTCAACGGGTTCCGGGGTTCAACATGAAATAATGTAGTAAGATCTCTAAGAATACTCAGAATAATCATACTACTAAGCATAATAGTAGTAATGATCATACTAGAAATACTGTAATAATAATGACAGTAATACTAATCATACCAGTAATAATCATACTATAGTAGTGATAATCATAAGGTTTAGGGCTTAGGGTTTTTTGGCAGCGCGCCTGTCTGGAAAGCAAGGTTCTGTACAAATTCTGGTTCACCTCGTCTCGCTGTGCCGTTTGAAGGAACAGGCCCTGCCAGGCAAGAGCTCAAAAGATGCACAGATAAGATCTGCACCATGAGCGGCCTTCAGAAGGCATCTTCGCACCACGGCCCAATTCTTGGGCCTAGAAAGAGTCGCAACAATCGAAATGAAATAACAACATGCAACAATTCAATAATAACAAATAATAGCAATCTATAAAACAACTCATCTGCTTTCTTCTCAGGTCCGCCCGCCGAGGTCCCGACTCGCCGCAGCTTGAAACATTCGCATTCCATGCCTGCGACATCCCATACTATGTTGCATTGTGCTAAGTGTCCAGCGTGATCCATGGACCTAAGACTATATTATTATGTTACTATATTATGATATTTTGTACATTATTATATTATATGCAATGTTTCGATCTATTGCATTGGAATTTCACCCTGCAGTAGGGACCCTTCCCCCGGGGCCTGCTGCATCCTTTCCTTCAGCTGCTTCCGAATGTTCTCCTTAGGAAATGCTGGTCTTGGCTCTGCGGACCCCTAGGCATCCCTGAGGGCTGGGCCGCCTTTTCCAATGCCGAGTGGCTGAGGCAGTTTTCGGCGGCATAGGCCTTGCAGCGGATTGGGTTTAGACGGTTTAGAGTTTACCTTAACCCTGAAGGACCTACCTTTTCAAGGACTTATATAAGGAAATCGTAATAAGGAACCTAAAATGGTAGGTTATTCAGGGTTAAGGTAGGTTTGGGGACAGAACTACTCTCCGAAATCTTTGCATGATGCAAGCGCCCCCCCAAACCCGGCCTTGGGCTTCTTCTGCTTTCGCCAACTTCGGAAAGCCGAAAGAAGTGAAAGGTGATCCCCATCCTTGCACGGCCAGCCCTCTGCCCGCAGAGGTCTCACGAACATCCAACTATAGCTCCTGGTGCTGGTAGGGCTTTGCCTGCTGGGCACTGCCTGAGCTCGGTCCACGTGCCGGTGAGATCCAAACGCCCTGACCAACACTGTCAACAACAGTCAGAGAGCGGCAGGAGAGGTGGTGGTGGATTTTGCTGCTGCTGCTGCCGCTGCCGCTGGCAGTGGTCGTGGTCGTTGTCGTGGTGGTAATAGGAGGTAGTAGTAGATAGGGAGCAGCCGGCCCTGAGTGTGGGGCGTCCCTTCTTGGAGGTGGTGAAGATTTGCGCATCTGCCGACAGCATTGCAACGATGCCTAGCAGAAGGCGGATCATGACGTGGGATCTTGCGCCCCAGGTTAAACTGAACTTCCTCCCATTTGAACGGTTCTCAGCTTTCGGCTCAAGATTTCTGCCGTGCATTCAAACTCCAGGGAAACATGGAGACAGTAGGCGTACCTGCAAATTGCACATGTTCTTGAAACATGGCTAAGGCAGAGGCAATTCCTCAGTGCGAATGGTGTCCGCGCACGATGGATGTACAGGCATCGCCGCGAGCTTTCGCCCAAGGTCAGTCAGGACCTCGGCTCTGACTCCGATTTTTGACCGGTCACCGTTCAACTTGACGACTTAGACTTAAGCTTACTAGGCGTCTAACCCTAAACCCTAAACCTACAAGCTTGTGGCATCAAAGTCTCCGGCATCTCTCGTGTCAAGAGCTCCGATCCGACAGAGGAAATGGGCTGCCTTCTCTACGGCTTCTCGGGGAGGCCGGTCGACCTCCATGTCTCCAGTCATGCGAGAGTTTCCGAAAATAGGGGACCCTAAGATAGTACCCTAAATAGTAGGATCCTTATTATAAGGACCCCAAAATAATGCACCCCTAATTTCGGGATCCTCACAAAAAAGGACCCCAAAATAAGGTACCCCTAATTTCGGAAGCTCCCATGCAGGAAAGAGCACCAAGGACGCTCCGAGAGTGGCACCAGCGGGAAGCTGGCAATCTTCGAGATCCCAAGAGCCTCCAATCTTCAACTTACCTACTCCTTTAAAGGGTTCCTTTAAGGGATACAGTATAAGGGCTCCTTTAAAGGGATCCTATAAGGGCGCTACTATAAGGGATTTAAGAAGAGTGTCTTGGACTGATGTGACTGAAGCGAATCAAAGCGTCGGCACCTTCAAGTTGATGTAGACCGATGCCATCTCCAAGCGCAAAATCTCAGCTGGTGTTTGCACCGGCATCTTCTGGTAGTCCGACCTCCGTGCCACGTCCGACCGAGATGCTCGACTCCTTCCTTGCACTGCCGGGGCCCAGCATGAGGCCAGGACTCAACGTAGAGGCGGAAAACCTCTCCAGGGGCCTCGCGACCTGAAGAGCGCAAGCATCTCAAGACTGCCCTAAGCCTAAGCATGGGTCCAAGACAACCCCGCAAAGTACAGAAGTTCTGCTGGCCTGCCCGACCCGCCCTCTGAATGGCTGATGCCTGTGATGTCTCGACCGTCCTGCGACTGCGATGAGGTGACCCTCGTCAACCGGTGAAGCCTTAGCGCCGCTAAACGTGCCTCAGCATGTCGATGCCGGTCTGTGGGTGACACATCTTCAGCTTCATGATGCCAGTGTCCTGCCGCTGCACTCGTGTGCATAGACGACCTCGCCGCCCTGCCCAGTACGACTTGCAAGCCAGTGTCCACGACAAAGCGGATGCCCGGGATGGTAATCGAGGTCTCCGCAATGTTCGTGGCCAACACTACCTTTCGGTACCTCATTCCACTGAGGTGGCTCTAGTCGACACTGTCTAAACGACACCAGGACGGTACCCAGGCGGAGTCGCTTCGAACACCAAGGCCTTCCGCAGATCAGTGCACTCACGACACTGCTTGGCATAATGCTCAGCCGTGGCGACCTCCGATAGCAGCAGGAAGCACTGACTGAATTGCCTGTTGCTCGAAGGCCAAGGCTGCGTAGATTGGCCGGATGACCATGTTCGGCACCTGGCACGTGATCGATTATGGCACGAACGAGTGACCATACTGCGTCCTATTGCTCCAGCCTGACAAAATCCAGCTTGCTGAAATTAGCGCATGCTCTGTGAAGTAGCAAAACAACCTGGAAAAATGCGTCGGCTGACGTTCTCGAACGTTGGCCAATCGTTCGAAGTGACAGCAACCGGCTGGCCACCTCCAAGGCACGACTGTTCTAGGTCCGAGGTCCCTTGCCTAGGGCAGGGCAACCCAGAGCCTCCCAAACCCCTTAGTTAAGGAATATACCTTAAATTATAATAGGGATCCCTATTATAATTTAAGGTATATTCCTTAACTAAGGGGCTTTGGAGGCTCCGGGAACATCTGAAAATCACCATGCCTGCCTGCGCGTTCCAGAACATGCTTTTCCGGATGATCTTGCCTTTCAGGGGCTCGGCGAGGCATCCCAAAGTGCAAGACTTCCCCTATCTCCCAACTGACCTACCCTTTTAAGGACTCATATAAGGAAATCCTAAGAAGGAGTCCGAAAAGTCTGGGTTCCTCAAGGTCCAGGTCTTTCTGAAAAGGGGGGAAAAGGCCTCTGCTTCGCCAAAATTTCCTGCTTCTCCTCCAGGAGCCGTTGAAGGCCATCGATCTCCTCTTGACCGGGCCTAGAAAGATCAGAAGCAAAGCGAGAAAGAAGATAGGTTTGTTTTTTGAACGCCTTTTTTCGCCTGCATAGACAGGTAGGTTTCAGGGCTATAGGAATTAGAGTTATAGGGATATAGGGTTTAGGGTTATAGAGTTATAGGGTTCAGGGTTAAAGAGTTATAGGGTTTAGGGTTATAGGGTTTAGGGTCTCGGGCTTAGGCAGCCATATTGAATTCATTGAGGACTGCGGCTGTGGCAGAGCAAGAAGGGCTGGCAAAGGCCATGGCAGGAACACCAGGATGTCACCGAGAGGGCGAGTGACGTGCAATTGAAGAACTGCCAACATCGCAGCCTCGTCAGAGACAACAGACAGCATAAAAGCATGATGAATCAAGACTTATATTCGCAAGCTGGGTCAAACCGACCAGCCTCCAAAACGTCAGGCTCAGGCGAAGGCGCGTAGTACAGCTGCCTATGCATGCAGTGACTGTTACCCTTTCCGGACGTCCCAAATGCGAAGCTTTAGCCAAGAGACACGGCATGCTGCCGTCCCGGGACCTGGAGCAAGTGCACCTGCCAGGCGTTGCAAGTGCAAAGCGGCACGTATGCACGTACACGGACCGACTGGAATCATGGTTCGAAGCTCTATGGCTACGACAACAGGCTGGAAGCCTAACCACTTATCGTATACTATATACTATCTATTATAAGCCGGAACAGAGACCGAAAGAAGCTCCTACAACTCTCCAAGTTGAGGAATCATCGCTGCGCGGAACCTGTGCACAAAGATGCGATTCTGATAGATTTCGCTTCCTAACAACGTACCTTTAGGGTTTGGGTTTAGGGTTTATAGCATGTAGGGGCGAGAATATGGGTTACACATCCGAGAACATCGGTGTGCATGAAGCGCGTGCCTTGTCTGGTCCACCAAAGAAGTTCACAAAGGGGGCAGCGTGGATTGTGGCGGACATGACCACGACCTCAAGCATGGCCAGGCCAGAAAAATCTTCATAACACTCAATCTGAGCATCGCAATTTAGATATCGGAGCATAAATCATATTTCAACATACATATTCATATATCATATTGCGTATATATATATATATATATATTAAACACATTATATCATCTATATGTTGTATTGTGCAAGACATCTGGCAGTGTGGCAAACTGTCTTGACGTTTCAGCGCCCAGCTCGAAGATCCGGTGGATCGCCTTGCTCCAGGGCCTGCCACGACTTTGTTGGCGGTTTTGGTTTGATGCCCGACTAAGAGCACTTGAGACTGCTGAGAGTGACGCCCTCTTCACCAGACCCAGTAGAACATCTGTGTCTATACTGCGCCTGGAGCTGTCAAGCGGACATCCTACCTACTCGTTGTGTACCAGCATCTTCCAAGCCGTAAACTCGTGCGCTTCGTCTAGGACAACAATGGAACAAGCACGAAGTCCAGAATTGTGGCCTGCAGCAACGAAGGGGCTCTCACATTGTGACACCGTGTATCCACTCAAGCCATCCCAGCCTGTGGACTCTCCAGCTGACTCTCTAAGAAGCATACCATCTGTCATGTACCTGAACAACGCTACCCCACACCCTGAACCCTTAACTGCTGCTTGCTGTCGATGTGCTTGCAGGGTCTCAAAAGAGGGTCGCACTTGAGCACCGTCTCACGAGATGTCCGGTTCAGAAACCGGACGTGATAGCCGACAAGGCCTGGCATTAAGCCGGATCGGAGGGTTTAGGCTCAAAGTTTAGGGCTTAAGGTTTATAGGGCTTTAGGCTCAGGGGTTTGGGGCTTTAGGGGCTTAGGGATGCCAGCATGCCAGACGGAATATGATGCGGTTGGGCTTTGTGGAAACCACTATAGGGCTAACGGCTGGAGCTGGTGCATTCCAATGAGGCACGCCGGCCTCCAACTTGGCAGCCCATTTCCGACGCCACGTGGTTAGCCACCTGGGCACAGCACAGTCCTTTCCATCAAGTTGGCTCACCCAGAAGCCACAAGTCCTTGACATCCACTTAATCGCATCAAATTGGCTGGGATGCTCTCTCTCAGCTCGGGGCACTGATCGCTGCGATTCGCCGAGGTTGTGTGATGGCAATGGTTCGGTGAGCTTCCGATCTTCCATTGAGGCCGGCTTCATACAGAAAGCGAGGCACCTGGGAGTCGCTACTGTATCCGAGCTTTGCACTCGCGAGACTTGGGAGAGATGCCGGCCTGCGTGGTCTTTCCACTTCCAGTCTCTCCCACAAGAACAACAACTCGATGCTGTCGGACGGCATTGACGATGCCCTGGCAGGCAGGCTTTTAGCGAATGCGTGCCAGGATCACTTCGCTCCAGCCCCCGAGTCCTCGCGAAAAGCGGCAATTGGAAGCTTTGATGCCGAGCCGTTTTCCTCGGATCTCGCCCAATGGCCGTCTTTAAACCAGGGTCGCGCGGAGCGACTGGGCATCGCACCGCAGGATCGGAGCTTTGGCGACGCCGCTTGGCGCTTGGAGCCGCATCCATGACTTCGCGAGAGAGGGCGGGCGCTTTAAGTTTGAACCAAGCCAATTGCAACAGTTGGTGCTGTTTTCAGCCTTGAAAATTGGAACGACGCACCGAAAGGCAGGCTACGAATTGATTCAAGCTACGGTAGAAGCAACATACCTTATCATTATATCCCAGGTAGCCAGAGTCAATCTACTATTATCTACTAGTTACTTTCGTAACCTGATTTATATCTGTGTGGTATATCCATAATAGAACCATAGGTATACCACACAGAAGCAGCTGCTCCCCGACCCTAAACCATATAAACCCTAAACCAACCTTAAACCCTACAAGCCCTATAAACCCTATAAGCCCTATAAGCCCCATAAACCTTATCAGTCCTATAAACCCTATAAACCTTATAAGCCCTCTAAACCCTATAAACCTTATAAACCCCAAACCCCCGAAAACATGAATGCACGCCCGACGTTTTGCTGGAGATTTCGCAGTTCAAAGGAAGCCGCGGGCCGTCGCCATCTGGTCAGGATCAGCGGCATACGATTTAGCATGTAGGGGTTTAGGGTTTAAGGGGTTTAGGGGTTTAGGGGCTTAGGGAATCAGGGGTTGCTGGTTTAGGGGTTCAGGGTAGCAGGGTTTCGGAAGTTTGGGATGTGCGGTTTGAGATTTAGGGCTTCAGGGCGTAGGTGAGGTGTATAGGGGTTTCGCGTGTGTCGGGTGGAGGATTTCGGGCTGTCGGATCTGCGAAAGGGCGCGCCTTCTGCGGTGTTCTGCCTCTCCGACCTCGGGGGGTTCTGAGCTTTCTTCCTACCGACGCTCACGTAAGCGCCATGCACTGTGTTTCGGCACTGTCGGCAGGAATGCGAGGAAATGGCATTGAGGGCAGGTACTGCATTCAAGATCGAAGCAAGAGAAGCTTCCTTTACTAAAACCCTAAACCTTCAATCCCTATCCCAGGCGCCCATCAAAGTGTTCATGACCATCCCAACCGGGAATGTCCGGAAATCGGGGACCCCAATATAGAACGTTAGCTAAAGCACAGCAAGAAGAAAAGGATCTTTCTTTTCGCACAGTTTGACCCCTACATATTGGGATCCTAATGAAGGACATCCGGTCATCCAGATAAGGGGGCTCGAAACCTTCACTACCCCCAGTTTAAGCAAAAATATAACACTCAAAAATGATGAAACCTGACCCTTAACACGGCACCCCTGACTCATTTACGGAGCCCTGTAAAGGCCTAAAGCCCTAACCCCCCCAAAAATGACTTCATGATAAGAAGCCCTAAACCCCCGAAAAGGTAACTGATTTACGAAGCCCTAGAAAGGCCTGGCACCTTACCCCCCCCCAAAAAAAAGGGTCTCATGTTAAGAAAGTGTATGAAGGCTGAAAGGATGTTAAGCCAGTGCAAAGCCCCAGACCCCAAAAACGGTATCCTATTTTAAGGAACCCGATTAATGCCTAAAGCCCTCGACTTAATCCTAAGAGCTAAACGCACCCTAAACCCTGAACCCTGTGACTCATCTAGTTTTGAGAAACTCCCAACTGGGCGACACGCCGGCCGGCAGGATGGACAGCCATGCGACAGAAGTCATGCCTTGACAGAGTTGGGGCGCATTGGGGTCTTACAGCAAATATGCACACGTATATGTATGTTTGTACATATGGATGTACACGTAAGATGATATGTACATATGTATACATGTATACATACATACATACTGCATGCATATATATATATATATATATAGATAGATAGCATTGTAGGGTTGAGGGATAAGCCTTGAGAATGTGGAGAAATATCTTGAGGTGGTGCGAGGGTCGCAGCACAGTGAGATGCTGACCTGCTTGCTGCGGGCCGAAGAGATCCTGCGCGAGCAGTTGCAGATGCTCTTGATCTAGACTTGCCAAGACTTTCGGAGTGTGCCATCCTGGGGCAGCTTGGGTGCGTTTCGCAGCGCGTTGATAACCTGTCTCAGACGGTGTAGCCGACAACATCAAGGCAAAAGCAGACTAACAACTACCACTGCCATCTCACAGATTACTAGAAGCTGCAAGAGGTGGCAGTGTTCAGACGTCTGCAGCTTATCCGCCTCGGAAATCTTTTGACGGCATAATATGTTCTCTTCCAGGACCTGTGAAACAAGATATGTACATCGGACGGGAGGCTGCCTACTCGTTCAGCCAGTGGTGTCTGCACGGCCTCCTTCGCCTTGTCTTCAATCGTTTGCAAGACCTGCGACGCACAGGAAGACTAGTACAAAGGACATGTCTCCAGCTTTTCGTGGGTTCGTGCATGCTGGCCTCTGAGCTTGGGGGCGCAGAGTCATCTGCTTTAGCTGGCGGCACCTCATACCTCGCTCCAGCAATTTGCAGATTTGTTGTCCGAATTACAGAAGTGCCCCTCCGACTTCCTGCCATTCTTTCCAGCAGCCAGCGGCAGATTCTGAGGATGTTGCGTCTTTGCATCGATTACTTGTTCCTTTTCCGGATCGTACTCGATCTGCCACGTCGTAAATTTCCGACGAACTGGTAGACTCAATGTGCACAACGCAAGCCAAGGCAACGTCCTCTCACATCACAATACTTTCAGATCCCTGAGCTGGTACTGTACACTCCTGAGAAGGAAGGCAAGATTGAATACGCCATATTCCCATGATCAGACAATTGTCGTAATTATTGCGATCATTACGTAGTGATAATGAGAAGAATAACCCATCTCTGAAACTTGCACCACACCCAACAAACATGTAAGGAGGACGTGGAGGTGGATCCCGACATCCCCCTGGCCAGGAGTTTTACATCTCTCGACGTCTCTGCCTTAAGGTTTAGGGTTGAGTTTCCGAAAATAGGGGACTCGAGTATAGCACCCTAAATAGTAGGATCCTTCTTATAAGGACCCCCAATAAGGTACCCCTATCGGAAACTCCCAGGGGTGGGGCAGCCTGCTTGAAGGATGTTGGACGGGAGGGCGCACTGCGAACACCGGCCTTGCCGGAGAGACGCTCAGCTCTCTGAAGGCAGCTCCCACAAAAAAGGGGTCCGACCAGCCAATCGTGCAAGTCCCCGATGTCCGAGCCGCCCATGCCTGAAGTGCTAAATTCATATGCGGAAAGCTGTAAGGGGTTTAGGACATATAGGGGCTTAAGGTTTATGCCGTTGCTCTATAGGTCGTTACAAAAGCCAATCACCATCGCCTGTGCTCAAGCAGCAAATTCCGGTGCAGACCTTCCGGGGTTGCGACCTCTCACCAACGGCGTGTGAAGCAACATGTGGCTTTACTACTACCCCTCATTGGGAGTTACAAGTCGGCATAAGGAGTGTTTCCTAGATGCATCGACCTTGTAGTGGCCTCCCCCGTGAACGAATCACTATATTAGCCTCCATGTCGTGCACTTGCAGTGTACTTCTGGTACGGGGCCGCATGGCTTCTTGAAGCTTGTAGCTTGCGCAACCGGTGCCACATCCTCCTGGCATGAGGTTTCCTAGCAGGCTGGAGCCAGGAACCTGCAATGGACTCGAGCTTCCCCAAGACAACCCTGGGCAGTAGCAGCTCGTCTGCTCTTGCACCGTCTTCACACGCCCGAAACTTACGACGGTCTTTTTAATTGCTTGCAGCTCAGCTGTTTGCCGGCGCGGAGTCCTGCCACTTACAGAGCTATGCCGCCATGCAGATTTGCACAGGAGCAGCAGAAATGCTCTGGCCTGGGTTCCGGCGGAGTTCTGCTTCTTGGCATCGTTGAATGCCTGGCAAATTAGTATTATACTAGTGGTAGTAGTAGTAGTAGTAGTAGTAGTAGTAGTAGTAGTAGTAGTAGTAGTAGGAGTAGCAGTAGCAGTAGCAGTAGCAGTAGCAGTAGTAGTAGTAGTAGTAGTAGTAGTAGTAGTAGTAGTAGTAGTAGTAGTAGTAGTAGTAGTAGTAGTAGGAGTAGTAGTAGTAGTAGTAGTAGTAGTAGTAGTAGTAGTAGTAGTAGTAGTAGTAGTAGTAGTAGTAGTAGTAGTAGTAGTAGTAGTAGTAGTAGTAGTAGTAGTAGTAGTAGTAGTAAGAGTAGTAGTAAGAGTAGTAGTAGTAGTAGTAGTAGTCGTCGTCGTCGTCGTCGTCGCTGTAGTAGTCGTAGTAGTAGTACTACTACTACTACATTATTAGTACTATGCATATTGCTATCACTATTATAACTTTATAACCTTATCACTATTATTACCATTATCACAATTCTTTTACTGGGGCACTGATCCTGGCGCCCTGGCCTGAGCGAACTTCTCTGCCAGCTCTGCATCCCGAAATCTGAGGGCAAACTGCTCCATCTGAGCACCTGGGTTCATTTCCTCAACATATTTTTGCAGTTTAGGGGCTTAGGGTTTATAAGATTTTATGCATAGGTACCTCTATAGAAACCATAAAGGGAAATTCAAGATTTATCAAATTGCCACCAAGGCACTGTCTTCAGAAAAGTCCTGGGAGAGGCGGGAACGGAAGCTTCACGCGGAAAGCTCTGGTGGATTCACTCCGAGGCACCATGGCACACCACACCCAGGTTGTCTCACTGCCGGCATTCTTTTCGAGTTGACAGTATGGCCTCGTTCCACTCTCCCAGTTCGAGGCAGAACTAGCCCTGCATTCGACAACTTCTGAGCAAGCGACGGAACATCAACGAGAAAGTGGTTGGCGACCACCTCTTGGGTTCATGCTTCTGGCACCCACCGATCTGGTGTAAGAAGTGCGTGTTCACCCTTTTCACATTTCATGACCTGCTTCTACCGTAATTAGTGGTCTTGGTATTTTACTGGTGTTGCTGTTGCTGTTGTTATTATGATTATTAGCTGTTTTTTTACAATTAGTATTAGTACATGTTTAGAAGTTTTTAGTGTTAGTGTTTATTGTCTAAGAACTAGAACTGTTGTAATCATTGCTATTGTTGTTATTACGTATTACTGTTATGCTTCTTCAGCAGCTCTCTGCACCCTGCCTTTTGTTTCAAATCCAGAACTTGAAAGCCCAGTTTGATTGGCTGTTACTGGCGCATAGACAACATGATTCGGAGGGTGCGATGTCTTGGCCAACTTTGTCCGCTTCCGTCCTTTCCGTAGACAAAGCCTTCCCTGGACCCTAAAGGTATCTAGAAAAATTGCCTTTATGGGTGTTGGGCCATTTTTTTTACGTACTTTTGGGGGTTTATAGGTCTCCTGGACGCCGTAGAATTCTACAAGGCGCTGCGGGCATGGAACCTTGGCCCTCCATGCAAAAAGGTCGCGGGCGGGTGCAGGGGAGGTTGAGGTGGCAGAAACCCAGAAAGCCCAATACCCTAAATTAAGCAATATACCTTAAATTATAAGGGGCTTCATATTACGATTTAAGCTATATTCCTTAATTAAGGGGTATTGGGCTCTCTGGGAACCTGCTCTTGAGTTTGTGCGTATGCTTCAGCTGGCCTGAGGCATCAAGCCGAACTGACCGCGAAGTATCCTAAATGGCTTCTCTAGATGTTTGACAAACCCTAAAGTCCCTAAAGCCCCAAACTTCAAACTACCTTCATGGGAGCTGAAGTGGCGGCGTCGAGTCGAATCCCTGCCTTGCCAGTCCTCTCTTGCCTCAACAGGAAGCGGATCTTGCCGTTCACCTAGAGAGCTGGGAACTCTTCAATCGAACTTGAACTGTGCAAGGCGCGCTGCACGTCAAAACAAGCTTCGCAGAACCCAGTGACGCTTCAAAGATGCAATCCAGACAAAACACACCTTCTCAGTCCTACTATCACTGTATCATTATCATGATCAGTACCGGTATCATTATCATTATTCTTGTTTTAGTTTGAGTCATGCAACTTTTATTCCTAGTCTTGTTCTCAGCATCCTTCTTATGACTATTACTCAGATTACTGTCAATTAAAACTGTGATCCACCCCCCCAAGACAGCCAAGTAGGCGACCTGGTGCTTCAGAAGCTTGGCGTCGCCCACGCCGCGCTCCTGCAAGCCAAGAAGCTCTCGGGACACATCCTACACGCTGAAAGATCAGAAACAGAGTTAGAGTTATAATTATACTCATATTGTGAGCCCCGTCTCTTAGCTGATTCTCTGTGATTTTCTCCTTCCATTCAGCGTCGCGAAACCGGTAGAGTTTGGAGCGTTGGCAGTACAGCTCCTCCTCGTCACATCAGATCAGGCAAAGGCAGTCCAGGACGACGTGAAGCCGATCCGAGTCCTCCCGCTCTTCTCCGGTTTCAAGGTCGTCACGGACCTTCAAAGTAGCTGAACATCCTCTGACAGCACCTGGAAGCCCTAAAGCCCTAAAGCCCAGAGCAAGATGACTTCTTCTTGGCCTCAAGTGTCATTGAAGGCGTCCAGCCTTTCACAGCTAGTACCTTCCAGCTTGTGGTTTCACCTTCCTGGAAGTGCAATGAGCTTCGGATTGAGGCCCTTAATTAAGGAATATTCCTTAAATCATATTAGGGATCCTACTATAATTTAAGGTATATGCCTTAATTGAGGCCTCTTCTTCCTGGACAAGCTCGTTTTCGTCGACCTCGTCATCCTCATCACCATCGACCTGCGCCACCGAGCTGGGAGAGACACTCACAACCATGTCGAACCCCTAAACCCTACCTTAACCCCGAAGAACCTACCGTTTTGAGGATTTATATCAAGGAATCATGATAAAGGAGCCCAAACCCTAAACTCTAAGCCGTGCAGAGCCTTGTCGACTGGTTTGGCTGCGCCTGCGCCTGCATCTGTGTCGCCTGCGCCTGCGCACGTGTTTCGTTTTGAGGGCGGGTTGGACACTTGGTACCAGTAATAAACAACATAGTAATGAAACAATATAGCCATAAAACAATATAGTAATACAAGCTGTTATTACATCACTTACCTTTGGTTAGTAGGGAATGGAGGAATGGTAGTAATAGTAGTTATAATTATACCCCATTCCTCCATTCCCTACTAACCAAAGGCAAAGATCCCTCTAAAGGAACCCTAAACCCCTATAGATCCCTTTCAAGGAACCCTAAACCCCTAAGATCAATGCAGCCTGGAGCTGGCGAGAAGGAACTGTTGAACGAGAAGAGGCCACCGCCCGTGCCACCGAAGAGCTTGGACCTCAGAGAGAGCGGCTTTACCTGGACCCGAGAAGCCTGTAGAATAACAGCCTTTTATGGGCGGTGGGCCATTATTTTACGTACTTTGTTTTTTTTTGGGGGGGGGTTAGGTAAGGTTTATTGTTTAGGGTTTTGGATTTAGGGTTTCGGTTAGGCTCAGATAAGGCCACGGCCCGCTCCCGTGCCAATAATGCCCACTCGAAGGTGCCTTCAAACTGGGAAGATGTGGCACTGAAGTAGCAGAATTCAGAAGGGCCAGCTGTCGGGAGACGAATCTCTTGACTAGTCTCTTTAGGGCTTAGGTTTTATGGGTTTCGGGATCTAAGAGCAGAGCAGATTGGCCACCGAATATGGAGCTACCTCGGAAATGAGCTCTCAGGCAAGCGCGAATCCTGGTTATGAAATATTGCAAACTGGACTCCGAACAACAAAGACTGAGGAAAATCTGCGTTGTCCGGGGCCCGTGCCGCCGAAAGCTGGCGCAGAGCCGGATGCCGTGCTGCTTGAATTGCTGGCCAAACCGAAAGTGAACAAGCCTCCGGATCTCGCCTCGCTGCGGATTAACACAGATCGAAGTCTTTGGAAACTGCTCCGAGTGGAAGCTCGGGCGTCTGCTGTTCCTTCATCTTTTTCGGCTCCTTGAGCCCTGCTCATCAGGGCTCGTCATCATGCAGCCCTTGCACGATGTCTGTACGGTCCTTGTGGCCAGTACATCGGTAGCATCGATGACCAACTGACGCCTCCAGGGCTGCAAATGCTAGGGTACTCTAGCATGGCGGATAAGGCGGATGCCATGTGGTCTCAGATCCACGCAGGACAGCATTGCTGAGCGACTCAAGCTCAGACCGCTTCATAACTTTGGCGGCTACGGCTAAATGCCCGAATCCACTTGACTTAGGGTTTTCCAACCAGTAGCTCAGTCGTGAAGGAACAAGGTCAGAAGGGCCGAAGCGGTGCATAAGGCATCGTGCACATGCATCAAATGCTGGCCTAGTTGCAACAAAACTGACAACTACACGAAACTGAGTCAAATATAGTCTTGAGGCGGACCAAAGTCAACTTCGTCCTGCATGCTCACCATGGAGTATACAGTTGTCTAACAGGCCCTCCCGCATCAGCAAAATGACACAAAGCCTTTTCTGCACAGGACGATGCGCATGCCATCTTTCAAAGCATGCGTCTGCCCCACAGCATGTGAAACATCTTCAAGGCAAATGTGAAACCCAATGACCTGCAGCTGAGCTAGTTGGCTCAACTCAACGTGCATTCCAGGAGACCATGTTGCATCGGCAGATTTCACAGGCATCTTGGTCATCTTTCCTTCCACCGCAACACTCGTCAGAGCATTTCTCGGGGCTTTCGGGTCATAATAGTAATGATGATATGGGTGGTTGTCAAAATTATGGTCCCTGGCTTGGTCCCTATTATAATACGTCACCTATTATTTCGGGTACCCAAAAAGGGACCTTAATTTTGACAACCACCCATCTCAGCACCGAGGCCATGGCATTTACTCTACTCCTCGGGCTCCTTCGGCTCTTCCAAGGAGCCCTGGGGCTCTTCGACCTCACCAGGGTCCTTTCAGGGGCACAGCAGATCCCCCAGCCCTACCCCAAAGAGTCCTATGTACCGATATAGTAGACTGTGTAGGGTTTCCAGATTAGGAATTGCGATGATGACTTGGGGACCTTAGCCTACCAAACCCTACTCCTTTGTGGGCTCTTATTGTAAACCCTAGTATGGAATTTACAGGGACCCCCGACAAAGTAGGTTCTGGCAGGTTTAAGGTATATGTAAATCCCTCCTGGGCCCTGAAGAGCCTACCTTTTTTCGGGACTTATATAAGGAAACCATAGTAAGAAAGGCCGGTTCTTTAGGGTCCAGGTAAGCCCCTAAACCTCCTGCCTAACCCCTAAACGCCTAAACCCTAAACCTCCTGTCCTCCGGCTCTTCTTGCACATCTGGAGGTGCCAAGGGGAAGAAGCTCGGGCTGCTTGCGGCGAGGCCGTATCCGACCTACGGTTGACAAACTCCTGCATGACCCTAAGGACTCTAAACTATGGGAATTATGGTCTATTCCTTATAGTGGGTCATGCAGGATTTTGTCCATCAGCCGTAGCAGATGCTCCGTTTCCACTTTGGTGAAGCCACCAAGTGTCAATACAAGTCATAATAACAGCAATAATAAGAGTGAGTAATAATGATACTAATTATAATAGTACTGAAGTGGACGAGCAAGGCAATCATAGTGTGCCTGTAGCTGCACTGAGTTGCCAACATAAATGCTCGCGAACTGGCCGTTGCGCACCGCCGTGACCTCGAGTTGCCACAGTGCGTTGCGGAGGACTCGGAGCGCCGGTTCCCAAGCGGCGCGCTGCACCGGGCCAGGAGAGGGAGCGGACGTAGGTCACCGCACTGGACCTTGAAGACTTACGGGGAGCTGGGTGCAAGACTCAGTCGAATGTATGCACCTCAGAGGGGCAGCTGGATCAGCTGAAGCACGGTAGACCGTGGGGTCGCCGGCCTTGACAGATCTTGGCTCTCTTGGATCCAGGATGATTTCCGGAAGCATTTCCGCAGACCGACCCCAAAACCCCAAGCCCAAACCCCCTGACCTGCTTGATAGTCCACTGCAGCCCGTCTGTCTGCAGCCCACGTAGGACCTGTTAGCTGCTCCCGGGCCCGAAGTTAGCAGGGTCAGTTTTGGGTTCAGGGTTTAGGGTGTTTCCGAAAATTCGGGGTTTTGGGGGGCCTTATCATTATCATACGGATCCTCCTGTTTCAAGGTACTATGTTAGGGTCCCCTATTTCGGAACCTCCCGGCAGAGTCACCAGAAAGCACGAGGCATTGCACAGGCCTCCTTTTCTGGATCTGCTTCTTGCTCCTGCAACATGGAACCCCTGCGTTCAAAAAAATCACATGTCACTATAGTTACTGCTGCGAATGCTATGCCTAATCAGATACCTGCAACTAGTATTGTTGCTATTGTTGCTACTCTTCTTGCTATTTTCTTTTATTTTAGTATTAGTATTCTTAATCACATCCGTATCGGCATTGTCATTATTAGGAGTTTGCGTTTCAGTATTACTCTGGAGATATCTTCCATAGCTGGTGATACCTGCCGGCCTCCTGTCTCGACTACTTTACTTTGCCTTGACTACTCTACCCCAGCATTCCTTTTGGCACGGCCCACCTGGGGGCGAATTTATGTACATATGTATGTGTGCTGTATTTTGTTTGTATGTCGATGTGTATGTATGTCACGTTAACGGAACATACACTCATTCCCTGAACTCTTAAACAATGGCCGTGCCTCTTTCATCGCCGCTGCCAGCTCGAGTTCCTCTGGCGTGTCACCCTCTGGAATCTCTTTGTGGGTGGTACGCCCGTTGCGGAGAATGTGCGGCCTGCCACGCAAGGCACGTCTTCCACTTATTTGGGGCTGAAAAAGGCTCTTGCGCAGCAGGCCGGGCCGACTGCATGTGGGTCCAAGCCTGGTCGGCAACAATTTGGCAATTTCCCGTCTGTGGAGCACCCTCCTTTCCCTAAAGGGCGAGACGAAGCGTGAAGAGTGCGCGCCTCCATTTTCAGCAGTTCAGCTGCCGGTGGGCAGACAAACTCTTCGTTCTGCTCGATGGGCGATCCTTCTTCCTCCTCCTGCAAGCAAACACTTGGCGAACCGATGCAGCCTTCAGTGATTGACCATTTTGGCTTGGCACCGGTCCTTCTTCAAGTAGCCCTTCATGCAAATGACGGTGTCTGCAGTAATTCTCGCGATCTGAGCGCGGAGATAGACCTGCTGTCATGAAACAGGGGGCTTGCAGGGAAAGCCAGGCTAGACAAGGACGACATAGGATCACTACGATAGGAACTGCACACCAAACTCGAAACCGTCGTAGGCTGTAGGTCTCAACAGTTTCGAGTTCAACGCTGCCGATCGGCAACACACGCTACGGCAACACACGCTACAGTGGGGCTCATGCAAACAAGGTCGCACTGTATTTTGTCTAGAGTCTGCAGGAAGATACCCTGTCTCTGAAACTCCCGTGTCTTTACATGCGCCTCCTCCGCCCCTTCGAAGGCTGGATGTGTGATAACCTGCTGTCGGCTGACATTGGGCTGTCGCTGTAGGGGTTTAGGACGGGGCCACATCAACATGAGCACAAAACTCAACAGCTGAGGGTGTCCTTGGAGCCAGCGTTCCCGGTCACTAGCCTCTTGATGGCACGCGCCGCGATGATCTGCTCACGCAGCCAGGAGTGAGTGCAGTCTTGAAGCGAAACTGCTTGCATTGCACATCTGACTTCTTCTACCAGCTCCAGTCCACCTGCCTCTTTGGGCTTGATGTCCGGCAAACGTCGCCAGTCGCCGGCCAAGTCGTTGGTCACATAGTACGTAAACTGGTTGACACCTTGTCCTGTGGCATGACGATCAGTGCGGCAATTAGTGGGGCCAGGGACGAAAGAGAGGACCCAACTGTCGGTACCGTGGAGCATTCCTACAGATCCACCCTGCGGGGTAGCCTGGTGGTTCTGCATCGGGATCTGTTTCGTCAGGCTCCCCACCATCTTTTTGGGCCTGAGCTCTCCAACATCACGCACACATTTACGCAGCAACACCTCGCAGGCCTCTGCCACGTAGTAGTCAGCTTCCGTCCCGAAGATCTGAAAAAGGGAAAAAGGTCACGTCCCATCACATGGGTGGATATCAAAATTAGGGTCCCTTTTTGGGTCCCTACTATAATACGGCACCTCATATTTAGGGTACCTAAAGAGGGACCATAATTTCTACAACCACCCACATGCCACGGCACCGGCCTTGCCCCAAAATCTGAGCTTGTTGAGGCCATCTTTTTGATTCGCCGCCAAGTTCCGCATGGAGCACATCACCTCAGATGAAGACCGAACAACCCTAAACTCTAAACCGCTCTAAACCCTAAAACCCCTCTAAAGCCCATTCCCCAAAATCCCTCTAGGCCCAAAGCCCCAGGCCTAAACCATTCTAAACCTAACATACTAAACCCTAAACCTACCCTAAACCCTAAACCCTAAACCCTATCATAGAACCCTCAAAAAGGAACCATATATATATATATATATATGTATATATACACCCTATCATGGAACCCTTAAAAAGGATCCCCCCTAACAGTGTTCTCAGAGTCGGCCTTGTAGGACTCTGCTTCGCCAAGACCAACTCCAGCCTTAGAGCCGGGAGGTTGTCTGGTTCTTAGTAGGGAATGGGGGAATGGATTATGGAGACTATTAGTGGGGATTTTATAGGGACTACTATAGGGATCCCACTAAGCACCAGACAGTCTACAGGGGACCACGTAGTGCGGCTAAGGTTTGGGGCTTTAGGGCTTTGGGTTTTGGGGCTTTATAGGGTCTCGGGCTTGAGGAATTGAGGGTTTAGGTTTGAGGGCTTTGGGGCTTTAGGGCTTTAGGGTCTTGGGGTTTAGGGATTTGGGGTTTCCGAAAATAGGGGACCCTAATATAGTACCCTAAATAGTAGGATCCTTATTACAAGGACCCCCAAATAAGGTACCCCTCATTTTCGGAAACTCCCATTTGGGGTTTAGGGGACTGCTGGGGAGGAGACCCATGAGAACATCTCCGCATCCTCCGTGAAGTCGGGGATTCTGCGTGCGCCAGCAGATGATCAGTCGAAGCAACAGGGACACTGCGCCGTCAAGATATATATATATATATATATGTATATATATATATATATATATACATATACATATATATATATATATATATATATATATATATGTCAGCAAATAAATAAGTATGAACTCGTGAATATACATATACATATATATATATACATATTCGTACTATGGTATATACATGTACATATATACATATTCATAGACATATACACGCACATGTACATATATAAGTGATCAGAACCAAAAAAACCATAATGTTATGCTAATAGCAACACTGATAATAACCATCAACATAGATATAGACATGCATACATAAAAAGCGGAACAAAATGCCTAATTTCTCTCTCTCGCTCTCTCTCTCTCTCTATATATATATATATATATGTAGCAACCGCAGAGGCATGCTTGCAAGTTTTAATTCTAAGCAAGCGGAGGCACCCTGCCCAGTCGTTTCAGGCATGCGCATAACCATTGTCAAGCTTGCCAGCAGTATAGACTCCGTGAAGCTTGCTACATGTAGTACAGGAGCCTAAATAATTACCAATACTAGTTTGGGGGTTCATATAGCTATGGTAAAATGGGGGCCCCAAAGCCCTGTTCTAATCAATTAAGCCCTATTTTACAGTGCAGTAGCTGGTTGCCCACTCGGATTAACTATCACACAGCTCGCAAGATCGCGCAGGACTTTGCCCGCTGATGCCAGGAGGAGTCATAGCCTTGCTCCGAATGCCCTCACAGGCCATCTGGATATCTCGGTACAAGCAAGACGCGTTTGACTGCTTGGATGCTACGGGGTGGTACGATAGAAGCAACACTGAACGTTCTATGGAGCGCACCTGCCCGGCGCAAGGAAGGGATGTTCCATGGCCTTCCATACGGACAGCAACGAGCAACCTCGAGGCTGTTGAAAGCGGACAGATGTGCCTCAGCAGCGGTTGGTCTCTGAGCAGGATCGAGCCTCGCAGCTGCAATACAAAAACCACGTCACGCCCTGCTCTCGCAAAACCCGTTCCGCATCCCCTTACACCCGAAAACCTGAGAACGCGGTTCGGGAGATTTGGGAAGGTTGTATATACTGGAACGGAAGCAGGCCCTGCACTTGGAAACCAAGGCACTGCAGCAGCTTCTCAAGGAAATCCAGCAGCAGCTCGTCGTCGGTGCCTCAGTCACTGTGGCTCACACGCAGAGCTCAGTAAGTGGGGTTGTAATTAGGGTAACCATAATTATAACCCATATTAGGGGACTTATAACCCCACTTATAACCAACCATGAACCTCCAAGTAGTATAGGGTAGTAGGGTAGAGTGCATGCCTTGATGTTTTCACAGGTACGCGCACGGCATCTTCCTGAGATCCCGGCGCATTCTCTGTCGAAGGGACGTCTTCTTTGGCACCTAGCCGAACAAGCAAGACCGAAAAGATGCAGCCGATTAGGGAGTTTCCGCAAATGGGAGGAACCCAACATAGTACCCTAAATAATAGGTTCCTTATTATCATAAGACCCCAATATAAGGTGTCCCTAAACTCAAATAAGGACCCCAACATAGTACCCTAAAAAGGTGGGGGTTCCTTATTGTAAGGACCCAAAATAAGGTACTCCCAACTTTCGGAAACTCCCATAACTAGTTCATGGTTGGGATAGGGTCAAAAGGTACATTTTTATTCCTGAGTGGGTTAAGTACCCACAAAAATGTACAATGTTACCCAACTATGACAAAGACAAGTCCCCAAATAGTAAGATCCTTACTATAAGGACCCCAAAAGAAGGGTACCCCCAATTTTCGGAAACCCCCATAAGACCCCGAAACCCTAAACACCAAAACCCCTAAACCCTAAACCCCTAAACCCTACACCCCCCCATAAGACGCTATCCATTCAAGGCGCCAAAAGATGCAGTCGACGTCCTCTTTCCGGACACGGCGCTCCCTCAATTTCTTGGTAGAGCTGTCCATCCTGGCCAAGCTCTATGTCAGTCTTGGGTCCCTATGATAGTCCCTGAAGGTCCCGTAGAGTAGTCCCAAGAACCCTAAACCCTAAACTCTCTAAACTCTAACACCCTAAGCCCTGAAGCCTAAACCCTAAACCCCTATGACCCTAAAACCCTATAACCCTAGACCCTACTAAGAACCAGACAGATTGTTCAAGCTCAACAAACGGGAGCTGAGTCAGGCGGTGTCCTGCGTGAAGTACTGCGGCACATACTTTCCGCTGGTCATCATGTGATACCTCCATCAGGAAATGGTTCCCTTGTCCGGGGCTTGCAAAATGTAACAGATGCCCCATGAGGACAAGTGAGGCTTGAGCGGAAACTCGCCGATGATGCCCAGAATTCGAGCCAGCAAACTCTGCACCTCAGTGCCACAATAGACACACCATGCAACATAACACAACAAAATCGAGTCTAAGACTTGAAGATGCAAAACGCTAGTGAGTGCCGTGCCGAGTCATTCTGGAACAAGACATAGCCTCCGAAAAAGGACGCGAACGAAGGGAAAGGGATTTGATACTTGGGCTACTACCACCACGTACAGTGCCCACGGAACCCTACATCCTCATAAGCCCCAACTGGCAAAAAACCTCAACAAGATTTGAACAAATCTGCCAACAGGTCTAGACGGCTCTAACTTCAGCTTCCATTCTCACTCCCGCCGGCCTGTCCAGAGCTCAGCGAGGATGCAGCCCAGGGACCATAGGTCAATCTTCTGATCGTAGGGGAGACCCAGCATCACCTGCAAACGGTTAGGGGCTTCGTCGGGCCAGCGGTTTAAGGCAGAGGGCTTTCGGGGTAAAGGCTCTCTTCCGATATCCCTGCACTGCGCCGTTCCGACTTTATAAGCTGTTGCCCTCTTGGGCCTCGGGAGCTCGGTAAGACCGAGACTGCACGTAGGAAGACAAGTGGTCATCGATGAAGCACGAGGAGCCGAAGTCGATAACCTGCCCGGGACTGGAAATCCGATGCCCCGGAGCCTCTGGTTTACAGGGTTTAGGGATTAGGGTTTTAGGGTTGTGATGCAAGCTCATCATAGAAGACGCGAGGACTGTAGCAGATGATACCAGAAAAGGCCTGAAGTTGAGAGCATGTTTAGCTAGACGGCTCAGCTGTACTCAAGACCTCAAGACTTGTGCAGGTACCGGCACCTTGACTTCACATCGGCTGTACGACTTGATGAGAATGTTCTCCTGGTCATGGCAAGCGACAGACGGTGTGCGAGAGCATCAGACGAAGGAGCAGCTGAGGCGCATGCTGGCTTCAAGTCGCAGTGAATGAGCCGCAAAGAGTGCACGTAGTCCAAGGCAGTCAAGATCTGAAAACGATTGCTCACAGCTTTCAAATGCATGCGAAGCTTCAGAAGCATCCAAGCGTGCGTCCTGTCTAGAGATCTTTTGCAGCCGCCCGATGGTAAAGTACGGCTCGTCACCTTCAAAACAGCCATGTCTGTCTCCACGAAGCTACCCTAAACCCGAAACCCTAAACCCTCTTCGGCTCTTCCCATGAGGCAGTTGCCGCACTCCCGATTGAACTTGCTGAACTCGTACAAGTTGTCACGGAGAAGCTCGGTCACGATGATCAAGTGTTCCTGTCAGGGCTCTTAGGGCTTATACTGCTTGAAGGTTCATGGGGTAGTTATAAGTTGGGTTCCTTTAAACCGATCTATAGGGTTATAGGGTTTAAGGTTTATAAGGGTTCAGGCTTTTTGGTTCAGGGTGTATCGGTTTAGGGCTTACGGGGGGTTTCTACAGGTTCAGATCTTCGGACTTCGGGCTCATGTCAGGATCCTGAGACTTTGTTGGTGCTGCCAAGTCAGGTCTCTGAAAACGGCAGCTGTCCTTGTGGTAGAAGTGATCGTATAGGCCTTAGTATCCTAAAACTCCCCCGCTTACCATTCCCAACAATTAATGTCGATTCTGGCAGCCATCTCCCCGTCTGGGCTCCCGCGCGCAGGACGTTGTTGTAGTCCACATCGCCGTTTACATTGATGTACTTCAGCAGCTTGATCTCGTCCAAGGATTGGTCGAAGAAGTCCTCACTCAATAGCAGGGTGCAGGCCCGTAAGTGGGTTTGGCTGAAGTGGCCGGCGGGCCTTGTCATTCTTTATAATTTTCATGCAGACCATCTTGTTGGTGTCCAAGTCCAAGCATTGCACTGCACGCGAAAATGCAGCAGATCCCAGGTACTCAATGATCTGGTACCTGAACCACCCGAGAAAGCAACATTCCACAGCAGCTCCGGAGAACAGCCTTGCCGCCACCACCATGTTCGTTCGGATGGGGAACTCCTGGCATGCCAGGTCACATGATCCCGGTTGTGTTTGTCAAACTGCCCTTTGCGACCGTCCTTGCTTTCTTCAAAGCCTGTCTTATCCCTCTCAAAGACCACGCGCAAGGCGAAGGAGTCGTACACCTGAACCGTATCTTCATGCAGGCCGGCTCCTGTCATTAAGTATTATTGCTGTTATTTTCTTGATATCATGACTGGTAATGCTATTACTACGATGATTACCACGCGCTGCGTCAGAGTTCGGTGCAAGAGCAGGTGGTATGCCGTCTCTGGCATTGGTCCAATTTCAACTTTCCACAATGTCGACGTTTCATGCTGAACAGTCTTGATACCGCCCTAGCTGGTATAATGTCCCGGATTTCCTAGGCTCTATTGGACAAGAAACTCCGTTGGTCTAGGCTGGGCGCCCTGGAAGTCTTACTGGGACAGCGCTTCTTTCAGGGACACAAGTGACGCCAGGGTACTCAAACCCTAAACGGTGGCTCTGATTTCTTATCCTGCTCTGAGGCTGAATTTCTACTTCTCGTTGCGGGCAAATCTAAGAACCGTAACCACGCCAAAACAAAAACGCTAATCGCAGGGCTGACTTTCTTGTTTTGCTTGTGGGCGGTCCGGACAAGAACCGGGAAAATTGGAATCCAGGGCCTGGGTTTGGTTTTCTTTGAGGCGGTACGGCCAAAAACCATGAAATCAGAAATCCAGGGGCTGAATTTCTTATGTTCCTCTTGCGCGGTCAGGCCGGGCAAGGGAACCGGAACCACGACTTTGCTCACTGGCATGGATTTTTGGAGAAACTCAATGTCAAATCGGGTTTCGGGTGCAGGGCACCCTGATTTTCTTATTCTGCATCTGAGCGGTTGTAGGAGGTGCGCAGGTTCTAGCACGTTCTCAGACAAATTGCGAGCGCTCCTCTGTAATTCTGACATCCTAAAACCCAGAGGCCCCATAGTAGTTCCTTTTTGGGGTTCAAATATAGGTACTCCCAAACAAAGAAACTACAATGGGGCCTCTGGGGACACTCTATGCTTATTGTTGCTTTGTCCTTTTTGGGACATTGAAAGCATCCCAGCTGACTGATTCGGGAGCGCGGGATTAACAGCTTGGGAGTTTATGGGCGTTAGGAGTAGGGGGACCCTTGGGGGTATAGACCCTCTAAATAGGGCCCCTTTTGAGAGAGCCAGAAGTAGGGTTCAGAAGGGGTACCTTCTAGGGGTCTCCCTAATAATACTACCTAGTTTAGGGATTTTGGATTTTCCGCTTAGGGATTGTTCCATCTCATGCACTTGTGCGTGAAGAACTCAGGCGGTGACAGAACCATTCAGTTCGACAGGGTAGAAGCTGTCACCGGAAGGCGCATACCTGTTGTCAACATACCCTCTCCCGTGCCGCTCCTTGATTCTATTTTCCCAGTTCCTCTTTCTTGGAGGATCATGGGGCTTAGTAAGTAGGGTAATAAGAACCCTAATTGGGGTTATAAGTAATTATTACTGTAGTTACTTTGCTTAAAACCCTACTTAGTAAGTCCCGCGATCCTTTAAGTTGGTGCAAGTCCGTCGCAGGCGGACGCGCATGAAGCCGCATACGCAGCCAAGCACGACCCTGCCGTGTTTCTTGCGAGATGGCAGTGAGACCCGCTCTTGCTGCACTAAGATTCTTGCGAAAGAATTACTGGCGGGCAGTATGCCCTCATGTCGATCGACCTTATTGGACAGTTGCTGGAGTGCGAAGTCAGTCAACGCCACTGGGCGTCGATGAGGCTGCGACGGGTCTTGCACAAGCAGCCGTGGAACATGCCTGGTTCTTGTGTACGCATGTAAGCTCACAAGCCGTCAAGTTCTTGCACACTCAACAGCAAAAACACCAAACCCCATATACCCTGAATGCTAAACCGCTTGCCGCCACGAAGCTCTGGAACATTGAAGAGCCCCTGAACACAATTCTCGCCGCAAAGCAGCACCTGGATCAAGCTTTCACGTCGGCTGCTCGACGGGCAACATCCTTCTAGCACAGTAGCCACCACAATTAGAATAGGCTTCTGGGGTAAAAACTAGTAGTGATGACACGGAACTCAAAGCAGTAATGCCAGCCTCCATTCCTTCAAAGGCGTGCTGGAAAGTGCGCGTCGTCGACGGGATCTCAACGAGAAGACCATCCTCCGAAAATTCTTGGTTTCGGGTTTAGGGTTTAAGGGCTTCCGGCGCTGCGGATTTCAGGATTTGCGGTTTTAATCCCCGTTTCTACCTGCAGGACCCCGGAAGTTCTAAACCATATCCTTCGGGGTATGGTTTTGGCCGGAAGTATTTGAGGTTTAGGGTTTTAGACTGCGTGATTCAACTAATGTCAGAGTCATCGTCACGGGAAAATCGGGCGCTCCAGCGATTTCTCCAAAAGCGGCAGCTTCTCGCGAAAAGAGCCTGGTGTTGCACAGAACTTTCAAGATAATATGTCAAGGAACTACTTCGCAATGGAACTGCGTCAAAGAAGATAAGATGGGCGCTGCTTACGACGTTCGAATCGCTGAACTCGTTGCCGCCCACCTTGCATGAACTGAAGAGGACACATCATCCTACTAAGCCCTATAAAACCGAAGAATGTAAGGACCCTGCTGGAATCACGCCCAGCAGCACGCGCTTGTGAAACACAGGGGTGTCTTCACAGCCCGCTGCAACCAAACAGGTGGAGAATCGCTCCCCAGGAATCGACCAGCCTGGCAAAGCTACATTCTAATATGTTATCGAATATTCTAGCATCGTAGGATATGTTGTGATATACTTTAGTACATTATGGTATGTCATAATATAATACAGTCGAATCTAGTAGATTTCAGTATCTTGTAACATGATGCAAGCTTTGCGTTTGTAACCTACTTCGGCGAGAGCATCTCAGGTTCGAGCGAAGGGAAGTGATGCGGCTCTTCCACAAAAGTGTTCGGTGAGGCCTCAGCTAAACAGGAAAGCCGCTTAGGGTTTAGGGTTTAGGGTTTAGGGTTGCGTGGAGACTGTTAGAGTGCAAGCATGCAGGGTTTCTGTCCGTGTTGCGCTGCAGGTTCGTTGCCATGAAGATGAAGTCGGGGCAAGTGTGCAGTGAGCTTCCAGTACATCTCAGTTTTGGCCGAGAGTGGGGATCCATTAAGCCCTGAACGCTAAACTCAAGACCCTGGTCTTTGAGACCATCCTAGAGCCTAAACTCTAAACCATAAACTTAAAACCCTAAAGCACCCTAGACCCTAATACCCTAAACCCTATAAACCCCAAAATTAGAAAACCCTAAGCCCAAAAGTGGTGGGGATCGATGCAGAGCCGCCCCCTTTAGGCTTTTTGAGGTACATGGTATCCTGCACAGGTTTCTCCGAGTGTTTCGAGTACAGGTCGCAAACAATCTCACCAAAGCCCTGAGGCCATCAGAGCATCGGACCCGGGCAATTGCAAAGCTCCTCCGGCTCCGTCTGCAATCGAAACCGGATCTCCGAATAGAAGGCCTCCAACTCGCAGTAAATCCTGAGCAGTGGAGCGCTCAGTCAAGGCTGTGAAAGGAAAGGAGCCTCTTCTCAACAGAAAACAAGAGCGGCGTGTAATGGCGTATAGGAAGGGGTCGGGACGGCAGCACGGCACAGGAATCATGGGAAACCAGATTTTCTTTACAATACTATTCAATGGGTCTCTGTTCTACTCTACAAAACTATACTATGTACTATATACTACATACCCTATACTCGATACTATACAGACTCTAGACTATAGGCTGTAGACATTGTACTATACTATACTGTACATACTTTACTATACTAATACTGAGCTATACTGTATTGGCTTCCAAAGCGACGACATCGAGCAAAATCCACAATTTAGGAACGCTACGGAGATTGCATTAGCAATTCTTCACACCCTTTGTTGCGTTTTCCGCGGCAAGCTGCAGCACAGAAGAAGCATACAGCAGTCGTAATTACGTATACTGGAACCACTATGGCAGAAGACACAGCATGCAAGAGCAGTGTACTACAGCACAATATGACATAGTACATGGTTTAGTGTCTCTTTTGTGCTTGGAGCGCCGGCTTTTTGCATTGAGGCAAAGCCCACTTGAGACCATCAGGGCGATTTCAAGTCCCGCCCGCTGCAGGCAGGCGGACATGCACAGGCTATACATACATACATATATATATATATATATATATATTATAATATTATATATATATATATATATATATATATTGTATAATATGTTACCTGGTTGTTCGACCATGTGTTGATTCGAAGGTTTGCCCGCATGTAGGTGCAAATCTTCAGAACACTGTATCAGCAACACCTGTACCACTAAGAGATGGTCGGGCAGTGGAAACGCACCTGCTCCAGGTAGCTGGCGTATAGTTTAGGGCCCGTGCTGCCCACATGCATCTCTAACCAGGAATCTCAAGCAGCTTTGCGAAGTGCAGTATCACTCTTGTTGCTCCTGGTGGCGGCGGTGGGCGGAGGTGTTTGGTTCTTGGAGGTGTTGGTGGTGATGTCGGGCGACGGTGTCGTCGTAGCAGCGCAAGAAGTATAAACAGCAAGAAGCAACAGCATTTGCAGCTGCAGCATCATGCAGCATCATCATAAGCAACAGCTAGACTTCTTCTTTCGCGACTTCTTGCAGACCAATGTTGAAACTATGTGAACTGGAAGGACCTTCGAACTCCGCCATCATGCTGCTGAGACTTCTGCGTAGTGAACGCCGAGAAGAACGGCAGAGCTGCTGGAAGTGTGCACCTAAAGAAGGCAATCCCAATTACAGAACAATCGACGGACTCCAGCTTCTTGTTATTTGGGATTCTATCCAACTAGGTGGATAACCTGGTCACAAGGGCTGTCGACACGGAAGCACCATGTAGCAGGCGAGTTCTGCTCGACACCTTTTCTTGACAGGAAGACGGATGCAAGACATCGCGCCTGGTAAGAGTCTCTGCCTGCCTAGACGCAGAGTACCTGTCAGTACATCTTCTTGTGAATTGGTGCTGTGTGCCTGCGCTTGATAAAACTTAGCAGGGAGCAGGATGGCCTGTTCCGCATAAAATAGAACCTGATTCTGAGATCCATCCCAGACATACTAGCATGCCTGGTAGTGCGACGGGTGTCAATGCTACTAGTACTCGTACGATCCATGGCGATGATTATTGTTGCTATTCGTCGGCACCCGCATATTATAAGACCCCAAGAAGTCTCAAAATCAGGTTTCCACTTCTTGAGCCTCCAGGTTGCCACGCCCTCGGCCCCGACAAGTCCGGCGCTCAAAGCACTCTTAGACCGGTCGGTTGACTCGAGAAAACCCGGACCCTCCCCGCACCTGCTGGGGTATGCCGCCCCTAATATGTATTTGGGGTTTATCCCTAAATCCTAAACCCTAGGTAGCAGACGGAGGGTCTCTAGGAACCTGAAATCTTTGCACAGGGAGGCGTATGCGAGAACAGGGTCTTGCGTCTCATGCCTACACACTCACTATGGAGATGAAATCTCTACCCTCCTTGACGTTTGCAAGGATAGTCGTCTTCATGGGCGAGCTGACCTTCGGCAAGTAACCCTAATAGGTGAGACGCGTTGTCGTCAAGGCACCGCCAAATTCAAAGAAGGCCCCCATGTTAGTTGTAAGGAGGGTAGATGGCAGATGATGGCAGCACTGTCCAGGAACAGTCTGTCCATGTCAATGTGGATTGAAAGCCGGGCAGATGTTTGCGGTCCGATGTACACACCTGGAGCCATTTAGTATTCTTGGGCGACTTAGGGTCTTTAAGAATATATGATAGAGTTTCGGTGAGCTTGGGCGTGTTGAGCAACTCCTCTTCAGGTGCACATTGAGCTGCTGGTCTGTCCGTTTCGGATGTGCTATGGAAGAGGGGAACAAACCCCTCTGTACAGATGAGCTGCACGCAGTCTGAGCAAGAAGTCCTCAATGTCCTCAAAGAGAGGTCCATAAACATGCTTACTTTGGAATCTCGTTTTCGTGCTCAGTTCAGCACAAAATCGCATTCTCATGGGGAATCGCTGCTTCTGTTTAAGCAAGCACCTGTGGTTTGTACCCTGCTTCTCAAACAAGTAGCTGCCCTTGTTGAACGAACAAGCGAAGAGACGGTGCTTGGAAGAAGCACGGCTGCCCACGTGCTCCGACTCCTTCTGCTGTCTACCAGCGTTCGCGAATACAAGTGGCCTTTCCGACATGAACTCTGCGTTTGCCAAAGTCGAAGATCTGCGGGTCAAGAGCACTTCAGCAGCGTTGCTTGGGTAGGTCGGTGACAACTAAATAGCAAGCTGTGGAGCTGTGGCCACACCTCTCTTGAAAAAACAGAAAGCACAAGGAAACTTGATAAATGTGACCTTTGGCCACGGTGCGTGTCCAAACCACACTCCCGTGATCACGACTGGACAAACATCAGGCGAGAGGTCAGAACAGACGCCGTGCTTAGACCTGAGGCTGGTCGAACCGCCAGCTCGCTGAAACACAAAGCTTTACACTAATGTAGAAGCCAAAAGTATTGGTAGGATCAAGTCTAAGTATAGGTGCGAGTACCCCCAAATCAGGTATTAATAAAGAGCCTTTCCCCCCCCCAAGTTGAGGGCTGGACCGACATGATCACGTCAAAGCGAGGCAGCGGCATGTCTTCCTCTCTTGGATTGATGAGTTTCCTTGTTGGATTGAATGTCGCATCCAGGAGCACAGCAAGGTCAATGTCCCTGGTGTCGAAGAGATCGGTTTCCTTGGCCCGAGGCCGAAGAAGCTGTGTTTCGATTAAGAAGTGTATTCCCTCGGCATGAGGTCGAAGGTGAAAGCCGGTTGCACACCCTCTGACCCTCTGAACAATCTTCGATGAAAACTTTCGGAAAGCATGCAAGGAGTCTAGACAACTGAGCCCGGAGCATGAATCGACTTCTCACTGTCAGTCTTGCTGTTGGCAACGGCCAGTGTGAGAAGGTCTTGGCCTTCCGCAGCACGTCTTGCCTTCTTTGGAGGTGTCAGCTTCTTCGTCGCCGAGGGGAAAGCAATGCGTCGACCATCCGAGAAAATAACTGGCCTGCTAGCAATCGCAAAAATCTCTTAGACAATTAAACCCTACGCCCTACGCATCCCTGCAAGGTCGGCTGTACATGATAGTGTCACCGTGGCACCTGCACTCGTCAGGAACCATCTGGTGCATCACATTGCTGTTGCGGTAGTACCTTAACAAGCTGTCTTATGCGTGTGATGGAGTTTCTAAGATCGGGTACAAGAACTGATCCTCAAGCATACCGCAGTCAAATAATCCAGGAGGCGCAATAGCTTGCCGAAGTCCCTGATGTCGTTGCGACCAGCACACGGACGCCGGGTCTGCATCTATGCCCCATCTGAAGCCATCGAAGCAGTTCCTGAGCTGCTTGTCGTATCCTGTCACCGGTCCGACCCTTTACCGAAAACCTCGGATTGCTTCCTGACAAGTAAAAGTAAGTAAGTGTGTGTGTGTGTGTGTGTGTGTGTGTGTGTGTGTGTGTGTGTGTGTGTGTGTGTGTGTGTGTGTGTGTGTGTGTGTGTGTGTGTGTGTGTGTGTGTGTGTGTGTGTGTGTGTGTGTGTGTGTGTGTGGGGGTGGGTGGGTGTGGGTGGGTGGGGTGGTGGGGGTGTGTGGGTGGGTGGGTGGGTGGGTGTGGGTGTGGTGGGTGTGTGGGTGGTGTGGGTGTGTGTGGTGTGTGGTGTGTGGTGGGTGGTGTGTGTGGTGTGTGGATGTGTGTGATGTGTGTGTGTTGTGTGTTGTGGGTGTGTGGGTGGGTGTGTGTGTGTCTGTGTGTCTGTGTGGTGTCTGTGTGTGTGTCTGTGTGTCTGTGTGTTGTGTGTGTCTGTGTGTCTGTGTGTTGTGTGTCTGTGTGTCTGTGTGTCTGTGTGTCTGTGTCTGTGTGTCTGTGTCTGTGTCTGTGTGTGTCTGCGAGTCTGCGTGTCTGTGTGTCTGTGTGTGTCTGTCTGTGTCTGTGTGTGTCTGTGTGTGTCTGTGTGTGTCTGTGTGTGTGTCTCTGTGTGTCTGTGTGTGTCCTGTGTGTGTCTGTGTGTGTGTCTCTGTGTGTCTGTGTGTGTCCTGTGTGTGTCTGTGTGTGTCCTGTGTGTGTCTGTGTGTGTCTGTGTGTGTCTGTGTGTCTGTGTGTGTCTGTGTGTGTGTGTGTCTGTGTGTGTGTCTGTGTGTGTTGTGTGTTGTCTGTCTGTGTGTGTCTGTGTGTGTCTGTGTGTGTCTGTGTGTGTGTGTGTGTGTGTGTGTGTGTGTGTGTCTGTGTGTGTGTGTGTGTCTGTGTGTGTGTGTGTGTGCTGTGTGTGTGTGTCTGTGTGTGTGTGTGTGTGTGTCTGTGTGTGTGTCTGTGTGTGTCTGTGTGTGTCCTGTGTGTGTGTGTGTGTGTCTGTGTGTGTGTGTGTCTGTGTGTGTGTGTCTGTGTGTGTCTGTGTGTGGTGTCTGTGTGTGTGTTGTGTGTCTGTGTGTGTGTCTGTGTGTGTGTGTTGTGTGTCTGTGTGTGTGTGTGTGTCTGTGTGTGTCTGTGTGTGTCTGTGTGTGTCTGTGTGTGTCTGTGTGTGTCTGTGTGTGTCTGTGTGTGTGTGTGTGTGTGTCTGTGTGTGTCTGTGGTGTGTCTGTGTGTGTGTCTGTGTGTGTCTGTGTGTGTCTGTGTGTGTCTGTGTGTGTCTGTGTGTGTCTGTGTGTGTCTGTGTGTGTCTGTGTGTGTGTCTGTGTGTGTCTGTGTGTGTGGGTGTGTGGGTGTGTGGGTGTGTGGGTGTGTGGGTGGGTGTGGGTGGGTGTGGGTGGGTGTGGGTGGGTGTGGGTGGGTGTGGGTGGGTGGGTGGGTGTGTGTGTGTGTGTGTGTGTGTGTGTGGGTGTGTGTGTGTGTGCGTGTGTGCTCCTGTCTCCGTGTCGAGCTTGCAGAGCCGGGCGGCCAAAAATTTCTGACCACATCGTGGTTTATGCAGTTGACAAACGCATATCCCAGCGATTTCTTCTCCGCAAAACAAAGCGGCAGGTAAACGAAGTCGATTTTCTCGCCAAATCCTGCGTAGGAGCCGGAAATGTCGGATTACTCAGCCAAAGGTTGACAGAGAACGATCAGTCTGTAACAGGGGCAGTATGCTCGGCTGCCCTGTCCCAACATCCACACTCCTTCACGTCCAGGTGCCACAGCATCCCTGTATGACGGACTACAGTGTTCGCCTAGAAGCTTCCGAGGCGAGTGGCGCATCGTGCAAACAAACCACAGCTTGACATTTGGCATCCTGGTGCATCTGCGAAATTCTTGAATCATACATATATACCTACATATGTCTATATGTTTATGTCTGCGGATATATGTATATACACATGTGTGAGCAGACATGCGAACATACATATATTTATAAGTATATATGTATATATATATATATAATATATGTTCCTATACATACATTCCTATATACACATACACATGTACGTATATGATCCCGGTTCTCGGTTCACCGACCCCCCCCCCCCCCAATGGTATCCCCCCCCCCCCCCCACGCTCCCCAAGCTGAATCTGTGTGTGACTGTGCAAGCTTTCCACACGAGCGCTCACACGCCAAGCAGACCCACGCAGGAAACCCAAACCACACCACACCACAGGGGGGAGTGGGGTAACCAGCCTAAGCAGACCCACTCCCGAACCACACCACACCACACCACAGGGAGGGGGAAGCAACCCACAACCCCACCACACCACAGGGTGGGAGGAGGAACCATTGGGGGGGGGGGAGGGGGGGGGCCGGCCGAACCGGGATCATATACATATATATATATATACCTACAGTACATACAGAATACATAGATAGATAACTAGATAGATATAGGCTCCTAGATAAGAGGCCGCTCAATGTGTGCCCAAACAGCAACAACGAGGCCAGCAGACATGTACAGTTCTGCTGCTAGTCAGCACCTTCTGCAAAATGCGAGGATGAAGTTCCACTAGCATGACAACATAAATTCACAGTTTTCTCGACTGCTGCACTCGCGAAGGTTCCACAGCTGACCCTAGCACCGCAGGACCACACACCTGGGGTGGCTCTTTGCTAGGGTTTAGCGATCTTCAGGGTTTGGAGGCTCTCGCTCTCGACTTCCTTGGGCATCGAAAGCGTCGCAAAGTCGCTGCCGATTGAAGTGCAATGGCCTCAGTTCGGGCAGTTCAGTCGCTCTTTCGCGGGCTTCAGCCGTGGACACGAGAGGTGAGACGGGTTTTGCACCAAGTCCGAATATCAAAACGGCTCACCTCTCGCATAAGCTTTACCAGGAGTCGACCCTCCTGCTACTGGCTAGAAGCAGAGGCAACCATGGGGGTAGCTCCCTGGTGTCGTGCTTGGGCCGCAGCACGTTTCTGAGCATCACAGTCGTCCAACCCGTTAAGGTTCCGCCTCTCTCTCCTGGACAACCACCTGAGTGCATCTGCGCACAGTGCGTCTGAGACTGGCACAATACGCCTAGGCCCCAAACTCAGAGCCCAACTACTACAGGAGAAATACTCAGGATCCTTTCTATAAGGACACCTTGCCAAGGTACTTTAGTTCAGTGCGTGGGCCCAACTCTTCGGCTACATATGTTCACAGCAGCAACACAAGTGACTACTTCTTCGACTTGCTGTAGAATTCCGGTGAAATGTGCAAGTTCAACCGCCAGCGTCGTCATCATCACGGTCAGTCTCGTCACCACGGTACCATAACCAAGAACAAACGTACGAGTACATGCATATGTACATGTCCGTATGTATGTCTGTAGACAGGCAGGCAAGCAGGCAGGTATACCCGCATGCATGGAAGCACAGACAGAAAAACAAACAGACATACAGACAGCCAGGCAGGCAGGCAGGGCAAGCAGGGCAGTCAGGGCAGGCAGGCAGACAGACGAAAAGACATGCAGACACATGCACACACACACACACACTGCCAAAGACATGCACATACCATGCCGATCGGGGGGCGCCCAAACGGCTCTACCCCATGAAGCACCCCTCAATTCAAAACAGGCTGAACCCTCAGCAAGAAGCCTACACCCATACCTGGCCACTAGAACTCGGTTGGTCGTTACCCGATACTTCGGCCCAGGCACTTGCCTTAGAAAGGCTAGACCTTGGCATCGTGGGAGCTCACCGGGCAGCCTCGTCCATAGGAAGTACAAGTCTGGAACGCATAAAGGGAAGGATCTTTTGAGGCACAATTCCTGTGAAGAAGCTGCCGCAAACCCTGGGCTTTTGGTGCCTGCTCTCTCTTTTCCCCAAGTCCCTTCTGCTGTGGCCTTCGGATCTTTGCTCAGTGGGAAGTGGAGATGGGCCGATCCGGGTCCAGATCAGACTTGAGCCGAGCTGCGCCGTTGTCACAAGGAGCTGGTTGAATGCTAAAGTTGCTAGCGAGGCTGTAGCGTGGCATGAGGCGCAAGTGACGACGAAGTTCAGTGGCTGGCCATAAAGTGCTGATTTTCGAGGAAGCCCGACTTGTGACGTCGCTCCTAGGTGGTTGGATTGGGAACTTGTGCATGTCGTGTGGCATGCCGCATGAGTCTGGCACGCGAACCGCGGCAAGAGCTTCAGCAAAAATCATGTGCGAGCGGTGCATATCCAACGGATCATACCTTAGCCACCATGCGGTTTGCTCTCGATCACGGGCCATTCCGTAGCAAGTGCTAAGACTGCAGCGGGCAGCACCAGTGCGTGTAGAGACCCTCCAAAGACCAATGCGGGTTGGCCAAGATCGCAGCGGTCGCCTCGGCGACCTCTTGGACTTTTACGCCTTCTCTGCCCAGGCCTGTGTCGACCATCAGGTGCAGCCTGCAAGCTCTCTCTCGGACCTTGCAAGCTCTTGCTAGAGGCTAGAGACTGCCCACCTGAGCTTGGATGCACACGGAGGCCAGCGAAGCGCCTGTTTCAGGAAGCTCTTCAGTTGCAGATTAGAGACTGCATGGATTCATCGGATTCCTCCTCAAGCCAGGCTTTGGAGAGCACCGACACTGTGATGCTCGCCTGCAGAGGGAATCCACCGAATCTTGAAACCAAGGAAGAGACTGAGGAAGGGCCCTTTAATCGAACCCTATAGTCTATAGCACCCTTATTAAAAGGGGACCCTATCAAGGTACCCTATAGTACCCCTGACAAAAGGGCCTCTGCAAGCTGACAAATCACTCCCTGAAGGGGCGTCCGGTACAAGAGGACGATTGCCATGGACTTCGGAACCTGCAGGATCAATCGGGCAAACTGGCGAACTTCGCTGCCGAAGCCATGAAAAGCATCACCATGCCCGATAAACCCTAATTTAAACAGCCTACACCCCAAACCCTAAAAACCCTAAATCCATAATGCATCCGCTGAGAATTGCATCGGTCAGCCGTCTCGTATCGTCTGCTATGGTTTGCTGCGCGGGAGTACAGTTCGGATGCATTACGGTCACTCCTTGCGTGCACGTGCAGCAAGGCACTGGTTGCGCAACATCCAGTTTCGATTGCTTGACGAGATGTTCCGTGGGTGAATGATGCCTTGAGCTGATACCGGCGTCGAAGCATTTTCCAAAGAGACCAAAAAAGCAAAAAGAAGGCAACTCAAGATTCTTTAAACTCTCAACCCAAAAACCGCAGGTTGCTTTGATGATGCGGGTCATTTCGTGACACGGAACAGCACCAAGAACTCCGGAAGCGACCTCGGGAGAGGACCGCAACGTCAACCTCGGGATGTCACGAGGGCCGGATATAGCATGTAACATAATGTACAATATGTATGTGCACAAGTACACACAGAAATACATGCATACACGCATACCAACCATCCATCCCTCCCTCCATCCATCCAGCTATCCATCGATGTATGTATGTGTTTAGTTTTACAGACAGATAGACAGATAGATATGTATATATATATATATATATATATATGTATGTATACATATGCACATACATGTACTTATGTATCTACCTATGTACATATATATATATATAACTACACTTATGTAATCTTAAATGTATGTGAACATCAACATGAATATTCATATATATATATAGAGAGAGAGAGAGAGAGAAGAGAGAGAGAGAGAGAGAGAGCAGAGAGCGAGAGAGAGAGAGAGAGAGAGAGAGAGAGAGAGAGAGAGAGAGAGAGAGCAGAGAGCGAGAGAGAGAGAGAGAGAGATAGATCATATGTGGAGCTGACCAGGGTTTGCCCGCATCACACGGCCTTGCAGAGGCCCTGGCCCGGTCTCGACTTCGGACACGAACAAGGCATCGATTTTTGCAGAAGCCAGAACTCGTCCTGCGTCATCTCTGGGGTAGAGCTTCAGAGAAAAATGGGGCCTAAGGTTCAGGGTTTGGGTATCGGGTTTTGGTGCTTCCGGTGCAGCGTTCAGGGGATCTGCTGCTGTATAAGGACATGCAGAAACACTTACAGACTACGTAATTACACTTACACTGCTACCCACCTACATACATGTGTGCGGAGGTATCGCGATGCACCCGACCAGCCCACCTGCCAGGACGGCGCCGTGTCCGTAGGCGTTGGCTTTGAGAACTGCGCCGATGGGCGGGGCATCTGCAGATCCCCTGCCACCAAGGCTTCGACCCAAGTAGATTCTGACCTCAGGGTATCTCGGGAAGACAAATGCAAGATCCGAGTAATTCCCCCCCAAAAAATGTTCACACGTTGAGTGAGGCATGCGCCAAATGCAGGTTCTCCCTCAGAACACGCCCATCTACCTTCCGGCTTCACACCGCGACGGATCATATATTGCATGTCAGAGTCTGGTCAGGTCTGCCACCGTCCTCTGCCCAAGTGCTCGGTCGTTCGCCATCAGTGAGATTGAGACAGACCCGATACGGCTGGGGGGCAGGAGATTTCCCAATCCGCCTCAAAGCATCAAGCCGCAACCAGCGTCGCGGCGATCAAATACCTACTTAGGCTCACGCAACACATGTCGTCGCTTTCGGATGCCAATGACCTGAGGCAATCAACTGTCCTCTGAGTCCCGAGCAAAAGAAGGAATGAGACTCCCGGCGTTCACGATCGGCGATGCGCTCAAGTGTTGCCGCAGAATTCCGGCGGTCTGCAAGCGCAGTCCTGGTCTGCGGGCAAGCGCCATGTGGAAGCCTGGGCCAGACGTGGACATGAAAGCCCAACCGAAGCCCCAAAGACTCCAAATCCATAAGGCCCTAAACTAGAACTGGTTCCGCAACAGTTGGCCAATCAATTGGCTTCCCATCCCTTCAGTGACTTAGCAGGCTTCAACCTCCTCAACATCATCCGGAATCCGTAAATACGAAGATGTCGGCAAGCAATGTCTCTGAGGACACAGAGCAGCTAGTACTTACAAACGACTCTCAGCTTGAAAGTTTCGACTTCCGGCCCTGACTGGCATTGAATGCAGCACACTGCGGCTTAAGACGTTAATTACCCAACTTCCCCACCGTAGCCTCTCTCCTCTGAGGCCTGTGCCACGGTCCAGCAACCACTTCACCGGACGATATGGGTCGTAGCTGAGATCACGAATCACGCCTCCTTCGGCGCCTGTGGTACGCACTCAGCGCTGCCCGGCTTGGGGTATCCTCCCTTAAGTCTCTGACCATACAGCTGAAGAATCACCGTCACGTCTCGGGATCGCTGCAGCAATCGCCGGGCACCGCGGAGGACTTCAAGCTCCTGCCTAGGGTTCATAGGGTTCAGGAGTAGGGTTTAGGGTTTAGGGTTCAGGGTTTAGGGTTTGGGGTTTAGGGTTTTGTAAAAGAAGCACTCAGCCGATCAGGACTGTTCCGAACGTCGCCAATGCCGCATCAAGGGTATGGCTACGAAAGACCCCTTGTGCCAAGCGACGTATTCAGCATTGCTAGAGGTTGCAACAGCTGTCACATATTGTACACCCAGACAGCAGAAATCTCACAGCTTTTGATGCACTAGTGCTTTAACAGGACAGTTTGCTTTGTGCGAAAAAAGGATTGAGACCGCGCCATGCATTTGTCAGCCATGGTTCCTTGAATTCGGTGATGGCAGAGCCATCAGATAGAAGAGACGGAGATTCTCTTCAACTCGAAGGCCTGCGCCTACCGCGAACGGAGTGGACCTGGATGCACCCCGTGGATCTGGAGAAGCTCCCCCGCCGAACTGTAATGATCGGTCGGGTCTACGACCTACGGAGCAGCAAGGAGCTGAGCAGAGTCTGCTGGGTGGCGTTGCGGCAATGAATGCTGCGGGCGCAACCGCACCCGCGGGCGGCTCGGGAGAACGTCCTACGGCATGTGGGGACGCCCAGGGGAACGAACCACGACTGCAGCAGGAGAGGCCGCAATTGCCTACTACGACTGGAGATCTGGACGGCCGCCCTGGGCCCCGAATCAGTGCAGAGAGGACCTACGGAAATGCTGCCTCTGTGGAGTATGCGACGCCAAGATCTATGGCACCAGCTGCTGGACAGCAACCAAGCTGGATAACAGGGCTGGAAGTGCCGCGATGGGTTTCAAGACTGGGATCCTATTTGAGTGTGGGACATATGGAGACCCTTCCCAGCCCGCTGGTTGGGAGCAGTGCAACACCGACCCCGCCTGGGGGTCCGACCTTCAGGCTGCGGTCGCCGGTGAGGGCGATGAGACCGTTGCCTCCACCAACACCACCAAGCTCTTCAGATCTTCCTCAGGACGCTATACAGGCAGAGGTGCAACGCCAGCTTGGTGGGCTACTGGAGAGACTCCAGACTGCGGAGCAACAGAACAATGATTTGAGACTTGAGCTGGAGACCACTCAGAGGTCCTTGGAACAGGAGCGGCACCTTCGGAGTGATGCAGGGCTACCTCGGGGACCGCATGAACATTCAGGGCTACCTCGGGGACTGCATGAACATTCAGGGCTACCTCGGGGACCGCATGAACATTCAGGACTACCTGCTGGGGGACACCTTACCGAATACTATCGAGATCCCCCTACCCTACCAGGAGCTTATGCAGTATCAGCACCCTTAGGAGCGCAACCTGGGGATCCTTTATCTGTACTTGCAGGGCAATTGGGTAGGGTACAACCAGCGGCACCGAGTGTGAATGCGCCTACGTATTATGAACCGGAACGACCCCAACCACAACCTCCTGTACAACCACCGGAGCCAAGACCTATAGCACCAACTCCACCTCAGCTACCGGAGGGCAGAGGGTTTCTGCGATCCTTTTTGGGACAGCCTCGACCAAGGAGTCAATCACCACCACCTCCGAGATCTTCAGCCTCCCCGCCAGACTCACCGATGATGGATGCCTTGCTAAGGGGAGTCCAACAACTCCAGGAGCTGCAGGCAGCAGCGATGGCGAAGGGGCAGACGGGATCTTCTGAGGTCCTGAAGCCGGGAACCTTTACGCTGACCCAGCTTCCCGAACTATGTCAAGGAGCCGAAGCGTCTTTGCAGTTTCAAGATTGGCTAGAGGTGACCACGGAGGCGATGAATGATGTGAGCGATCAGAGCTCAGTGTGGTGGCGGGAGGTGGTACAGGTTGTCGATGATGCTTACCAGAAGTGGCTTGCGGCAACCCCTCTGGAACGGCTCAGCATACAGCCAGCAGGGCAAGAGCTGTCGGAGTCCAAGTGGACTCGCTTGAATGCTAGGGTCACAACAATGCTTCTCTCAGCCATGACGGCTGAGCTCAGGACGGACATGATCTCGCACAGGATGTCTACTAGTACGGTGCGCATGTTGTTTCGACTCCACACCCTTTATGAGCCAGGGGGTAGCAATGAACGCCAGGTTCTTCTACGGCGCCTACAAAATCCGCTTGACTTTGTGACGGCGGACACAATGGACAACGTACTGCGGGTTCTGAGGGCATGGCCGAGGTGGATGTCGAGATGTACGGCAGTGCGAATGGCCCAGCCAGATCCGTCGGTACTGGCCCGTGGTTTGAAGCTCCTAACGGCACGCCACATAGAAGGGGCGCCGGACTCGAACTTCAGGACAAGTATGCTGCGTACCACCTTGAGGCTGGACGGACAACCATCAATGGATAATGTCTACGCCTACCAGAAGCACCTCCAAGCTGAGATCGAGACCCTCCTGGCGAGCCAACCGCGGACATCGTCCTCTACTACAACGGAACAACCACGGCTACGGGCGTTGGACAAGCCACAGTCCCCAACCAAGAAGGAGAAGGACCGGGAGAAGTCGAATGAGCTGTGCAGGTACTTCCTCAAGCCCCATTAAGGCTGTAAGAGGGGGGCTAAGTGTGCGTATGCACACAACATGAGCTCCCTAGACCGCGAGGTGAGAAATCGGCACAACGACCTCCAGCGAATGCTCCGTCACCACAGGCAGCGGCAGCTGGGAACATCAAGGGTGGTGCTACTACGCCGGCTATGTCAACGGTTTCAACGACGGCTACGGCGGGCTCTACGTTGGACTCAACATCTTCGGCATCCTCGACGATACAAGGGACGGCGTGGACACTAGAGTCGCTGATTCAAGCGGCCCAGCAGGTCGTTCAATCTCAGTCCCAAGGTGAGGATAAGTCGCCGGAGAAGACGAGACCAGAGCTCAAGACGATAGTGGTGAGGGACATCCGGATCTCAGCGATGAGTTCGTCGTCCTCAGCTCTCCTGGACTCAGGTGCAACCCACAGCCTCCGTAGCGCGCGAGACAGTGAAGAATGGAAAAGGGCCACGGAGGTTCAGGTTCAGTTGGCGGGCAACAACTCGCTGTTGATGAGGATGAATCCAACGGGCACTTTGCTTATATGCCCCCGCGCGACACTCCGGAGATCACTGGAGGCACGCCACCCGGAGGCCAAACAATAGTTCCGCTCGGTGAGTTGGTGAGGACATTGGGTTACACGCTGGTGTGGTCACCAACGAAGTGTTTCCTGCAGACAAGTCTTGGGGAGCAGCTGCCATTGTCGGTGAGTTCGGGGTGCCCACAGCTGTGTGAGGCGGAAGCGCTATCCATTATTTCCCGTCTTGAGGACAAGAACCGCGAGCAGTTGGAGAACGCCACTGTCACCACCATGGACAGAGTGGCTATGGCAGCGTGTCGCATGCAACGGACTTGGCAGGAGCATCTTCAGAGCTACGCGGCCACGGGCAATCTGGAGGAAGGATATCGAGGAGTACGAGATGCGGATTTTCTACGTGGGCTTCCAGGAGAATGCCTACATGGACTCCTTGTTCCAGGCGTACGTGAAGATGGTTGGAAGGTGTTCAAGGGCGTGGACTTCCTCACAAGGCCCCAGAAGCGATACCTGTGGTCAGCACGCAAGTGGGTTGTTCATCTATACGCAGGGGACCCTGGACATTATATCAGATGTTCCAGCTCGACCAGGGGAACACCGCTGTGTTAGAACTGGATGTGTCCAGATGCAAGGGCCACGACGTGATGAACGATTCTACGTGGAAGCTACTTCTGTGGGGAGCCTTGACCGGAAGGCTGGATGCGCTTGTGGGAGGACCACCAGGCCGTGGAGGAATGTGGAACTCCAAGGGCGATCTCTTCCCCGGGAAGACGAAATCTTTGGCGGCTATGGTGAGGATGATGTGGTTGTATGTGGTAGCCAGGGCAGCGCGAAGCTCAGGAGGAGACGTCTTGAACAAAGAAAGGCCGGTGGCGTTCGTGATGGAGCATCCTTCGGACAGCAGGAGTGGTGGAAGTTCAGTGTTGGAAACTGCGATGTGGCGCGAGTTCCAGCAGGAGATGGGCATGACGGAAGTGGTGTTCAATCAGCGCGCTACAGGTGGAGGAAACGTGCCTACTACGATTGGGACGAACGTCTACTACCTCCTCGGGTTGAATGGCCTGGGAAGTGATGAGGCCCCACCAGGCAACACGCAGGATGGAGCGATGCTATCTGCTTGGTCACCAGGGCTGGTGAGAGCCATGGTAACTGCTTTGAGGTTTTGGGATCGCCGACCAATGAGTGCACCTTCGGTGGCGGCAATGTCGACAGAGCAGTGGAGGAGACACGTGCAATCCAACCACGCAGAATATCACCGGGAGTGTTTGACTTGTGTGATGTCAAGAGGCACGGGGCGAAGGCATGCGAGAGTAAGGTCACCGGATATGTTCAACCTCACAGTGGACGTGGCGGGCCCAGTCAAGCCAGGACTCGATGTATCGTCGAAGGGAACTATGGGAAAGGGTTTGCGCTACATGTTGGTGGGTCGCTATGTCCTCCCGAAGGAGTTTGTCAAGGGCTACACAGGCCGAGAACCTCCTGATGATGATGGCTTGAACCCCCTACGGCACGATGGGAAGGAGGACCTGGGCAACGCCAAAGAACCCACAGGACCTTCTACACCACTACCACACGAAGAGGGGGAACATGATCCACTACTAGAACAGATAGTGGGCAATAGCAACGACAAAGAATCCGCAGGACCTTCTACACCACTACCACACGAAGAGGGCGATCCGTTTGAAGTTAGTGACGATGACCCAGGTGAGCAGAGTCCTTTACCAGTGCGTGACGATGACCCAGGTGAGCAGAGTCTTTTTCCAGAGTTGTTTGAGTCAGAGCAAAGAGATGTCGAGGGTTTCCTGGGGGGCACGAAGCTTCAGCGCAAGGGATACGTCGACTACGAGGACTCCGACTATGAACCGTCAATGGGGGAAGAGGACCAGGAGGAGCACGAGAAGCCACTGGCAGAGGATCGGGCAGCCAAGGTCTTCCCTGATTGCGAGGCTCCGGAGTCTACCTATTTGTTGTTTGCGAGGCCGTTACCCAACAATGGCACCCAGTCCATCAAGGGCGCGATCCAGGACATTGTGTTGTATCTACGGTCACGAGGTCTACCGGTTTATCGTCTACATTCGGATAAGGGCGAGACCTACAACCACGCTATTCGTAACTGGCTCAGGGACCAGGGGATCCGAGGAACCTGGTCTGAACCAGGCAAGCCACAAGGAAATGGGCAAGCGGAAAATGCTGTTCGATGGGTGAAGGATCATACCCGCACCCTGCTAGCGGCGGCACGACTACCAACGAGGTTGTGGCCTTCAGCAGCGGAGGCGGCCACCGCACTTCAGCGGTCGAGAGTGCTTGGGTGGAAGTCCAAGTTGCTGGCACCGTGTGGAGCAGCAGTCCACGTGAGACGCGAGGTCTTCGACTCGGCTGGACCTTTGAGACGGGAGCAGGCCTTTGAGTTAAAGTGGGTTAGAGGGGCTTACATGGGCCTTAGCAACATCCTGGAGGACGTCCACGTTGTGTTCGTTGAGGGCGACTCAGAGAATAAGGAGAAGTTCTTGCATACCTTCCATGTGCGACCCCGTCTCGTAGACCCGGGACCACCCCAGGAGGAGCTGGAGGTCCAGCCCCCCAAACCAAGGAGACGTGTGACGGAGAAAAAGCCCATGGATCAGATCGAGTTAAAGAAGCTGGGGCTCTCCAAGGAGGAGCTGGATGGGTACATCGCCAGGAAGTCACAACTTCTTCTTGATCAGTGGGACCAGGAGGAGGCCGTTCGGTTGGTGAATGAGCTGGCAGAGACTGGCTTCTTCGATGAGTGGAAGTTTGGAGTGTTTCGACATGGTGGTTCAGTGGGTTGGCTAAGAAGACTTCAGCAGTATCCTGAGCTATCGCGAGTCCTCGCCCAGGTGATCTTGGAAGTGAACCTGGAGGCAACCTTCACGGCCATCTGGGTGGCAAGGAACTCAGAGCGTGGCCTACACAAGGACTACAACAATGATGAGAATGCGCTCAACTACATCTACCCCATCTCACTACCCAAACGTGGCGGCGAACTATAGGTGGAGCTGTCACCAGGTGATCAAGTCCAAGGGGAAATAGTGGATAGAGTGGACAGTCAGGGAAGGAAGCGTTTTGGCTACCTCAAGAAGTTAAGGAAGCATTCGAGCATGGTGTTTTCTCCCCGACGAGCTCATGAAGTACTCCCTTGGGAGGGTACGAGGACGGTCCTCATAGCGTATACACCACAGTGTATGGGGAGGTTGTCAGCAGAGATGATACGGGAGCTAGAAGATAAGGGCTTCCAACCACCCTTGTCCCAGTACCCGGAGTACTTCTCGACGCAAGATCCAGCGCCAAGGGAGCAGAAGGTGCAGGTAGCAGGGCCCGCGGCTGAGGACGAGCGGATCTTCGAGGACGAGTTCGGACCCAATGTGGACGAGACGTGGGAAATGTTTCTCGAGGTTGAAGGTGGGACAGCCAAGATTGGAGATGATCGTTTGCACTACGATGATCAACCTCGACCACGCATGAGGAAGGTTGAAGCGGGCTACACCAAGAATGTCGAAGGGATCCTCTCGGAACTCAAGGCCCCCATTGAAGTGACCTACAACGTCGACCCCAAGGAGGTGGCTGAGAATATGTCATTGTGGCTGCCTGCGATTCAGAAGGAGCTTGATGGTGTGTCAGTTGCGATCAAGAAGCTCCTTCCGAACACAGAGGAACGAACAGTTTGGCTGCAACGCCCTGGGGCGCAACGATTACCGGCTAAGTTCGTCTTCGCCGTGAAGCCGGCGGAGAATCCGAATGCTGCTGACCGAGCAAAGTGGTTCAAAAGGAAAGCAAGGCTAGTGGTCTGCGGAAACTATGCCTCGAACGACCAGTCCGAGCTCTACTCAGAGACCGCTCCTTCCGAAGCGGTGCGAGCAGGACTGGCTATGTCACGAAAGCGGCGATGGATGGTAGGGTTGATCGATGTGGTTGCGGCCTTCCTTCGTACACCTCTGAATCCGGAAGAAGGGTCACCGACTATCATTGTGTGTCCACCACGTCTCCTACTACGACTCAACTTCATTGTCGAGGATGAACTTTGGGGCCTGATAAGGGCCTTATACGGCCTGCGCCAGGCACCGGCACTTTGGTCGGCCCATCGTGATCAAGTGTTACGCACGATGTCATTTCCTCGTGGGATGAGACTTCACCGAGGCCGCACGGTAACGGCATGGTGGGTGTTGAAAGATGAAGGAGGGTCTATCAAGGCCCTCATCATCATCTATGTCGATGATATTCTACTACTCGGCGAGGAGGAGACGATCAAGGAGATTGCCGACACGATACAGGGCGAGTGGAAGACCTCAGGGCTGGTGTTTCTACGGCCAGATCACCCATTGTCTAGGTGAACCAGCGAAGCTATATCGAGGAAGTCCTGCGATCCTATGGGTACACTGAGGAGGATCAAGACAAGATCCCCCTAACCAAGGAGCACGAGTCCTTTGAATGGCAAGAGACGGATGTGGATCCGACCCCTGAGGCAGTGACCAATGCTCAGAAAATCACGGGCGAAATCATGTGGATCGCCCACAAGACAAGGCCCGATGTGGCCTTTTTGATGGCGTCGATTACCCTGAAGGCCCCTACGAGATGCTGGTCCATTGGGTGCAAGGTGTTACGCTACTTGAATGCCACCAACAATTTGAAGATGACGATCAAGGACGACACCACTAATCTTGTACTGTACCCAGACGCAGCCTTTGCACCGAATAGTGGAAAGAGCCATACTGGCTGGGTTGTGTGTTGGTCTGGAACGCCGATCGCGTGGAGGAGTGGGAGACAGAGCACGATTGCTCTGAGCACAGCCGAAAGCGAGCTATCGGCCATAGTGGACGGGACCATAGGGATGATGGGCTTGGAGGCGATGCTCATGGACCTGCATGTGGAGCCGACCCCGAAGATAGTCGCAAGTGATAGCACGAGTGCTTTGGCGATTGGGGCTGGAACCGGCTCATGGCGCACCCGCCATTTGCGGTTGAAAGCTGCGTGGGTGCAAGAGCTGATTGCAGACGGGCAAATTACTACCCGACACCAGCCTGGACTCACACAACCGGCGGACCTACTTACGAAGCCACTTAGCAGCCAGAGGATAAAGTCACTGTTGACGTTGTGGGGAATATCATCTCAGGAGGAGTGGACGCGATCCTCACCCCCTAGGCCTGTAAGTGCATGCACTACAAGAATTATGGTGGCCATGATATGCTGCCTGTTGGTTCTGACTGTTGAAGCCTCTGAACAACCACCTCAGAGGCATGTGCAACTGGACCGGGACATGGCGGCGTTGTTCATGGGTTTGCTTATGTGCTTGGGTGCGTTGTTGCTCTACGAGGGACTGAAGTGGGGTGCCAACGAGATCTACTACCACTACACGCCAGGAGCGTCGTCGCGGAGGATGAGAAAGCTCACGAAGTTGAGGGAGGCTACTACTAAGGCTATACAACGGGAGCTCGGAAGAAACCCCCTTACTGCCTCCTCAGCGAGTTCATCGCCCCCGTCAGGGACGACTACAAGGGACCTACGTGGGACTGTGGCGGCTACTCCACCGCGGCAGAGAGAACACCGTGAGCCCGACGAGGATGGTCTCCGTCGAAGACAGAGATCCCCGATGACGCCACCGCGATCTACGAGGCCCCTTACCCCGATGAATACACCGGGATCCTTGCAGGGACTGTCAGCGGATGAGGCAATGTCGAGTGGCTCGGCGGAAAACCGACGAGTCTGTGTGGACACCATCTTGCTGATGAGACTGGAGGAAATACGGGAAGGGTTACGTCTCAATGGGCTAAGTCTTAGTGGGATTAAGCTGGATGCCGCAACACGGCTTTCTGACATTCTTGTTGGACAGCTGGGAGGGAGCACTGGACCCACTACCAGACAGTTGAGATACATATTATGGTTGTGGAGAGATCGCAACCTATCCGGCCGCGTGCTATTGACCTGGAGACACATCTCAACAAGGGTGGAAACGTCCAGGACTATTGCTCGGCTGAAGGCTATGGAGTGAGTACACTAAGTACCTGACCGCACAAGTGAGGAGGAGTGTAAAAGAAGCACTCAGCCGATCAGGACTGTTCCGAACGTCGCCAATGCCGCATCAAGGGTATGGCTACGAAAGACCCCTTGTGCCAAGCGACGTATTCAGCATTGCTAGAGGTTGCAACAGCTGTCACATATTGTACACCCAGACAGCAGAAACCTCACAGCTTTTGATGCACTAGTGCTTTAACAGGACAGTTTGCTTTGTGCGAAAAAAGGATTGAGACCGCGCCATGCATTTGTCAGCCATGGTTCCTTGAATTCGGTGATGGCAGAGCCATCAGATAGAAGAGACGGAGATTCTCTTCAACAGGTTTAGGGTTCTCAAACTCAGACCTAACTTTTAAGATGCCAAAAGCTGTAAAGTTTTAGCCGAGGCAGCGGCCCGTTTGTATGGCTGATCAGCAGATCGATCCTTCGGAAGCTGATCAGGTCATCCAGCCGCTCCCTCGGGACCTGGCCAGAGTTTTAGACAGGGACGTAAATAACTTGACTGGGGCTTTGTATGTTCACGTAAATTTACTTTACCATATATATATATATATATATATACATATATATATATAGATAGATAGATAGATATATATATATATATATATATATGTGTGTGTGTGTATATTGACATTATCAGTATACAATTAGCATAACGAGGTATTTTTAGTGTTTTACTCTTATGATTATAGGCGATACTAGAGTGCGCGTCTGCTAGGGGCTACACGGGGCACGATGTCCATCAAAATCGTGCACCGCATGCAAAGCCCCAAGCCAAGAGGCCCTGTGACGGCCGGTTGCCCGGTTGAGTCAATAACAAAGACGATAATAACAACAATAATGGAAAATTCTTAAGTGGAAGAATATTAAGAATTGTGGTAATAAGCTGGTATAGCTGGTATACTAACAATACTCTGGCCGGCGCTGCGCGGACTGCTTCCTGGTCTGCTTCTGCTTTCTGGTCCTCGCAGTGACACAGACTTTCCGTCGCAGATGCCGGGCATCTGCGTCTGGGGCCGGAGCGACCAGAGTAAAGGAATTGGAGCTGCTTGGCTTGGCCTTGAGGTCAACATAGCCCCTGGAACCTCCCGCGGCTACGCGAATGACCTGTCGCGCGAAGACAAGGACCGCCGAAGACGCAACAGGGGCCATTTGCACACACTCCACGGCGGTGCCTCGATCACCCCAACCAGGCCGTTTTGCTCAACTGACTTTTGGAACACAGCAGCTGCATCCGGCAGCGCTTCCAGGGCCACGACCTGGGTAAAATCGTAGCTCGCCTGGGCCTAGGCTTCTCTCGAATCCTCGCCTTGATGCTACGCAGAGTAGGTACTGCAAGTAGCCGCTTCGCCTCAGATTGCAAGCGGTGGAATACCAGGATGTGCCGCCGAACGAGCGGGTGCGTTTCAAGCAGGGAGAGGCGCAGCTGCAGTGCTGAGTGTTGCACGGTCCAGATCGAACAATCACCCAGATTCGCGCCTACCTCAATGACTCGAACCTGCCAGTAGGACACGACTAGCTTTCTCGATAAGCGGAAAAGCCGGTGCCTTGTGAGCCCGGGCACTCTGCAAGCGCTTCGCCAACTTCTGCACCTCACGCAGAATGGACTCCTTGGCAGTAGAGCAAAGGGAGCGCTCTACGCAGGTACATAGTCACTTTGCGATACGAGGAAACAGCGGGCGTGATCTTGACAACTTATTTAGGGTTCTATAGTACTGTAGTCGTAGTGGTGGCAATGGTCTGCCGGCTGTGGTCTGCTGGCAAGCTGTCTTGTCTCAGTATATAATGGTCCAAAATCCTGCTATCACAATAAGCGAAAACGGGCAGGAGGAGTTTAAGGAACGACAGCACCACTGCTGCGCCAACAGCTACTACAAATCGCACGAGCTGTGCAGGTATTGCTTCTGGTTTGAGTGAGTATCACGACACCGGCGAACACATCGGCACTCTTGATTTGTCGGTTCAAAGGTAGAACGGCAAGATCCTGGAAGAACAGCTCCAAGAGAGTAGCATCCCGAACCATCATAAAGTCTTGGCCGATGCACGTTGCAGTAGGGAACTCGTCTGGCACGTATGAAGTCAGATACCAGCTCTCGGTAGGGGAACAGCAGCAGCTTGTAGGTGATGTCCACGTCGCTTCGCATCCCAATGTTTTCGGCCTGGCCGAACAAATCCTAAAGCAAACCTCACTGCATCCTAAACCTCGGACTTGAGGCTCTAAGGAAAGGACTCCCATGAAGGCATGGCCCTTCCGCAGCTGAATGCTGACTTCCGTCGCACACTGAAGCCTGCAAGGGAATCGAGGGACCGCTAAGTTCTCTTGGCTTCCGGATCCGAGCCGATGATTAGCTATCGGTATATTGTCTCAGTATTGTACCATGCACACAGACGCGCACGCACACACACACACACACACAGACACACACACACACACACACACACACACACACATACGATGTACATACAGACTACATGCATATATATATATATATATAATTACACATATTCCGATGATTTTGCGACAAGACACCATAATAATGTACTATAGTGCTAGGATGGACTTTAAAACCCATACTTCAGGCCCAGACCTATCCAGGAGCCAAAAGAGCTCCGAGCCGCCCGGCCACGTAGAAAGCTCATCCAGCCCGAGGAGGGATGATCCTCCCGGGTGACATGGGGGTTCCTTAAAAGGATCTATAAGGGTTCTATAAAGGGATCTATAAGGGTTCCTTAAAAGGATCTATAAGGGTTCTATAAAGGGATCTATAAGGGTTCCTTAAAGGGATTTATAAGGTTTCTATGAAGGGTTTAGGGTTTAGAGTTTCCGAAAATTGGGGGTACCTTATTTGGGGGTCCTTATAATGATCCTACTACTTAGGGTACTATATTAGGGTCCGCTGTTTTCGGAAACTCCCACATGGGTGGCTGTCAAAATTGTAGGTTCCCTTTATGGGTCCCTAATATAATATGGCACCTAATATTTAGGGTGCCCAAGAAGGGGGCCAGAATTTTGACAACCACCCGCATGGCAACTCCGAAGCTTTAGGGCTTTTAAGGACTTTAAAGTTGAAAGTGTGGGTTCAGGGCTTCAGGGTGTAGGGTTTGGCTTGGGTTCAGACGTTGAGGGCTTTTCGGTTTAAGGAAAGCCTAAACCCTATAAACCCTAGGAGCCGTTTAGGGCTTTCGGGCTTTAGGATCCGTCCTCCCAAGATCCGCTGCGTCAGCTCTTGAGCCTCGGCTGTCTCCATTTGGGTTAGGCCAGTCCTTTTCCAGCCTTGCCAATTTTGGGTAGAGTATCGTGGTATGTAGGGTCAGGGGATACCACTTTATGCTTGTGGCACATCACATGTACCTCCCGAGATTATAAAACCCTCCAGTTGTCAACTCATGTTCTGCAACCGTTCTCATCCCCGCGCACACATACCAGCAGTGCCCTTGATAAATGTAACATGATGATATGCCAGATATGCCAGGCACCTGGCTGTTTGGATTGCCTCCTTCACGTCAACGAGGCTTCCTGCAGGCTGCTCGGCAAGATCTGCTGGTGCAGGCGCTAGATTGCCTAACCCATTATGGGGCATACTATACCACATCATGGTATATTCTCATCTTGGCCATCTTTTTGAGAGTTTCGGAGTAGGATTAGGGCCAGGGGCCTTGAGGCTTTACGGCTGCGGAGAGGTTGCTGTATGCACCTTCTCACCCCCAAACCCGAACTATAAACTGTCGGCTCCCTCGGGGGCCTTCTTGCAGAGCCGAGCGGCGCGCCTGCACGGTTTAGGGTTTAGGGTTCAGGGTTTAGGGTACTGCAAGGGTTGTATTGGAAAAAAAGTTACCAGAAGAATTGCTATGATAATGCCACAAGGTTTTATGATGTAAGATAACGTTACTATAAGGGTTTGCATAGGGCTGCCATAACCTTACGGGTCTAAGTACCCAATTATCATATACTCTCCAACACACTAACCTACACAACTGCTATCACAAACCTGAGTACCCGATTATTGCGTCCTTTGGACCCTTAGGGTAAGGGTTTGCATGGGGCTGCTATAAAGGCTACCCATAAGCCCCAAAGTAGTTCCTTTTTGGGATTACCTTATAGGATTCTATATACGAACCCCAAAAAGGAACTACTTTGGGGCCTAGGGTACTGTACCTAGGTGGGGCTTTTAGAGCCTTTCAAAAAATATTAGTAAATAAGATCCTCTTAAGCCCAATAAGGGAAAATATAAAATGTCCCAAAGCCCTACCTAGGTACAATACCCCTTAATTAAGCAATATACCTTAAATTATAAGGGGCTCCTTTTTATGATTTAAGCTATATTCCTTAATTAAGGGGTATTGGAGCCCCCTAAACCCTAAACCCTATAGATCCCTTAAAGATCCCTTAAAGGAGCCCTAGGTATTCCTTAATTAAGGGGTATTGGGCTCTCTGGGTACGGCCAAAGGCCCGAGAACAACCTGGCTGAGGCGCCCAGTCCGCCACGGCCAACTTTGCGTCCGCACGCAGCAAAAGATCGGAGGGACCTGAGACGAGTGGCGGCCATGGAAGGCACTCCAAGGCCAAAGACCAGAGCTTTCACACCGAGCCCAGGGCATTCTTCGGCTTCGAGCAACCCCAAGCTAGTGAGCAACGGGACGGCCTGGAATGAAATGCAAAGCAGTATATAATATGTATATATATATACACAGATAGATAGATAAATAGATAGATAGATTCCCAAATGCAGCATATTTTTTCGATAGATAGATAGAACAGCGGTCGGCTTGGGGCGCCTGGTGCGAGCTTAGCGCCTCCCGCAGCTCTTTCCAGAAGGATGTCGCGGCCTGAAGAGATCAATTTAGGGTTTACACAAAGGCCCCAAAGTACTTCCTTTTTGGGATTACCTTGTAGGATTCTATATACGAACCCCAAAAAGGAACTACTTTGGGGCCTTAGGGTTTTTTTTGCTATGGCCCTGCGCGCACCAGTTTTGCGCGCTTGGGCGCCGGCTCAAAAGAGGGATCTCGCACCAGCCGTGCAATTCTAGCGTAACGTTCATGTGGGTTAGGGCTACGTGCGGTGTGGTCCGTAATTACAGGAAAGTGTCTGCGTGTGGTAACGTCTATCCAGTATGGAAACTGCATGCCCCTACGCCTTCCCTGTGCGACTATCCTATCTTTATAGGCAGAACAGAAAACACTACTATGAGTGGGGTCTGTTCGGTCCTGCTTAAAGATTTCGAGGAGGGTTTGATACTGGGCCCAGTTAAGTATTTCTGAGGCCGGGACAGGTTTGTTAGCTTGGGTCCATACCTCACGGTTTGTGACTCTTGAGTAAAAAGACGCCTTAATACCGATGCTCCGTCGTAGGAATCTATAATATTGGCCGTCTATCTTCTTGAGGTGCTTGTCAGTGAGTGTAAGGGATTCAAGGCCATAAATTAGCACTGGTACTATCGCGGCTTGGTAAATACGAACCTTAGTAGATCTTGGTAATGTACTGTTCCATACAAGACGCAGCTTCTTAAAAGCTTCCTCTGTCAGCGCTAGTCTATGATAGAAGGCGGTGTGGAAAGGGTCCAGCCAACTGATTTTGGAACCTAAGTATTTTACCTGCGTTGTGGTTGGTACCGCCGCTCCGTCTTTAAACTTTAAGGAGGTGTGGTCAACCTTGGGATGCTCTAGCAATTCCGTTTTACCCTGATTTAACTTCATGCCATATTCCTGCGCAGTGGTTTCGAGCGCGTCTAGCATGGCTTGCAGCTGCGGTGTGGTCAAGGCAATGAGTAGCGTATCATCAGCATACTCTAGATCGTATGTAGGGAAACCTTCAGACCAGGTGTTGGTCGGAACCCCTTGGGTTTGCAAGGTGTGGTCGGTATCGTGCAACATAACCGTTAGGACCATGATAAAGAGATACGGGCTAAGGGGGCAACCCTGCCGTATTCCGGCGGACACGTTACCTTGGGCGGTATCTCCGAAAACACCCTGTACTGGCCTTTTTTTTTTTTTTTGGACACCTCTTTTCCATCCGCCCAAAGGTTAGTTGGAATGTCTGTCAGACAGAGGCATGTGTGCCCAGCCAGACTCCAAAGCAAAGCGATTCACCACCACCACACCACTAATGCTACCCATAGGTTGTCACTGGGGCTGGGCACCACAAATGAACCCTTGCCACCGACCAACACTCAGTTGGTACTCTGTACCGGCAAGGCAGGCCAATGCATCCAAGCTCCAGATCAGCAATCATGCCAGCATAAGAAACAACCCTCGTGACACTAACCTTCAAACAGGCCTTGCTGCATGATGAGGCCTACTCTCAAACAGGCCTTGGTGCATGATGAGGCCTACAGATCCGCATCAGTCCATTCCGTCACTCGGGTCAAATACTACAGGCACAATAGGTAGACATAGGGTATTACACCATTATCAACTCTGCAGAGTGCCAGGAACCGAAAATTTCGCAGGACATGCTACTCAGACCTGAGTCACTCGGCCGGTCAGTCGTGACTATCCGAACGATCTCCACGTCGGCGCCTCGGACCGCCTTGTTGGATGTCCTCCTCTCGAGCCACTTCGTCAGCACGGCGCCGGTCCCATCTCATCTGGGCTAACTCCCTCAGCATTCCGGGTCCCCATAGCTCAAGCACGTCCACATCCGAGAGATCTCCAGCCAGAAACATCGCATCCACATGGTGGCGGGGCTGCTCTTTCACCCAGCGCAGGTGCTCAGACCGTTGTCCGCTGCCTATGGCGCCCATGTCGGCGCCCGCCTGCTGCGCTCCACTGGCCTTCCGCTCCGCTCGCTTGCGCTGCACCAGCCGGTTGACCAGCGACTGCCCACCTGCATCCGCCAACTGTTGGCTGGTCACCTTGCCCTGGCCCCACAGTCTGTAAAGGTCATCATCCCCCATTCTCTGCAGTGCCCTGTGTTGTTCCATCTCCTCCGAGATGCGGTACAGGTCCTCACCATCGCTATCATCCAATGCCGTTTGCTGCAGATCAGGGGGGCAGCGCACACTCGGCGATGTCGCCTCATCTTCATAGGGCTCGGTGTCCTGCTCGGCTGGGTCCCTCGGCGCAGCTGGGTCGGGCAGAGCATGTGGCTGCCTTGAGCCATCGAATACCGCCCCGGCATTTCCAGGAGGGTCACGTTGTCGACCGGACCCAGTCTGCCCAGGCTCAGCTTCACCACGTCGGGCCAGGCATGGCTCATCATCACCTTGCACCAATGCTTCGCGGCGGGCTTCGGCAGCTCGGCTCTTCCATTCCTGTTGGCGACGTTCTCTGGCCTGGTTTGCCTCCCTTCTCCACTGTTGCTCTTCCTCCCATGCTCGGTTGCGGTACTGAAGGAGGGTCGAGAAACCGAAGGCTCGCACTATATCTCTGTCATTTTCTAAGCTCTGGAGCCACCTCTGGTACATCAGCTCTTGGTCCCCAGACGTGGGGTCACCCGGCTGCCACTGCCCTCTTCAAGTCGGATGGCCTCCATTGCTTCTTTCGCCTCCACGGGTTGGCCTGCATACAGGTACGCGTCAGGCCCCTGTTCCATGACTGCCCGGATCGTCAGCCTGACCTCCTCCCCTTCTGCCACATCAAGGAGCATTCTGTGTCCACCTTCAGCCCGGGAGCCTGCTTCCACCGCCAGGCGCATTCTCTTCGGGCCCGGCTGCACTGACCATCCAGCCATTGCAGCAATCTGGTTGCGGTCGCGCCTCTGTTCATCTTCCCTCGTTTTGGCAAGATGCCACTCGTAGAGCGCGACATCCTGGTCACTTTGGTTCAGCTGGGTCTCCTGATCCACCGCGATCACCGGGGCCTGGTCAGCAGCCACTGCGTTCACCACACCGACTGGATCAGTGGAGGACCTGGCTTCGCCTGTCACTGTGCCTCCTGCCAGCATTCTTTCCCACTTGGTGACCCACTCCTGCTCCTCTTCACAGCAAACAGTCTCAGCCTCCGCGTCCACATGAGCCAGAAGGACCGCGCACACAGCGTCGCCCTCTTCCACCGCATGTTCCCTGCCCTGCAAGCGCTTCAGAAGTGCTCGCGACAGTCGGGCAGCCTTCAGGTCCTCATATCGCTGGAGTTCTGCATGAAGTGCCTGCTGTTGGGACTCCACGGGACGGGGCCCTTTGAGCACTCCCGTCACTGTGCGCTGCATGAAAGCCGTCACTTCCGCCGTGTTGTCACCCTCGCTTCCAGGGCCCCCTCTATCGTGTGGGGGGTCTCTTCCTTCTTGACCTGGGTCGTCTGTAGCCGGCGGCTCCTCCGTCTTTTTCCGGCGGCGATTCTCTCTGACAGTGTCGATGATGTCCCGAAGCGTCACCGTGAGGTCTCCCAGAATCTGGCCCAGGTCATTCTCGAAGGCCTCGAAGTCCTCATCATCCTGGTCCATCAGGGTCTCGATGATGTTATTATAGACAAAGCTAGGGAGGATGCCTTCCTGCGAGACACTAGTGATGGTGAGTGTGGACTCCTCGGTGAACCCCAGAAGCAGCTTCCAGACCTGGTACGGTGTAAGCTCCGGCGTCTCCTCCTGGGTGGCCGCTGTCGGGCTGCACTCCTCAACCTCGACCTCGACTGTATCCGGCTCCACATCATCCGCTTGCCTCCACGGTACTGACCCATGTGCAAGGGGCCTCCGCGACAGCAGTGCACGACCCGGTCCAGGCACGAGGCGCACTGTCGAGACGGATCTGCAGCTTGGCGGTGTTTTGTCCCATATTTCCTTGACTGTTTCAGCTCGCGGCTTACCCTTCTTGAGCAGCCACTTCTTGTTGACCATCGCCATCTCGTCCGCATTTGTGTCGACCTCCCGCGGCTGCCATAGCGCCACCAGCTTCAGGATCACATCCGTGGCGTTTTGTGCCCACCGTTCCTGGGCTGCCGAGGCGGGGCCAAGGTCTGAAGTTTCCGCCCAGTGGACCATCGTGGGAGGAACACCCCAGCACAGCGCCGCATACAGGCAGCGAGCTTGCCCTGCCTGGGGCCCTCGCGCGGCGTGGAGGCTGATGGCCCTTCGGACCGCTGCCATCATGCCAACAACCTCGTAGTCCGCCTCCCAGGCACCGATGGCAGCAAGCTCCTCCAAGCACGACATGCCCGAACTCCAGGCCCGGTCATCGTCATCTTCATCCGAGCTTTCACCGATGGGCTGGGGCTGTGAGCCTCGAGGGATCCTGCATCGTTCTTCCGGGGAATCGGGTAATCGGTGAAGTACACTTCCAGGTCGGCAAACTTGCGGTGGGGCTGCACGGTCATGTCGATGTAGGTCCTCCCCACCACAGCCGCTTCTGCTGCTCATCGCTCCGGGCTGGTGTTCCCGCGGCTCGTGTACTGCTAGGGCTTTGCTTCTGGGTCGACGTGGTTCCCGCGGGGTTTCAGGGTCCTTTCCCTGTGCGCCTCGTGCTTCCGGCGGATCGGGTAATGCATGGGGTGCGTCTCCGGGCCGATGTCCTTCTGGGGCCGCCAAGCCATCTCGGGTCAGCAGGCCCGCCATCATTGCGAGCAAAAGGCACATCATCCGGCCCTCGATCCGCTGCGACAGGGCTTACTCCTGCCTGCCCACGTGGTGAGGAAGAATGTCGCTAGGACTCTCACTTGAGGCACATGTAACAGTTCATCACATGTGTGAGCTTCTGCATTGTCCTGGCTCGGCACATTGGCACTGCACGCAGCACTCTCATCCATGACAGGTCTGGTACTGCACATGCAAAGTCAAACATCACGTTCGCAAACTGCCGAAGAAAGAGAGTTACATGTTCAGAGAAGCAAGCATCGTGTTCGCAAACTATCAAAGGTTATAGCTGTTGTAAAGGTGTCTGGGTTTGTTCAAGTTGGTGTGTGTCGCTGCATTTCTGTTGGTTCTGGTCCCGTCGCACCATGCGCAGATGCATGCCGATGGGTTCTGGTTCTACGGCACATGGCTCAGGCAGGGTCAGGGTTGTTTGGGTATAGGTCTGGGCCGGGGTAGTTGAGCCCAGGGCACTCACCGATGTCAGTCGGGTCACTCGCCTCCAGGGGCCCCAGCTGTCAACTTACACTTCCAAAGCCAGTTGCCTTCCACTGCACCATGCCACATCCTCTCTCTTCAGCCATTCCGACTCGCGCTGCTTCCACGCCACGGGGTCTTGGGCGAGGTCTCGCCAGTCCGGTCTTCCCGCCGCTCGGTTGAGCTTGGTTTCCGCATTCATCAGATAAGGGAAGAACTGCGCCGGGTGGCGTACTCCATCTCTCTCCCTCTGTTGCTCCCTCCACCACCTTAGCGGTCTGTAGTAGCACATCACTGCACTCGGGGGTGGCTCATCCCTGCTCGCCGCTCTGGCCACATGCCCCATGTAGCCCCAGTAGCGCTTCAGGGCTTTAGTCCCCCATCGCTCAACTCCACTATTGACCAGGAGCTGCCTCGCGCCTCGAATGGATCTAGATCGGAACTCAAGCCAGGTTTCGTTCGTCCTTCTCTTGAACCCTGCCATTCTGACCACCAGATCAAGTTGGAAGGAGTTTACAGCTCCCAACCCTTGTGGCGTCGGCGGGACAGCTGCGGAGTACCACAGTGCCGCCCCTCCCACCGCCATATCAAGGGTCTGCAGGCGCTTCTTGATCGGAGACCGGCTCTCAAACACATGCCTGCTAGCGAAGTACTTCTTTCGTGCCTTGGCAAGGCCAGCATCCATGAGCCCCGCGGGTTTCAGAGGCACCTGTAGTGGGATGCCCATGACTGGGAGTGCTGCCGATCAGCGGGCCTCTGTCCCGAGCGAAGGGGCTGGCATAATATGCCGTCTTACCTGGGTTCACTTTGAGCCCCCATTCCGCCAGGGCTGTCTTCAGCAAGTCATACTTAAGCGAGATATCGTGTCTGCTCGCGCTCCACAGGAGGCTGTCGTCCATGAAGAGGAGCTCCCCCAGCCTCAAGTCTGGGAGGGGCGGAACCGATCTCGGCCAGCGCTGGTGCTGTTGCGCCCTGTGGAGCGCTTCCTCCATAATGATGGCAAATATGAAGGGAGATTCCACAGCCCCCTGTCGGATTCCCCGCGTCTGGTGGACACGACCACTCCCCACGGAGTTCGTATGTGAGCGACCCCTGGGGCAAGGAGCTTGCGCCAACACTGGTACTCGCGATGCATGACAGGGGGCAGCTTCTCGGCAAGGAACTGCAAAACTTTCGACCGATTCAGCGTATCATACGCCTTAGCGATATCGAGTTTCAAGAAATGCAGCCCCGACTTCCACTCGGTCTCGAGTTGAAAAAGCCTGACAGCTGTAAACACGTAGTCGGCAGTTTGCCGCCCACAGTGAGCACACTGCTCCGGCCCCGTCGGCCGCAGCCACGCTCGCGTTCGGCCCAGCAGCATGCTGCCAAAGATCTTGCCCACGACCGAACCTAGGCTTATGGGCCGCAGGTCGGATGGTGTCGCCGGCTGTGTCTTCTTCGGCAGGAGCGTGACTATAGTGTGCAGCCACTCCTCGGGTATGTCGCACCCCATTCGAATGCTCTCCATCCAGAAGAGGAGGGACTGCTCAGAGACAGGGTCCTGGATCAGCTCTCGGAGCAGCTCGTAGGAGGTCAAGTCAAGCCCCACAGCCTTGTTGTTTCGACCTTTGCCAACTGCCTCCCTCAGTTCCTCGACCGTGAAGGGCTCCGACGTCGGACAGTCCTTCTTCCACTCAGCCTCGGTCACGGGCTTCGTCTCGCAGAAAATCTGCTGGAAATGATCAATCGTCCACTTCATGGGTTCCTTTCCGGCCTGGTGGGCCTCCTCGGAGAGGTGCACTTCCCACCCCACTCTGTCATCGTCTAGCGACCTGAGCTCACGGAAGTCCTTCCAGCCTTTTTGCGAGGCCGCGTACACCTTGTTCGTCCACCACTGGTCTCTCGCATTTCGCCTGGCCTTGTGGGCCGTCTTCCATGCCTGCTCACCTCCATCCCTCTTGGCAACCTTGTACAACCGCTTAACCTCGGGTGGGTCATGGTACCTCTGTCCTGGCCTGGGTGCCGTGTGCTGGAGGGCAAGGCGATGGATCGTCGATTGGTTGATCGACAAGATCTGCCCCGGTTTGCTCACCACACACCTGGGTTTGGTACACACCTTAGGACGGTCATCCTTACACGGCTGAGGCACAGGCAGTCGGATCTCGATGCGGTCATGGTCGCCCCCAATCTGCATGTACGACTTCTCGATGATCCTCACCACCGGGTGCTGGGTGTCTGCAGTCGCCACACCATCGATTTGATGGCCACGTGCTCCAACTCTTCTCGGCCGACTCGTGGGTGTGAGCCATTGGCCCGGCACCGGGGCCCTGAGTGTGAGGCCACCTCGCTCCAACTCCGCCACCACCAGGTCCGCTCGCCCAGTCGTGGGCATGATCTGGCCCCTGCCATTGGCCTCACCTGTCCATCTTAGCTTCATGTTGAAGTCCGCTAGGAGGATCACGGGGTGCGGTGATGCCGGCTTCAGCCGGAGCAGCTGTTGCGCTTCCTCCGCCGCCCAATCATCCGTAATGCCGGTGCTGAACCGTGCGGAACCAATCCAGTATTCCCGACCTGTCGCGATCAGTTTCAGCCTAACCCACACGCCAAGCTGGTCTGCTTTCCTTCTCGTACAGACAAAGTGCCTGGTGTCAAATGCCACTCCATTACCCCTCCATTGTAGAAGATCATCTCGAAACTGTACCAGGGTGCGGTGCCCATGCACCGACGTGTGCCACCCTGCCCGCCGCCTAGGTAGTTCTTGCAGTGCCACAACCACTGGTAGTTGGTTTCCATCAGAACCAGAGTCAACAGCATGCAATGCATCGTCTATGGGCTTGCCACCGATGTTCCATGATTGCAAATGAACAAAGGAGATAGGGTCAACTCCAACATTTCTGGTGCTACCCTCAGTACTGGTTTCAAAAGGTTGTTCGGGGTTTCTACACAGCGGCCCCTGGCTTTCCGCCTCAGCGTCTCCACGCCTCTGGCATGGCGACCCTTTTGGGACCCCCCTAACTACTGCATGCACCCGGCCAGAGGCCAATTGCCCGCTTTCAGCCTCACCCTCGGACTCGGCGTCTCACTCCTGCATCAGCGTCTCCCACCGCTCCTGTAGCCCTTGCTCGCCACAGCCGAGAAGCCTGGCCACCGTAGCGATGTCCACCCAGGTCTGCGGAGACTTTCCAGGGAGCACCTTGACATCTGCTGGCTTCGACCGGACTGCACTCCCAACCAGCCTGGCCCGCAACCACACCGACCCTGCCGCCCACTCCACATCGAGGTGGGTCCGCTCCTGCTCCGCCACTTCAAGGATCATCCGCTTGAGTTTCCCCGCGTGGGCCGATCTCACCCTCTCCAGCTTGGTCTTGCTGGGCGCAGCCCAGAGCAGCTTTCCATGCTCCATGCTGGGCCCCGCCATCTGTGCACTCCGGACCGCCTGGACAATCTCAACCACACGCCGCTTCAAGTCCTGGTCAGACTCGCCGTCCACAAGGTGAAGGAGTCCCAAAGCATTCCCTCGCCTAGGCCCCGTCGTGAAGACATCGGCAAACGACTTGAGGACATCAATCTTCTGGAGCATGTCGCGCAATTCCGAGAGCAACTGATCCCGATGCGTATCGGACCCCCAGCCACCAAAGACAACCACGTTGCGCTTTCTGTCCTCCCCTCCTTGGGGTTCCCCTGGTGCCATCGCCTTAGTCTCCAATGCCGCCAGGCGCTCTTCGAAACGGTCACCCTGATCTCTCAACTGCTCGATGTAGTCGCCCTGGCGGTTGATCTCCTTTTTGAGGGTCTTAAGTTCCGCCGCAGTGGCCATTTTCAATTCCCCAACCGCATCCCGGATCTGCTGCGACTGGTGCTGTTGGAGCTGGGCACTCTGCGCCTCCAAGAGTCGCTGGAGGTCCGCAAGAGTGACTGCTTGGCCACCCCCCTTGCGTGGTGAGCTGGCGTCCTCCGCCACTCTGGCTGACTTTCGAGGCTCTGCCCCCGTCCTGAGGTCCTCATCATCAGTGTCGGGCAGCCCCGGCAGCCGAGTCACATCGCCCGGTCCGCGCGCCATCGTCGGGTGCACAGGCGCTTCACAGGTTATAGCTTTTAAAACCCCAGGATGTTTCTTCGATTGTAAGTGATCACGGGAGGGGCATAGCTCGCAGGCTCCAGGCAGGCTGCCGGTCTCGGGTTTCAGGTTTGAGGATATACGATTTTAAGATCTTAAGGTTGAGGGCTAGTCTCCAAGATTTAGTTCCCGCTTGAGCCCTAAACCCTAAACCGTCATCCCTAAACCCCCGAAAACAGGTGCTTGAAACAAGATATTATGAATTAACAAAAGCTGCAAACTGTACAAGGCCCTGCAGCTCGGGCCACATGCATGCAGCTCCATGCGATGTTTATGATGACGGTGCACCCGCCAATATCAGCACTTCACATAAAGTGAGTACTGTGGCGAGTGCGTAAAGCCAGCTGAGTCCACTGCCGTTTGTGCAGAGCAAGTAGTCGCCCAACTCTTCGCGCGCCGCAGCGCCACAGAATCCTGCTCCTGTGTCTACGACCAAGGCAACTGCACTTGCCAAGGTGTCAATCGAGAACCAAAGTCCCAAATAGTTGGTCAATCGGGGATTTGAAAACTGAGTGTCCAACACTGTGCGACCACCATTTGGGTCATGAAGCAGGTTTGTCAGCAAGAAAAAGAGGAAACCCAAAGATAGCGTCCCTCTAAAATAATCGGTCGCTGTGAGAACACCTCGGCCGACTGCTGTGCAACCGCGTTGCCCTGACCAAGCCATGAAGCCAAGTACCATGACAACAGTGGGCACTGTGCATATGACCACGTTGAGAAGCCATGCTGCGATAGTCAATCCTGCAAGCCAGTTATATTCTTGGCTGGATTGGCACCACCAACGGTAGGTGGTTGGACACTCGCTATCTTTTAGACACTGCTTGCATGAATGCTTTTTCTCGTAGTCTCTCACTGTATCTGCCCTACGCCTGCGTTGCGTATCACCTCGCCGACGATGATGGTTAGACACCTGTGTCGTCTGACTCGGCGTTGATGGGGCAACTGTGGATGTCCGAATCATGTTTGTGCTGCTGTGGAAAATGGTGGACGTATACGCCTCCTCACAAGGATCTTCATGCAACACGTCTTCAACTATCAATTTTGTCTTCACTGCATTGAAAAAGTTGTGACTACAACTTTGATCAGGGTGCTCATGTAGATAGTCCACCTCTTGTCCATGATAGTACAAGACGCCGTGTAAAACTGCGTGCACAGCCGGGTCAACAGAACATGCCACGCCTTGCTCACCACAGTACACCATCCCAATGCTTTCAAGAGACAAATCAGTCACGTAGCACTGGTGTCCAAAAGGTAGGCAAATGTTAGCATGACCATGATTGGCAGCAACATGATGCAGCCATGTCGTTGTTGTGGTCCTGCGCCGGGCTGTTTGACCTGCTGATAAAATGATGCCATTGTCTTCATCGTCAAAGTCATTAGCCATAGCATGCAATCTTCTTTGGTGTTTTGACCACAATAAATCATCGGGGCTTACACTGTGATGGCCCGATGGCTCATGCCAAAATGGCGTGTGAAACAAAACATATTTCAAACCAACAGATAATGGTGAAAATAGAAAATTGTAAGATGAAATGTGAAGCGAATGTAGCAAATTCTGTACTTGTGAAACACTTGTGCTCAGCGGTTGAGGCACATGAAAAATCTGTGTTGTGCCACGTAGGTGCACGGTGAGATCTCCCACACGGCTGTGAGCATTTTGGCTTTGCAAACCAGCTTGCTCTTGTTCAGGGAGTGGCACGCCATATGCATCGCAAACTGCTTGCCAGCGGCATGTTGAAATGACGCGTGTGAATGCATTTTGTTCGGCCAATTTGAACTCCTCACCTTGTGAGAGGCAACGCATCGCGAATGAGCTCGTTGCTGGGTAATGGAGGTCCCACTCCACAAGCCATATTTGCCCAGTTGTGATGCCAGGAGTAATGACATACAGGTTGTTATCTCCAATCTTGGGATCACCCGTGCCTATGATCTTCACGATGTGTTGCGTCGAATGCACCTGATATGACAAGTAAGAACCGATTTGTAAATCAGGAGTTCCGTCGGCACATGTGCTCAACAAGGAAATGCTGTAACCGCCACGCATATTCAAGAACCACAGATCAAATGGCGATGATGAGGTTTCAAACTCGATCAGTGCCAGCAACCTTGTCTCGTTTTCTTGATGATTGTCCTCTGACAGATCAATGCGTGGTATGTTGACACCCCCACGAAACACATTGTCACCTTTCATAGTGCCATCCTCTGATACTCGGTCCGAGCTTTCCAAGCGCCTTGCCACGCCCTTGATTGAAAAGTTGATGCTCGGACTCGAAGTAGTACCATTGGGTGCAATGCCAAGGTGCACATGATCACCGAGCCAGAGCCCTGACAATAGCACGAGTGTGGCATACACGATGGTCCACAACGCTTGCCCTAGGCATGAGCACCCTGAGTTGTACCTTGTTCGCACGCCAGAACCAGTCATCACCTGCACCCGTCGCACCTGATAGGTACTCGAAGGAAGCATAGCAATCACCATGTCAGCAATCGTTGTGATTGATTGTCGGCTGAACAGAGCTGTTGGGCTAAGACCAGCCTCCAATGCTTGAGCCAAAATGGCTACGGCCTTAGGGTTTAGGGTTTGGGATCAAGAGACCACGCAGAGCATTGTAGGGAATTGTGCTGCTAGCTTTTTAAGGAAGCTTATAAAAGTTGCCACGAGAGGAATCTAAAGTGACGAATATGGTGTCCTGATCATGGTAACTTCATAAGTTCCTTAACAAGAACGCCAGAAACTATACTATACTATACTATACTATGCAGTGTATGTACTTTACACTGTGGAAGTCATGTTACATGCCATATACCATATACTCTGTACTATACGAAGGAGGAAGCACCCCCTGCCTCGGAGCACGCTGCACTTTGGCTGCTTGGCCAAGCCGAGTCCCTGAGCATTCCCAAAGCCTCAGATAGCACAAGCGATCGAGTACTAGGCACTGGAGCGGAGGTAGTCCTGTTTCGTTTATAGCATATCGTCAACAGTATATAGTATGTGTAGTATACACTATCTCATACCTTTTAAGGATAGATAGCATGGTATGTTGTAGTGCGGTGGTGTAAACTGCAGAAAGTATACAGTATAGTCTATATGTGTTGAAAATCGCGAGGCGTATGTAAGTGCTCCGAATGCGAGGCTTTGTTCCTACGCAAATACGATACAGGTGCGAAATGAAGAGGAATGGACATTATATCGGGGACACAGGAACAAAAGGACAGCATAGACTGCATTTAAGTATAAAACAAAAGCTGCCAAGCAACACCTGTTGCACATGAAAAGGATGTACATACAACAAATACAGCAAATGGCTTCGAGTTTCCGGATCCTCCATGTGTTCACATGTTCGTATACTTTCCTGTTGCTCCTGCTCTGACATTTACCCCAGTTCCCCCAATTCTGCCTGGCCGGATTCCGGACGTTTCCGATGTTTCCCCTATGTGTCGTTGTTTGTCTTGCGTTTTTCCTATGAGAACCGTATTAAGTTTCGGCTATGCTCGTATTCGTACTTGTTTCGCAACTTATCTAAACTGATGTCACCATGATCTAACAGAATCTAGCATTTACGTTACTTCGCCTTCAATTCTTCTGTCTGAAGTGCTGCCATAGCAGCTCCAAACAGCGGCCAACAGAAGGGAGTTTCCAGACGGGAGCACTCATCTACTTCTCGATGCCAGCTTAAACCTCCAGCAAGCTGACTCATTTGGGAGTTTCCGAAAATTAGGGGTACCTTATTTAGGGGTCCTTATAGTAAGGATCCTACTATTTAGGGTACTATATTAGGGTACCCTATTTTCGGAAACTCCCTTTTGCACTCTTGGCATCAAGGCAGGGCCGGGCCTAGCCACGAGGCTGCAGGCTCATCCAGCAACCAGCTCGAACGCGGAGAGATGCCGTCGGGATCTGCGGCGATGAGGGCCTCTCGATCCCAACTTCTCAGGTCTTCCTCACTTAGCTGCTGAGTTCATAAGCCCCAAGAAGTGTACACTTTCAATTTTATAGTGGGTAATATGATTTATAGTGGGTAGTATTATCCCAAAAAGTGCGAAGTGTATCCACTCAGCTACTAAGCTCACCCTATCGCCGGCGAATCGCCGGTCGCCAGTCTCACGTCTTTCTAGGTCGTCGCGTAGAGACGGAGCAAAATCAAGAAGCACGAAAGCCAAACCAATAGACAAACGAAGAGCACATGCCTCATGGGCAGTGAAAGACATGCCAAAACAGTGCATGTGGTTGTCATGCGTGCTGGATTGCTTATTCGTGGAGGTTGAAAGGGGGCCCGAACAAGCCTCGTTCGGCTTGAAACTTGTGCAGCTTGGTTTGGGGACTGTTTGTCTAACTGCATGACGCGGCAAGGTAGCTCGGTAGACAACCCTGTGCCAGACAGACAGCAGAAAGACATACGGCAGAAAACATATTATACTGGCGTGAACCCCGAGGAAAAGCAAGTGTGGAGCAAAAGGTCAAGGATGTTAACCGGAAGGACTGTCACTATTGTACTCATACTTGCAGACAGCATGCTGGAGAGCGGGGGGCATGGGGAAGCTCTGGTGGTGCTTAGCTACAGCAGATTGCGGATGAATGAGATACAGGTTCCACAATCTCTGTTACGTCTGCTTCTCCTCCTCAAGCTGAGGTAACTGGGCTCCAGGCTGCAGAAACCAAGGCCTTCAAGGTCAAGGAGGCTGCCGACACGGAGGCTCCCAGTGCGTTCTCCACGTCTGCCTCGTTGCTTGGCTTATGAACACGGGCAGGCAGGCGTCTGCGTGTTGCATACCTTTATGCTCAAGCACCTTGAGGCTTCGGATTCACTCATAGCAGCGATAACATTGCGATTGCTGGCTTCTTGCCAGAAACTCGAGGTTATACTCGCGAAAGCTTTACTATATACTTTGCGAGACTATAGCATACTATCCGACACCATATGAAAAGATACTGTACCCTTACGATACCGTACTACACTATACTATACGATACTGTAAGATACCATGCTGTAACATAAGATACTAATTATACCGGAGGTGTTCCTGGAGCGTGCTGTCTTGGGCCCGGGCGTGAAATCCATACTTCGCCAAAAAACCGACCTCTGAGAGGTCGAAGATCGATGCCCTGAGACCATCCGACAGACGTAAACCGTAAGCCCCAAACTTGGCGCGTAGGGCTTTATGGGCAAAACTTGGGGTTCAGGGCTTCATAGGCCAAACTTGGGGTGCAGAGCTTCATAGGCTAAACTTGGAGTTTAGGGCTTCGTAGGCTAAACTTGGGGTGTAGGGTCCATGTAATCGGGTTTCATAGGTTTAGGTTTAAGCGGAATCTTGAACCAACCAATGTCCCAGCACCCTAAACTCTAAAGCTTTCCAGAGCTCAGTGCCCTACCTGTAGTAGGAGATCTGGTAGTAGGCCAGGAAGGGGAAGTAGAGCGAGACATTTCTCTGAAGCGACTCTGCGAAACCGACTGCCCCACTACGGGCCCTTCTCCCCATCCATCATTGGTCTAAAAGCATCTGGCAATCAGGGTCCCTTCTTTGGGGTCCCTGCAAGACAGGATTCTGTTCTTGAGGTTGGCATGCAGAAAGGCAGTCAACATGACACTTGAATAGGCAACACAGCGCTGCGCCAACAGGGGCACTTGACATCCTTCCGGAAATGCGGCTTCAGAGGCTTTGCTGCCACCTGCCCGTGCAACGACGGCAGACGGCTCCTATCTCCTGACGTCCATGCCCGAGGCAGGCCGAGGAGGCAAACACTAAGTGGGTGCTGCACATGTTTTTTGATCGCACGCGGCGGTCCGCAGACCACGCTGGTGAAACTCTCGAAGCATTTGCTCGCTGGGTCTGGCAACATCTTTGGTAACCAGGACTGATGTCCACCACATCCTAACCGCGGTCCTCCGTTCTGAACCCTTCCTGGCAGGCTGAGGCAATCCTCAGGGCCGAGAGGATCAGTTTTCTGAGTCATCTTGCCTGGTGCACACGAGGAAAGACTACTGATCGGGAGACACTGAGATAATATCTATCTTGTGTGTCTGATCGACGAATGTCAGAGTGGAGAAAAGCTAGTAAAGCTTTGCAAAAACACGCAGGCAAAGGCCATACAGGAATTCGGAATCCGGCGAATGTCTGCAGTCTTGCTTCGCCCTGCCTCGTGACCACGCGCACCCTCAGTGGAATACGGGCTTGCATGAACTTCAAAGGTCAATCGACACACACCAGGCCCCGTGCTTGCATGGAGCAGACGGGGCAGTGCGGCATGCACGCTCCTGGTGCAAAATTTCGTGTGTGCGACGCGGAATGATACTGTCGCTCGCCGAAGCTCCTGGGCGAGGTGCGGCAGCGGCAGCGCCAGACCCAAGCTGCTGTGAATAAGCCGTCGGGCTGCTGCAGGTGGCCTTGTGACAACACACTTGTTGCCTGGTGCCTGTCCCCTCTCCACTCCCGTTCCCTTCCGCTGGGCCAACCGCGGCTTGAGCTGCCGGTCCCCGCAATCATCGGCTGTTGCCTGAGCCGGGCTGAGGCACACACACTGGCCGCGGTAGGCTCTGCAATAAGCTTGCGGCGAGCTCGACGGCCTTGCTGAAGGGTGAGAAGTGTCTCTCCAGCACAGAACCTTGAAAAAGACGCCATGACATGACGGAACTCGCAGAACCCGCAACTGCTGCACTGCGTCAGGCTCCCGCCCAGTGGTCTGAAGCCCGCCATGGGAAATCTCAAGGGCGCCTCCACTGGCTCTCAGAGTGAACCTATAAAGGCTCCCTTATTTACTAATTAGAATAAGGTTTTGGGGACCAGTATACTATAAATATAATCAGGAACCCTATACTCCTTATACAGAAGGCCTGGTTCGCAGCACCGCGCATCAGGACGCTGAATGCCTGGCCGCTCCTGGCAGAAACTGCAAGGCGAGCAGAGCGTCCGCAGATGCTGCAAACAGCGCGCCGGACCCTTGGCAGATGTGTGGCTGCAATGGCGGCGCGGAGATGCCTCCCAAAGCAGCATAATTAGAATAGGGTTTGGGGGTATATTATACTATTACTATAATCAAAAGAAAGAATCCCCAAAATGGTGGGTCAACGCATCGAAGTGGTCAAACTGTTGTGGATAAGCTTGCTGAATGCTCCGCCCCGGCCTTCGCGCGCGAAGTCAAAGGCAACTCCCAGAAATCTCCCGTTCAACATGAAGGCCAGGCGAGGGCCTCGGACCAGCTTCTAGGTTTTTATTGCAAGAACGTGCAGCAACTTAATCCGTGGTTTAAGTTTAAGCCCTTCATGGCAGGATGTCCGTTGCATGGAAAGCGTGCTACTTAGCTTCTGCGAGGCTGGTTCAGAGACCCTACAAGAAGCATGCAGTTGAGAACGGCCCCACGTCATGCATGCCGTGCAGGATCCAAGCCCCGGACCACATGCATCTTCCGGCCAATCCAGAAGAGCCCCGACCTTCCGATTTGAGCTACTTGGAGGATCATGGGACTTAGTAGGTACAGTTACAAGTGCCCTAACTGGGGTTATATCCAACTATATATATATATATATATATATATGTATAGTTATCTTATTTATAACCATAGTTACTAAGTCCCCAGTGGCGCAGAGGAAGAGGTCGTTTCGGCTGAGGTCCCCACAATGTCGCCGGGCCGGCCAAAGGCCGGAACTGATCTCATGGGGCCTCACGGCACATCCAAACTCATGGGTTCAGGTCGGCTCGTTTGCTTTCCGAGCTCCGCGAGATACAACTGAACGGTACCTAAACCCTAAACCCTAAACCCTAAACCGCCCCCAAAGTAGAAATGGCTCAACACCCATAAAAGGCGATAATTCTACATACCTTTGGGGTCCAGGGCATGGCATTCCCAAAGGACTCCCAGCACTCCCAGGCTTCTGCAGATCATCAAAAAGCGCTCACAGCAGAGCGTGAAACTCTTCCTCCTAACTAAAACCCTGCCCCAAACTGTGAAGCCCCAAAACCCCAAAGGCCCTAAAGCTCTGCAACACCATATTAAACGACTTCTGCAGCCTTCGCCGCCGATGAGCTCTCCTTCGGAAGAGAATCCAAGCATCCGGCACCTGAAATGTCGGAGAAACACCGGCTTCTTTTGGGGGGGGTTGAGAGCTGTAGTAGGGTTTAGGTACCTGTCGGCGATAAACCCCTGTGAGCCCCTGTAACAGCACCCTTTTCCAAAGGCTGCAAACACACAAATCGGAGTTTGAGTATCTAGACCTTGATTTTCTCTTTCTTTCTCTGTGGCTGAAGGGACTGTCACAGCCCCCGTCCCGGAGGGGTGCCGCGTTCTTCGGAGTTTTGGGGCCTGGGGGCAGTCGGCAATGCAATGGATTGATGTCACGGACTAAGGCAGCAACAAGGACTGGACTGCACCCGTCCTTCACCCATACAGGCTCACAATAGCGACGACATCGCTCCCCCAGTTCGCATTTTGAGGACCCAGTCTTTCAATACCCCCAAAACCCTAAACCCTGAATCCTCAAACCCCAAGACCTGAACCCCAATCCCCTAAAGTTCTATCCTAAACCCCCCAAAGTAGGTAAAATGATGGCCCAATACCCACCAAAAGGCTGTTATTCTACATACTTCTGGGGTCCAGGATAAGGCCCCCATAGGCTCTGTCTCTCTGCCCGGACTCGGTGGACTTGAGTGCCGGGCGCAGCGCTGCGACCGTTGCCCTCCGGAACCGACGGCAAGACCAGAGCCTGAAGCAGGTTCTTCCAAGGGCTTTGGGGCCTTAGGGTAATGTAGTACCCTTAATAGTAGGATCCTTATTATAAGGACCTCAAAATAAGGTAAGGTACCCCTAATGGCTCTCCAGCCGGCTTCTTTAGGGTTTATAGGGTCTAGGGGCATAGGGTTCAGGGTTTAGGGTCTCGGGTGTAAGTTGGAATAGATGCATACATGGGGTTCCATCCATATACATATGGGTGGTTGTCAAAATTATAGTCCCTTTTTGGGTCCCTAATATAATACGGCACCTAATATTTCGGGTGCCCAAACAGGGACCATAATTTTGACAACCACTCACCCGGCTTCTTTAGGGTTTAGAGGGTATAGGGGTATAGGGTTCAGGGTTTAGGGTTCGAGGGTATAAGTTGCGTCAGGGATGTTATGGGTTTTCTCTGGGGTTTGATAAGGCCTTACAGGGGTGTTTTGCGGAGTTTAGGGTTTCAGGGGTAAGGGTTTCGGCTCGACGGTTCTAAATCCTGTTCCGAAGGGGCATCAGTCGTTCCGGACAAAGGCTGACGCTTGTACAACTTCCTTCGCTGTAACATCATATCATCTCATATACTCGTGCTCTAGTAGACTACAGAAAGTACGGTAGCACATGGCAAGATACCTGTCCAGTAGAACATGATGTTCTCTGTCTCACACCCAGAATCATTTCTCTGAGCTTGAAGCGGCACTCCAGCCAACTGTTAAGGCGCCCCCACGGCGCAACTCCACCTGCGCTTGTTCAAACCGCTCACTCTCAAGTGACTCGACACCTCGCAGCTTCAATTGTCCGCTTAAAGAGCCTCGAATTGATAGCGGCCGCCGGCAACCAAGGGCAATCCCTTGATACCACCCGAGGCTGCACGGCTTGGGCTTGGCCCTGTACTCGCAGATGGCTCACACCTGTCAATGCATTCTAGCACTGTGTTGCTGTCGACATGATATGTCTGAGGATCGAGCATGGCACGAAGCCCATCTTTGGAGACTTCTATGCCTCGCCATCGAACGTCGACCCCTTATGAACTTTATGGAATCTCCATCTTGGAGCCAGCCTACAGCGCTTCATCCTCCCCAACTATAAGCCCTCTCTTGATCCGATAGCCCGACACGTCAAGTCCGCATATGCACAACACCCCGAGACCCGGGCAGTCATCTTTCTGCAGCGGGTTCAAGCAACAGGACCCTGGCTTCTCCAACGTCGCCTCGAGCAGGTGACGTTGACCCATCCAGGCGCCAATTTATACTTGTGTATGGGTGGGCATGGGCACGTGTATGTATCTGCATGTGTACATGTATGTCCTATATGCACAAGCAGCCATGCACATGCGCATGCATACATAAATACATACATACATACATACGTGCATACACGCCTGCATACATCCACACACACACACACATATATATGTATACATACATTTACATAAACATACACCAGCATCTATGTATTTCTACACATGTATGGTAGTAAAGCCAACAGGCGGCAGCAGACAGGCAAGAGATCCTGAGACTGTCACGGAGTTTCCTTCAATTATGTAGTGACTTCACAGCACCGTTTGCTCATCTGTGCATCTATCGTCTTGTTACCAGAATAGCGCGTTGATACACAGGGATTCTTCCCACGCCGAGGTTTAGGGATGAAGAGGCATGCTCACACGGCTCGTGTAGCCGGGTTTCGTGTCCAAGAAATTAGTCCGAGTCCGTTTTGTGTCGCTGCTTACGCTGCTTTTGGACTGATGGCTTTCCTCTGTAGACTTTTCGACCACCCCTGGGCAGCTTCAAGCTTCAACACTAAACGGTTTAGGGTTATACCCTAATACCCTACACCCTAATACCCTAAACCCTAATGCCCTAAAGTGCTCCCGGGTTGGTTTTGGAAGTCTCTTGGGCCCCACTCTGTGGGTCTGTCGCCAAACAAGAGCGTCTTTGGTGGGCCTCGAAGCGTCGTGCCAAAGCCCGGATGTTGGGACCCATCTTCTGCTTCGGCCTGGTGCGCTCTGGAGGACTTCTGCAAGTACACCATGGCTCTATTCGAGCCCAGAATATCAAACCCTAATCAATTATGTGGGATCACCATGTCCGGTACATATTATGTAGCTGGTTGCGCACTGCGACCTACAAAGAAGTGTGCAGATTGTAGCAGCTCAACGTACACCTGGCGGGGCACCCGTTTTGCCCTAATCCCCAAACCACAACCGGTACACCGGGCAGGGCACCTGTTTCCCAGTGCCTCTTCTTCTTTCAGCTTGCGATGCCATGCAGCCTGCAGGACTACCCAAATTTGTCCGTGCTTTGGGGCCATTCCCGGCTCCCTGCAACAGAAGATGGCTCTTTTTATATACATAAGGAATATATACATACATGGGGTTCCATCCATATACATATGGGTGGTTGTCAATATTATGGCCCCTTTTTGGGTCCCTAATATAGTACGGCACCTAACATTTAGGGTACCCCAAAAAGGACCATAATTTTCGACAGCCACCCATATATATATATATATACACATATATATATATACATATATATATATATATATATACACAAAAACTCTGCCATAGTATAGGTAAACGAACGGCTTACTTGGCCTTGGTCTCTTTCCACTTGGCCAGCTCCAAGTGCCGTCGCTTCTCGTGCGGAGGAATGTAGTGCCTTTGCAAACTCTGGATTCGGGTGTAGGGTTCCCAGGGACGCCAATATCCCTTAATTAAGGAACCATCCCTTAACATCATATAAGGGATCGTACTATAATTTAAGGTATATTCCTTTAATCAAGGGATATTGGAGTCTCTGGGTTGAGGGGATGGACTTGGACAAAGGGCTCGGAAAAGATCTGAGCGGAAGGCGCTTGCTTCGGCAAGTTTGCCTTTTTGGAGCCAGCCTTTCATGCACATGGGAGGTTTCGAAAAGAGGGGGCCCTTATAGTACCCTAAGGACTAGGATCCTTATGACAAGGACCCCCAAAATAAGGTACCCCCCCAATTTTTGCAAACTCCCACTTCATGGCATGGCCCAGTTTGCCAGGCCCCGGCCTCAGACGGCGCTGCCGGCACCAGCTGTGGCCTGGCCAACAAGGTCTCGAAGCACTCGTTGGCAATTTCTATAACAGTGATATCAATAATAGTGTACGAGTAATTATTATGAAGAACAATATAGGAAATCATAGAAACTGAAAAGTTAATGATGACCAAGAAGAATAACATCCGTAGTGACTAGTAGCAGTCGTAACAATACCACTAACAATCATAGTGTGCGAGCTCGGGCCTGCTGCGGAGCCGCACAACCTGTGTCTTGTGCCAGGATTTGAAGAACTTCGACGACGACTGCTACTACCCAGAGGCCCCAAAGTAGCTCCTTTTTGGGATTACCCTAGAGGATTCTATATATGAACCCCAAAAAGGAACTACTTTGGGGCCTTCGGGTAGTATAATGCTACTCCAATACAGCTCAAGAGGCCTTGGGAGCTGCCTGGCTCTTCTCTGGAACCAGTTTCGCGCGCTTCCGAGGCTTGGATTCCTTCACAGAACAGATAGATAGACAGAAACATGCGTATGCATATACATATATATATATATATATATATATATATATACGTATATATATATACGTATATATATATATACATATACATATATATATATATATATATATATATATATATGCATATGCATATATGTCGTGAATTCCACCGATCTGAACCGTGCAGGTCGCAAAGTCCTTGTTCGGCGCAATGTCTGCAGCCGGAACCAAGGAGGCCTGACAAGCAAATTGTGAGTGCAACACAGAGGACCAGAAAACTGGGATATATATATATATATATACATGTATATTTATATCTATTTATCTGTCTATTAGTTTATCATCATCATAATAATAATCGATACACATAATATGACATGTAGTTTACTCCAAGGCCTGGTGCCGCTTGGACCTTGGGTGCCAAATACGGCAGGCTCCATGAGAAACGGCTTGGTGGAACGGTTGATGATATAAATCCTGCATTACCTTAAGGACCCTAAACTATGGGAATTATGGTACATTCCTTATTATGGATAATGCCGGATTTATATCATCAACCGAAGGATGCCTGAGCTCCGTACGCGACGGCATCGCCATTCACATGGCCGGCTTCCTCGTTCTTCACCTCTGCCTCCAACTCCCTCGCAGCCGCCTCAAGATCCCATTCCTCCAGCTCCAGCTCCACATCATCTGCAGCCTCCGGTTCTTCCTCCCCTTCTTCCAGCTCTACCTCCTCATCAGGGAGATACTCAACCTCCTCCTCAAGCTCCTCCAAGTTCTCCAGATCCTCCGGCTCTTCCTCGGGCTCTTCGCAAACGTCGCCATCCGGCTCATCCCAAGCCTGAGACGGCTCAGGATCCGGGCGAAGCAGACAGAGAGAGAGCGAGAGACAGACAGACAGACAGACAGACAGACAGACAGAGAGCGAGGAGACACAAATCTACGGAAGCATAGATAAAACAGACAAACAGGTAGGCACACATCCCAGCTTACAGAGATAAAGACATACATGCCGACATACAGACAAACACACATACATACACACAAGCAGTGTGCTGATGCACCAAGCGGCAAGTGAACGAAATTGTCAGCACAAGCTGCGAAGCTGAATCTGCAAGACGCAGAAGCAACCGACCCTTCCCTCGGCCTGGTCGACGTCGACGGCTTTCTCTAACCATTTATCGCCGTTATGCAGGTACTGCTCCTGTGCGAAAGGAAGTCTGTAGCAAGAACTAAATCCATAAATTCCAGGACATCATTTAGCTTCATGTCCTTCAACCGGCTTACGTAAAGATTGTTGCGTGCCTGCTCGAGGTCAGCATCGATCACGTCATCACCGAGCAAGGATTCCTGTGAATGACCAGCACAAAAGCCGCGAGAGGTGGACAAGAACAACAACCAAACCCGCAAAATGACCGTCAAAGGTCCAGTACCCTCCTTAGGGCCGCCCCACCTGCAGCCGCAGCCGCTTTCGGATCCGCCTCCTCGTCCTGCGAGGTGAGTCCTTGCCATGCAGAAAAGATGGGATCCACAGGAAGTTTTTTCTGAACGCTCGAACCAGACGTACGGGTTTCCCGGTTTGTGGTTTAGGGATTTCTGCAGCCGTAGCCGGCTTGAAGGCCTGCCACAGCACAGATCCACCTCTCTGCATCGCCGTGACGTCGGTGACATCGTTGTCGGCAGCACCTGGGGCTGCGAAGCTCGCGCAGCAAAGGCCAAAAGGATAGCGTCGTACCGACAAATGGCTTTGGCCTTGTTCGAAGTGCTCAACTTCGTCATCGTCTTCAACCACCAGAGTCCTTGCTTCAGCAGAAGCCCGCCCGTCGCAGCCCCATGTAAAAAAAGCGTTCTGCTAAGCCCTTTGCTCACCGCGGGACCAAGCTTCTAGAAGGTCGGCGTCGCGCACCTGCATGAGGCACCTCAGACTCGGGTCCATCATCCGTCACACACCTTAAAACCACAGAACTCTCAGGGAAGGACACGTGCGACCCCGGAGGACTTTTGTCCAGGTGCGGCCTCTTGGCCTCCCACTTCGGAGTGAGCCCCACCTTAACCCGGAATAACCTGCCCTTTTAAGGACGTATATAAGGGAATCATATAAAGGAGGTAGGTTCTTCAGGATTCAGGGTTAAGGTCTTACTGGGAGGCATGCGGCCGGTGCCTCTTCAGACCTCTCCACATTCTTTGTCGCCATGGCCTTCCTTTTCAGACGGCCTTGACTAGCACCACCAGCGCCACCTGGAGCTTCAAAGAGCTCTTGGAAAATAGAAAATGAGGAAAACCTTCTGCAATTAGGCATCCCACCGTCGCTCTCCACAGAGAGAGCTTTTCTGGCAACGCCATTCGTTTGCTTCGGCGTTCGGCTCGAGGTGTCCTCTTCAATGTGCAAGACACCGCAAGGAAACACGATCCATGCAACCCTTATAATACCTCTTGCGATCTCTGAGAGTCACCTTAATAGTATAACCCTTATAACTTATAATTATAGTGGCCTCAACAGCGACCCCGACCCTAACCCAGGTGTCTCCTTCACATGCTCTTGAAGCGTCGGCATCTCAAGCTCCGCCCTGGTCGTTGCTTGGCGAGGCGATCGCAGCTTGAGAGGTGGAGTCCCGGCCTTTTCACGTGCTTCCTTCCGTTTGTGGCTGAGAACTGCAGCTCAGCTTCTCCGTGTCCCACGGCCGGAGACAGGCGTACTCGCCCGCTGGGGCTAGCCCTCAGCTGTGCATCTGGGACAGGCTTCGGTGCAACACGTCACCCAACTGAGAGAGCATCGCATGGGGCAGCGACACATTCTTCTGTTCTCGTGTTCTCGGCGCAAGGAGCGACGAAGCCCCATCAATGTGGCCTTTCGGCACAGCAGCGTCTGCGTGCGTCCACGCGATGCCATATTGTCTCGTCGAATGCACCCACGCCTTCGTGACTTTTCCCTTTGCTTTGGCGCCTTGATGCAACCGCGATGAGCTCCTTCGAGACCTGACACGGAGGATATCCAGTCTGTCTGCAGAACTTTCGAGCTAGGTACACTTCGCTTCGGTCTTGCCTTCTGAAGGAAGGTCTCGCCACGTGGCGCAGGCATCGCAGCTCTACATGGCAATCATGATCTCCAAGACTTGGCAGATATTGACATCATGTTCGGTGAAGGGCCTTTCTCGGTGCAGGCACAGTCTTTTGTGCTTTCCTTTGTTGGACACGGACTCTTCAAAAAGTCTGGGAGCAATCCTACGATCGTGCTGCAGCATGCTACTAGGTGACATGCCTACCTCTCCCCATACGCCCCATAGTAGTTCCTTGTTGGGACTACCTTCTAGGATTCTATATACGAACCCCCAAAAAGCAACTACTTTGGGGCCTTTGGGTAAGCAACCCTAAACCCTAAACTGAAAACGCTGAAAACCCTAAACTTAATTCCCTTGGCCGAAGCATTGAGCTGAAACGCAGAGGCGAAGGCGGAGTCTGCTATCCTAGTCGGATCTGCAACACCACCATACCACCATGGGGTAGTTGTGAAAATTAGGGTCCCTTTTTGGGTACCCTAAATATTAGGTGCCGTATTGATGATAAGGATCCAAGAAGGGGACCCTAATTTTGACAACTACCCACATGGAGTTTAACTTTGCACAGAGACCCGCAGCCGGGTTGGTAAGAAGACAGGATCTTGGCCTCTGTCGGTGTCTGGGGGAAGCTGAGATCTTGCGGCCCTGGCAAGCTGCGAGGTTGCTCGCTGAGACAGTCTGGTTCGCTCATGCGTTCTGTTGAACCCCTGCTATTACTACTATTACTATTATTACTAATATTACTAATATTACTATTATTACTACTATTACTAAACCTAAACCCTAAACCTAAACCATAGATCATAGACCCTAAAGGCCCTAAACAAGGCAGGAGGACCAGCACTGAAAGGACTTCCGCCTCCTGAGCGAAGCCCGAAGAGTCTTGAGTTCGGCAGGAACCCAAAACTCCCTGTCCCCCCCATGGCCTTCTTCGACAGGAGGTGGTGCGCTGACCGTGGCGTCCTCTTCGAGACTAGGACTAGAGACAAAGCAACTCGACCATACACAGCGCACCACGTCGACTGAAAGCAGCTGCACTGTCCCTGCAGTTCAAATTCCAGGGTCAACAAAAGTCTTTCTGTCTGGAAGCGCAGATGACTGGCATCCATGTCAAGCGGCATGTTTTGCAGGGGCATGGGTTCAAACCGACTCGTCTTGATGTCGTTGATTCGCTGCTTCTGCTGATGTGGTCTGTCATGCACTTCATGTACACCGTCTCTGTCACGACGCACACACACACACACTTACACTTGAGTCACTCTTGAATCTGTTCGTGTCGTCTCGCAGAGCCCTGGATCTGGCAGGTGGTGGATCTGGGAGCCGACGATTATTTCAAAACAAAGTATGTACTTTGCCATATCGCGTAGCACAACAATGTAATCAATCCGGTAAGAAAGTGGCCTAGAGGTCCATCAACATGGACATCTTGAATGGTTGCATATCAATGTCAATGTGTCAACGTGTGTCTCAAAACAGGCACAGCGCCCAGTTGCCTGATTGCCCGAGGGGCTACAATATCACATGTAAGTGCCACTACTCCGCAGAGTCTCCGGGCCAACACATGGTGATAACAAGAACGGCATGATAGCTGAGGAACTCCACCGACAAGGGCAAATAAACTCAGAAAACTCTGCCAATTGTGGTGTCCAAGGGTACATCAACGTTTTTAGCCGGAGGACATTGTTAGCGAAGACTAGCAGGTGCGAGATGTCCACATCCCAGGATCATATCACACTCGACGGACAGGTGCCTTCACTGGCCTAAGTCCTGTCTGTAAGCCTCCCCCCCTGCCTTTTCTTCAGAATGCGAAAGGTATTCTCAGCACAAACACACACAAACGCGCGCGCAGACGTGCACGAGCGCGTGCGACAAAGCCGGAAGAGTGACCTTGCGGCCAAGTCAATCCAAACCAGTACAGTTCCGCTTCGTGTGGTGTTTGCACATTTCCTGCTTGACCTCCGTGATACTATGTTGGCTGTGTGCTTGTCTGGCGTCTTGCTTCTTCTGGAAACCCTCGGTTCGGCACCCCAACTAGGCGGAGTGCAAGTTCCACTCAGTAACCGAGACTCGTCGTACTCAGTAAAGGAAAAAGCGGACCCACACCGGGCACCTCCGAACCTCGATGTTTCACCAGAAGACTATCCGACAAGAACTGTTACTTACAGCAATGCTGAGTCACAAAGAGTCCTCCACCGGCTCATCAACAGGCGCACCACCAAATGTTGGTGAAGCCGAGCGCGGCTGTCAGTGGGCAGCTGTTCATACAATAAGTCTGTTCACACTACAGCAACTAAAAGGCGCACCTCCCTGTCGCCGCCTCCTTGTGGAGTGGCACCCAAGGCCTATCCGAGCAGCCAAAGCAGCCAGGCTGATGCAGCATTGATATGTTTTGATGTCTAGGGTGGAGATCAGTACCGTACTGACTTGCTGCTGCGAGCTTGCCTCACTGACCGCGTCTTCCTCAGTGCACGTCAAGCATGCATAGTCTCATTAGCCACAAGCACACTGCCACACTCGGTCACTGGAGATTCGACGACAGACCCATGCCGACGCTTGACGATGGCAGCGGCGAAAGCTCCACATCAGGCTCGCACCCCTGCAGCCCGCGTGCGAGAGTCCGGTCCTGCCAAGCAGGTGCTCAGCCCCGGTGCGCGAAGGACTAGTAACTTCCGGCACCTGGCTCTGGGGACTGAGGATTGGCGGCCGTCTCCTGCGAGACGTCTCCTCCAGCGCCTGCTTCAGGAGTCTCAGGAAGCTGCCTTTTCCATATCGAGGGGGGAGAGAGACAGAGACAGAGAGACAGAGAGACAGAGAGAGAGAGAGAGAGAGCGAGACAGGGGGAGAGAGAGAGAGAGAGAGAGAGAGAGAGAGGGAGAGAGAGAGAGGGAGAGAGAGAGAGGGAGAGAGCCGACCTTGCTCCGCCGCAGCAGAGCTGAGCTCATCCCCTGCCTCTCAGCGTGCACTGCGCTACCGGAAAGTCTACGAACCCTGATTTAGGAGTTTCCGAAAACTGGGGGTACCTTATTTTGGGGGTCCTTATGATAAGGATCCTAGTATGTAGGGTACTATATTAGGGTCCCCTGTTTTCGGAAACTCCCCTTTCCCATGAACCCTACTGCACACACTTCACACCCCAGAAATTGAATCTGCAAGCGACGGCCGAACTTCAAGGAACTTACCTTTGGTTAGTAGGGAATGGAAGAATGGTAGTAATGGTAGTTATAATTGTACCCCATTCATCCATTCCCTACTAACCAAAGGTAAAGATCCCTCTACAGGAACCCTAAACCCCTATAGATCCCTTTAAAGGAACCCTAAACCCCTATAGATCCCTTTAAAGGAACCCCAAACCCCTATAGATCCCTTTAAAGGAGCCCTATTCCCTACGAACCAAAGGTAAGGAAAAGCTCCCCGGCCGGAGTCTCCGACTTCGCCGGACCCAGCTTCTGAGAGAGTTCGGCCAGCAGCTCTGCCTCCGAAAGGGCTCAAATCACGACTGCCGGTGCTTCGGTTTAGGGTTTAGGGGTTTAGGGGTTTAGGGCTTGGGGGGTTTGTGGGGCTACTGGGGCCGGGGCTTCAGTGGGGAGATAGGGTCTGGGGCTTTAGACTTTCAGGGGGCAGAGATGAAAATTTTCCAGATAACAGTCGCAAGGTCATGTAACAGCACACGTGGAGCACACCTCGTAGATCTCTCGGATTCGATAACCTGGATCTTCATCGTCGTGATACTCGTCGTTGACGTCCCATACCTGCGCGATATGCCGTAACTCCGTAACTGTCGTTGTTGTGACACAACGTAGCACCTCTGCTACGAGTACTAGCCCTTTCACACTCTCAAGACATGTTGCTCGAGGTTTCGTGTCTTCAGGGGCTGGCCGATTCTGGGAAGGCCACCCGCTTTGAAACCCCCACAACACTTCCGGAGCAGTGCAAGCCGCCTCCTGCTGAGTTGCGTTCCTTCGCTTGGGCGGATAGTGCGCAGACCTCAGAGACATTGAACCAGACCAAGTGTCAGTCGATTCCCTAAGTTAAGCCGAAGCCTAGAACCCCGAAACCCGAAAACCCCGAACCCCCAAACCCTATCAAACGTCTGCGGCGCAGACGATTCAGGCTGTGCCAGAGTCGGAGCGGGTGTGGGCTCCACAGCAGGCTGGGCCTGCTTCAGATCCCACTTGCAAGCACTGCGGTCAGGCCTTTAGGACCTCAGGACGGCGTTCGTCTGTGTGTGTGTGTGTGTATACATATATATATATACACATACATATACATATGTACCCATGTATGTATGTAAGTACGTGAGCAAGTATGTGAGCAAGCATGTAAGTACATGTATGTAAGTAAGTATGCATGTCTGTCTGTATGTCTGTAGGCCGGTAGGTTTGTACGTATAGTACGTATACAGTATGTATGTATGTACATATGTGATTATGTAACTGTATCTCTCTATATATATATATATACACAGCACGTATCTGTGCTCATATACATATATATATATATGCACACATATAAACACTGTATACATGTAAGTCGTGCATAATCACGGGTGTGTGTCATACTTTTATTTCATTTGGGTTCGGATTTGAGCTTGATGTTTGAATCGCCCTTGTCGCCTGCAAACAGTCAAAAGCGAATTTCAGCTTCTCTCCGCGACGTTGAGGGTTGACGGTCTAAGGACTTGGGGGCTAAGATGTGTTAGTTTTCCTGCGTGGGGATTTAGGGTTAAATGGCACCAAGCTATCTGTGGAACCCTAAAAGCAAACTGCAGCACCATTCTTGCGGCGACGGCGTGAGTCCGCAACGTAAGCATTCCAGCTATCTGGCCACAACATATACATACATATATATATATATATATATACACATACATACAAGCGTTTATATATATATATATATATACACACTAGGCAAGTGTGTGTGTATATTTATATATGAGTACTTACATACACGTATAACATATGTATATACATACATACAGAAACACATATAGATACGGATATATCGCAACTGTCACAGATAGAACTATCTTAAGATCGAAGCTTCAAGCTCCATTCGCTCCCCGTGTCGTATCTTCAGACTTTCCCAATAGAAACACGGCCCAACAAGATCTCTCGAACGGCTACCTATACACACATATGTATATATATATATATATATGTGTGTGTAATCATACCAAATAAACAAATAAATGAACATATATATATATATATACATACATATGTACATATTTAGATATACTAATAAATAAATATATATATATATATATTATGTATAACCCCAAAGCCCAGAAACTCCAAGCAGGAATTTGCCTCTGCGGCCTCGGGCAATACTGGGACCTGGCAGCACTCTCAGCGATTCTTTCGTGCCCCTCAACCCCCATTTCCCATACTGATTCGGCTCTATGCCGGGTGCAGGGGTTCAGGTTCCAGGGAGGCTGGGGCCCCAGCATTATCCCAGAAGGGGATCTTGATCCAAAGAGCGAGTGGTTTAAGGGGTTGTGGGTTGATTATAGTTTTTGTGGTTGTTGTTGTGTTTGTGGTTGGCGGTCTTTGCGGATTTTAGGGAAGTCGCACGGTCCGGAGGAAAAAAGAGTTCTTGATTCGGCGGGCCTGCCCACCCTAACTCTAAAACCCGTAACTAAAACCCTAAACTAAAACCCTAAAGCCCTAAACCCAAGCAATCCAAGGGCCTCCGTCTTGGACGTCTCCTTTGAGATGCTTTCCCAGAACCTAAGTCCATGACGTCGTGATTTCCAAAAAAAAGGAAACCCAAAGGGTCCAAAAACCATTCTAGTAGGTACTCTCGTACCCTACTATTGGGGATTAGCACCAGGCAGTTATAGCAGGTACTTCGTACCCTAAAGTATATAGTTACCACAATTGCACTTGGACCCTTGGAGGAAACCCGAGCTCGGCCGGGAGGCCGGTATGCATCGACATCGCTGGTATTCAGGACGTCGAGCGTGTGGCCCTCTTTGCCCTCTCTACCATCCTGCCGCTTCTCACAGCTTAGACCAGACCATGGACGTCATGCAGAGAGAGAGAGAGAGAAAGAAAGAGAGAAAGAGAGAGAGAGAGAGAGAGAGAGAGAGAGAGAGGCGGGTCCGTCAAGGCGAACTTGGGAAAGGCATCGCTCTTCAAGGCCCCGTCAATGCAGGTCAAGAGCTTCTCGTCGGATAGTGATTGCCTGCAGAAGCCCTAAACCCTAAATCCTAAACCCCAAACCCTAAATCCTAAACCCCAAACCCCAAACCCTGAATGCAGCTCCAGGTAGTGACTTCCCAAGCACTTCAGCCAAGCCACCCAGTAGCCATGAGCTTGCGAAGGAGCGTGTCCAGCAGCTCATGCACCGAAGCCTCTTCACTATTCTCATTATTAAGGCCCGTATATTGTAGTACCCTCAAATATCGCTCACAGTAACCCTTTTAGACCCCTTGAAAGGAAACCCATTCTAAAATTATTAAGGCCCCTATTTTGTAGTCCCCTATAGTAACCCTTTTAGACCCCTTTAACGGAAGCCTCTTCAACAGACACAAGTCGTCCTCCAATGCCAAGGCCTCTACTATAGGGGCCTTAAGAATTAGCTATACTACTTTGGGGGTTCCTTATTATGGGTATGAACGGTATAGTTCGATGGGCCCGAAAACCCTATTCTAAGAATTAAGGCCCGTATTTTGTAGTACCCTTATACATCCCTCATAGTAACCTTTTTAGACCCCTTTAAAGGAACCCTATTCTGATCATTAAGGCCCCTACATTACCTCCGAGGCTGAGGCTTCCTGCGGATCCACCTGCTTCGGCTGAAAAGCCTCACGGCGCGGTCGCTGCAAAGCCCGGGAAGTCTTTCCGACAATTAGGGCTACCTTATTTTGGGGTCCTTGTAATAAAGATCCTACTACAGGGAACTATATTAGGTCTGGAGAGAGAGAGAGAGAGAGAGAGAGAGAGAGAGAGAGAGAGAGAGAGAGAGAGAGAGAGAGAGAGAGAGAGAGAGAGAGAGAGAGAGAGAGAGCGAGAGAGCGAGAGAGAGAGAGAGAGAGAGAGAAGAAAGCCGCGCCTCGAGATCGGCCAGCAAGAGCGCGCAGTTGTCCAGGTGAGCTTTGAAGGACTTGACCAAGTGGGCCTGGATACGCGATCTTGCTGCCACATCACCTCCCGGTTCTTCGATGGCAAACCCCACCTTAACCCTGAATAACCTACATTGTTAGGGTTCCTTATTATGATTTCTTTATAAGTCCCTAAAAGTGTAGGTTCTAGAGGGTTCAGGCACAGCTGAGAGCCAAGGGCTCCGGCGTCGAAGGCTGGAGGCTTCTCTCGGCATTGGGCCTCACAAGTGCAATTTTGCAGCCTATGCAGATGCCCTGATATCGGTAAAACGGTGCCTTGATCGCAGCGGCAGCTGTGTTGAAGTGGCACAGGTCGAGGAACTGTGCTAGTAAGTCGAAGATGGCAGTAGAACCTTGGCAACATCCGCGCAACGCAGGAACAATGGAATGCAAAGCAAAGCTCGCGGCAGTCATCTTGAGCATTGGGAAGGAGCGTCATCGCAGCGAGGTCTTGAATCAGAGGTAGGTACTATAGCTGGGCTATGCGAGCGAAGCCTGTGATCCTACTTACGCAAGCAAGATATGAAAGTAAAACCTCACGTGCTGCTACTAGCGTGCCAATAAAGCCTTGCGTGAAAAGGGTCTCACGATTGTCGATTTGTCAGTCTCATCTGACTGCCGCTTGCTTGAGGAGCAAATCGAACGGACCTCTCTTCAAGCAAAATGTGGGGGTTGTTCAAGCTCCAGCCTTACAATCATCATGTAACATCAAGGAATGTAATGTGGTCGGGAATCGACCGGAACAACTTGGAACAACCCCCATATCACGGCAACACAGATCACAGCCTGGGGCGGGAGTACGTGCAAACTTGGATCGCTGCGCCCTCCTCAGCTGGGGCCTTTGCAAGACGCAAGCAGATAGCCCAGGTCATGCAAGCGACATGGCATGTCTTTGCTTTTGATTCCCCTGTGTGCTAAAACCTCTATGTGTGCGTGTGTGTCCCCGTGATCAGTTTCGGGCTTCGTATGTTCACCCGCCATGCTCCACTTCATCCTCTCTCCTGGGTGCCCCATGACCAAGATATTCCTAGACACGTTCCCGACGGGCTTGATACGCCGAGTAGACGCGAACTGAAGCCCAAGCTTCGCCTTTGCACCACATCTCCGCCCTGACTTTAAATTCTGCCCCTGGGGCCTTGCATGGTGTTCGAGATGGACAACAGCGAGTTGTCATGTTTTTGCACGTTTCGGCGATTTTAACAAATCATACCGAAACACTTATCGACAGCATAACACACTACTGCCTGGAAAAGTGGGTTCCAGATAAAGTCTTTCGAGAGTCTGAACAATATCCGCAATGCAGCAGCCATAGCAACATTGATTCGGGTGACGAGGCGACAATGGTGATGGCACTGGTGCTGTTGTTTCTCAGGTATCTCGATACCAATGTTATTGAATACGAAATGGTGGTCTTGGCGATGACGCGAATGATTCTGATGTAGCCCTGGACCGCTTAAGTAGTCATTCGACCGTGACACATTTACCTTCCTGCAGCAAATAGCCTTGTGATTACTTTAATCCGCGAGCGGTTCTGCAGCGGGTTCTTCAAATAAACGGCCTGTCACGGCGTTATCACGGCCTAATATAACTAGCACAAACCGTCAGGGGATCGAAAACCTATGGGATTCAAGGGTTGACTTTTTGCATGTGGCAGGTTCGACCAAGAAGGGACAACTTATCAAACTACGGTGCGATAGTATCCTTCTGCGCAAAACTGTATTATCTCTACGCTGATATTGCCGCAACTTCGAAAAGTGAGGTTGCAAATGCATGTGTGTCTCTGGACGTGGGGGGATGTGATGTGCCGAAGTAGTCAGCGATCGGCGTGCCTATGCTGCCAGGAAGGAATCTATGTCACAAGTTTTCAAAGCCTCGTCCAGCAACCTTAGCTTCTTGACGCGGTTGGCGATGTCCTCCGGCAGCAAAAGTTGCGAGGCAGACTCGCTCGACATCTGGATGAGCCTGTAAAAAATTCATAAAAACCTTAAGGACTCTAATGGAACCCGGCAAAGGAACCTATAACCCCACAGTACCCCAACTATCATGGCAGAACCCCAAACTCAAAACCCTATAACGACCCTGTGCCAGCCTCTGCCTCCGGCATAGCTCCGGCATCCACCGGCGGCGCCTTCACCGCCTTCTCCTTGACGAAGCTACTCAGCACCTGAAGCCGACACGGTTTAGGGTTTAGGGTTTACTAGTTGTGGCTTTTAAAGCCTTTGAATTTTGAAAATATTAGTAAATGAGATCCTCTTAAGCCCAGTAAGGGAAAATATGAAATGTCCCAAAGCCCTACCTAGTTTAGGCTCCCTGGTACATTGGTCTGATAGTACAACGTACCCGGCCCCAAACCCTAACTCTACTACTAAGGCCCAGATGTTGCTAGTTTAAAACCCCCCTTAAAGGCTTCTCATAAACCCCTGTAGCAGGAACCCGTTTAAGAAACCCTATTCTGGTGATTCTAGTTGTGAAGGCCCCTATACTGAGTGGCCTCGACCAAGCTGCAGGCATCCTTGGGCTTTTCGGCCTTCGGAAGCTTCAATCAGTCTTTAGGGGGCACCAATGGCCGACCAGCTCTGTTCACCAAAGAGTTTAGAGTTTTAGGGTGTCGGTTCTTCAGGGCTTTAGGTCTTAGGGTTTACGTAGTGCTGTGTGATTTAAGGGCTTAGGGATTTAAGTTGAGTATCAGGAGCGGTTTAGGGATCTAAGTCTTCCGGCCACCACTCTGTCGATGACCTTGCCCAGGTGTGCATAGACATCCTGCAAGCAAAGGCTTGAAGCATCCAAGGTACTATCGGAGAGTGCATAGGTAAAACAGGGTTTGGCGAGTACATCATGCATAACCATAGAGTCATAGAGGGACCTATCTATTGCACGCCGGCGCAAATACGGGATTGTGACACATACCGCCCACCTCTTTCTTGAGGTAGGCCAAGTCAGCATCCACAGTGCCCATCTGCACAGCCGAGACCAGTGGGGACTAATTCTTCAAGGTGCCGCGCACACTGCGGAGCCTCTCGGGATCCAGGGAACGCACCACCTCTTCATCAAGGACTCAAACACGATACATCTTCTAATGCCTATTCCATTTATCTGGCATGTATACCGTACATAATACAACACTACAGTGTAATAACTATAACATGCTTTATGTATATATATATATATATATATATATATATACATATACATATATGTATACATATGGTGTGTATATACATATACATATATACATATGTATACACAAGACATACCAAGGATTCGTTCAGCCGACAGGATGAAGTCATGGAAGCGCCCGGCCTGCCCCGGAAGCTTTCAGCAGCTTTTAGGTTCCGCTGCTGTCTTCACGAGCCGAAACGGAAAGAGCCAGGAAGTGTACACAGAGAGCTTGCTCACCGGTTTAGGGTTTAGGGCTGTTCTGTTGTTGTATGCTTAACCCTGCCATGGTAGGTCCACCCGGAGTCCACCCCCTTGCTTGCTAACTCGTCAAGGAACAGAACTTTATATCAAAAGCTCTCCTATTATGACAAGAACGCCATGAAATCATGCCTTTTCCACCCCGATCCGGCAGTCATACGGCAAGCCGCAGCATACAGCATGAGCACAGGGTGTCTGGCGTCGACGGGAGTTGGTGGCCTCCCAAACCAGTTCAGCAGAGCCGCTGACATCTTGACACAGTGGCTCGCCCGAGCTGCAGACGGGCACAGTGTGCCTACTGCTCCCAGAGGAACTCCTCCGGATGAAGTGACGCAATCAAGCTGCGATGCCAAGCCGGCACAATGGCATGATATCGACATCGACGAAAGTTAAATGCCTGCAAGAAACGTGTCGTCATCATCATCTAGATCATCTACCATGCTAGTTCAACGTGGAGAGAACACAGCGAATATGGCAGACGCTATCAGCACACTGTCCATGATATGCCAGTGAAAACCTGGAGCTGCGTTACCACCGTCTGCAGAACTAACGGAAGATAACGGAAGCAAGAAACCATCCAAATTTCAAGCAGAAGCACAAGGATCAAGCACGTGTCTACGAAAGGCAATCGCAAAGAAACCATGCTGCTGAGACGAGAGCACTTTCACACAAGGCTCTTGCAAGTAAGGCTTCTGGAACTCCCCTTTCTCAAACAGGGGATCGGATCCGCAAACCCTCCCCAAACCCCAAACTACTGATCAGATCCTTAAACCCTACGTATACCCCCTTACACAAACAAGACGAGGAAAAGAACTGCTGCCGACCTCCTCGGCAGCTTCGCCCTCCTCCGCAAAGGCGGGACACTCCGGCTTAGGGTGTAGGGTTTAGGGGTTTAGGGGTTAGGGTTTCGGGGTTTTGGGATTTAGGGGTCTAGGGTTTTGGGGTTTAGGGTTTAGGGGTTTGGGGTTTCGGGGTTTAGGGTTTGAAGGTTAAGAGTTCAGAGATTTGTGAGGGCGCTGAAGCACTTGTAGAGGAGGATTTTGAAGGTCACTGCGAAGGCTCTTTGGATCTTCACAGTCGAATGTATGGCCTGTTCTCGGGCTCAAATCCTTTTCGTCCTGCACATGGTAATAAACACCTCTATGCTAACGACATGGAGATGGCGGTGATGATGACCAGACCGCCCTCAGGTTGCCTGATGGTGATGCTATCGGACCAAGTGTGCTCATGACTTATGTCTGTGAAATTTATTCTCAGCAATTACTCGGAACAACCCGATGACGAGCCTGATGCTTGCTCCCACAATGGTCACAATGCTATTGCAGCACCGTGATCATTGAGACCATGTTCCACATCCAGGATCTTTCTGCTCTGAGCACCATTGTTGCAAAAGTGATCCTTGTGAACAGCTCGCTGTGAGGATGCTGCTTTTCTCGTCGTCACTTTATTTTCTCCTTTCCTCACAACTGCTTGGCGCAGTTGGATTCGATGCTGCCGCTGCCGACGCAAAGATGCACTACTATCGCGATTCGGAGTTTCAACGATCCGACGACTCTGTTGCGCCTCGCTTGGCCTTAGAAACACCCCAAACCCCAGCCCCCTATAAGCCCTAAACCCCTAACAGCCTCCTATGAGCCCTAAGCCCTAGAGCCCCCCTTGCCTGTACCCCCTAATCCTAAACCCCAGAGCCCCCTTTCAAAGGATGCAAGGCTTTCTGGAGACTGCGGGGCCTCCTCCGGGATCTCTGACCAGTCCAGGGTCTCTCCGTCCTCGCAGCTCCGCAACGAGGGCTCGGGGTTTCGGGCCGTTAAGGTTCCGTGAAGGGTTACTTAAAGGGGTCAAGGCTGCATCACTGCAAGGAACACTCGGGTTTTGCATCTTTCTGCAGGGGGTTCGGGGGCTGCTTTCAGTCTGCTAAGCCAAGCAGGTTTGCTGGTGCATCTACCTAGCTTCGGTGGCTTGAGTGCTTGAAGTCTACTGTCGGAGTTCCTGAACATTCGTGGCTCAAACTACATTGCACGAGCATGTCAACATCGCCATGGATCATGCGGTCATGGCACTGACAACTTGAGACTCTAAACCCTTAACCGACCCCCTCAACCACACCCTGAACCCCCCTAAACCCCTCCACCCTAACCCCTCACACCCCTCCACTTTATACACCCTAAACCCCTAAAATCCGAGCCCCTAAAACCCTAAACCGCTAAAGCCCTGAACCCCTAAAACCCTAAACCCCTAGAGTTAGGACGGCCGTGTGCCTGGAGAGGCCTGGCACCCTGGGTTTAAAAAAAAGCTACCGGAAAGCTACAGAAAAGCTACGGAAAAGCCACAAGAAAGCTAAGAGACAAAGCTATAGCGAGGCTGGCAAAAGCTACAGAAAAGCCACAGAACAGCTACAGAAAAGCTGTAGAAAAGCTAGGAGAAGCAGCTAGATAAAAGCCGCGCAAAAGGCACTCGAAAACCTTTCGGAAACTTGAGTGATAGGAAACATAAGAGGAATTAGCTTTTTTGTAGCTTTGAGCGGCTCCACTGTCCGGGGAGTGGGTCTGCTGGACATTTAGCTTTTCCCTAGGGCAAAACTTAAAACAAACTAAAGAAAAGCTAACAAAAAGCCAAAATAAATCAAAAATAAAGCTACGGAAAAGCCACAGGAAGAGCTACAGAAAAGCTGCGGGGCCGGGGCTGGGGCTGGCGAGGCTGGACAAGACTGACCCAGGAAACCCAGTAGCAACCCGCACGACAGCTTTCAAACTAGCTTTTGTTTAGGGTTTGGAATAGCTTTTGTTTAGCTTTTGTCTGGCTTGGTTCACTTGCTACAATGACCCCGCAATTAGCTTTTTGTTAGCTTTCATTTAGCTTTCGTAAAATCTAACATGTAGCTTTGTGTCCAAAGCACGGTCGTCTCAACCCTAAAGCCCTAAACCCCTACAACCCTAAACCCCCCTTTGCCAAACTCCGGCAACGGCAGCCCGGGGGGCCTCGGCCACCTCCCATTCGCCATCTTGGAGCTCCCCCTCCTGCCCAGGGCATGCTTCTTATTATTGTCAATATTCTTATTGTTAGTAATATTGAACCTTTCAATATTAAATTACGTCTTTTTCCTGTGATGATTTTTTATAGATACATTGCAATATGTTCTTGCTATTCATATTAGAAATGTGTTGCTATTACTCTCGTTATCGGTGTCAGGGTTGGTCTTGCAGAGCATAGCGTTGCGTCGTCTATCACAACACGGCATGGTCAAGTTCAGTTGTAGTTTGGTTTAGTCTAGTCTAGCGTAGCTTGAGTTTATTGTACAGTATGGTGTAGGCTCCTAACTGGCAGGATCCGTGTCGCAAAGACCATGACCCTAATCTCAACCCTAAACCCAAGGCCCTGGGCTCATCAAAAAGCACCGCGCGGATGCCTCGCCGGTCTTTTGCCGCTTGGCATTCTTCCCAGCCTGAACTGACTGTAGGAGGAAAAATGTGTAAAGCAACAATGCCAAGCAGCTACTGGTTCGGGAGCGACCATGGCAGTAGCATCCTGGTTCATCGTCATCCTGGTCTACTTCTGCCTGCTGCTGCTGCTACTGTCAAGGAGAAGACGACGTCAACGACTGTTGCCACGCATTCATGACCGTCACTGATACTGGTAAAGCTATACCACCACACACCTGTACTGTTGCAGACATGGCAGAATTGGAAGCAACGCAAGACGAAAAATCTACCGACGATAAGTAGCATCTCCAACAGTAACCGACATCATCGCAACCTTTGCAGTGTGTCGTAAGCGTCCTCGTATTATGGTTATATGTATATATATATATATATACGTATGAGCACATGCAATACACTGTTGCCTAGAGTCTAGAGCTTTTGACTACTTGCAGGAGCCGCTGCCCGGCGTGGGGATTTTTGGCTGCACCAGGAGAAGGATTGCAACACATCCCTTCCTGAGATGCCGACGCCCTTGCCTTTGTTGCGTCTCTTGGCGAACTTCTTCCGATGCATCTGAGCCTCAGAGCACTGCTCGTGTTGGGCACAGGCGACGCTCTGCTAAACAATGCCAAAAGGCAAACTTCTGGCAGGCGAGTCTGAGCCACTTAAGCGGATGCTCGATGACGGAGGCCTGGACTCAAGTCAAAGCTCTGGACAAAGGCTAAAGGTGAAGAAAGCAGTGCCTCCTGCTTGAGGGTCTCGAGCACCTTCAACTGCGTCTTCTCGTCGACCTTGGCCGCTGTAGGATGACAGTGCAGATCCTGTTGTGCTCTTTCCATATCTTTGGCAGGACTGCACTATGATTGACCGAAGAACCTGTCGTCGTGAAGATGCACAAAACCTTTGAGTCTTCTCGTCAGCAAGATGCAACTGCATCATACTGCCGACAGTGTTTACGTGGCCGATAGAGCTAGTGTTGGAAATCTGCGCGACCTCTGGCAAGGATCAAACTTCCAATAGGTACCCATTGTCGCCTGTGCTGGTGAAAGACTAAAAGACTAAACTACGTTAAGAAACCTTCAGAGCTTCTGGTAAGGAACTTGATCCGAGGCCCATGAGCCATTATGACGCCATCGAACCCTTATAGACCCCTCTTAAAGGACAGGAACCCTAGCCCTAGTCTGAACTTTCAGGTTCGACAGCATGCAACAGCAGCTGGTTGCAGCTGCTGCTTCAATGGCTGCTCCGGCTCACTGCGCGTATTCCAAAATGGTCCCAAGTTGCCAAACATACTTCCTGCTTCAGGAGCTACTACCCCCATGAAAATGCAGGCAGGAGGTCCCGAGGACCTTGCAAGGTCCAAGTGACTCTTGGCCTCTTCGTAGCTGAAATTTGCGGTTAGTCCTGCATCAAGTCACCAGAGTCTGCAAGGACTGCGCGGCCTGCGCACAGTAGTCAGTATCTGTGGCAAGTCGCCTGCATGCTTGTTGACGAAGGCTACCGTTCTAGCGACTTTCTCTTCGGAGGCTGTCAGCCTTGGCATTCATTGCGAAGGTATGGTCCTGCAGGCTAAGGAAAACCCTAATCAACACCTGCTCCGGAACAGCTGGGGCAGGCGCTTCCCTTTTCGCCCTTTGCTTCCAGCTTTGCCACTAGCGCCCTTGCTTTTACCGGCGCCATGGCCCTTGCCGTTCTTACCAGTACCATTACTGGTGCTGTGGCCTTTGCCATTCCAAGAAGACTGGTACTGGTTGGTAGACTTGCTACCAGTACCATTCTTCGTCTTGGCCTTTCCCTTTCCCTTCGCCTTCCCTTTCCCTGGCAGTGTGCACTGACCAGACAACAGCAACAGCACCCCTGCAGCCAGGCTCTTGCCTTTTCTCTTTTCCTGCATCTTTCTAGCTTCGCGACGAATAAATCCCCTTGGCAGGCATGGTGTGAATAGGAACTGCAGAACCTTATGTTGAGAACAACAAAAGAACGCAACACTAGCACTACTGACAACGAGACAAAGCGGGATAATCACAATCGCTGTCGTGCTGCTGTTAAAAAAAAAAGTGCAAACACTGCGAAGCAATGCACCTATAACAACAAGAGCTCCATGCCCATTACCGCCACAACGCCAGGATCTGTCTACCGCAAGAGCGCCAGTTACGAGCTTGACCTTGACCGTGATGATAAAGACGAGTCCGACCACTGGGAGTACCACGACGACAGCGACAACAGCAATCACGGAGACAACAAGGGCGAAAACAACCAAGCCATCGACAACGACAATAATCCATAACAGCCATAGTGACAAGAACAATGTCAGCAGCAAAAACCATTGCAACATCATGTGCAGCAGTAGCATCGCCAGACCAGCAACGACAACAGAAGCAGCAACAACAACCACCAAAACCGCAAGCGACAACCTAAACAAAAAAACACGTGCCACCACACCACCAAACCAGCAGCAAACCAACACTGCACCAACAACAAACCAAGAGCAAACCAAAAATGCACCAACAGCAACCAAGAGCAAGCCAACAACAAACCAACAGCAAACCCGCCGCAAACAAGCAGCAAACCAACAACATACACAACAGAAGCCGACGACGACGACGACCAGCGCCACCACAACCACAGCCACCACCACCACCACCACCACCACGACTACCACCACCGCCACGAGCAGCAGCAGCAGCTTCAGCAGCAGCAGCAGCAGCAGCACCACCACCACCACCACCACCACCACCACCACCACCACCACCACCACCACCACCACAGCAACCAAAACAACCACAAGCACAGCCCCGACCACGATGCGGAGCACGCTTCGCTTTGACGCGGCTTTTGGTAGACACATCCTAGTCGAAGCGGCCGTTTGGGCGGGGTGTTGCGAGAAGAGTAGAGATTCGCTGTTCAGGGCTTCAGAAAACAAATCGACAGACCCTCACATGGATAGGAAGGCACAGAAAAAAACGAGAGAGAGAGAGAGAGAGAGAGTACAGTACCTTTCCACTCTTGCCAGGCGAGGCTCTGCGGACTCTCAATCTCCTCGGCCTGCTCAACCAGCGATTTGAGGACCTCAGGCTGTTAGCGCTTGGGGTTTGGACTTCAAAGGGGGGGGGCCTCGGGCTGTTGTGTACTCTCAGGAATCTCATATTAAGGCCCCTATAGCAAATCCTTATAACAGCCCTTATAGTCATGGGATTCACTCTTTTGAGCCAGATACCTGCATTGCATCATGATGCTCGAGATCCTGCAAGACGGAAAGGACCTCAGTTCCATCACAGTAGGGACACCCGAAATCTGCTGGTCAAAGATGTCAAAGTGAGCTGGAGGCATGCCCCATATGAAGGGGAAAAGCGAGGGAGATGTTGGTGTTTACCCATCGGATCCGCCTGAGAGCTGCTCTGGCACATGAAAAAACCGCAGGATCACAGCCACACCTCATGAGGATGCCGATCTGTTCAGCTATCTTCTTGCCGACATCCCCATGGCCACTTTCGAAAATCTTCCTTAGTCCGTAAGATGGGGTTCCGGGCTCGGGTAATCAAGGGTCTGTTCTGGGGATTGGGGTTTGTAACTGATCAGCATTCATGGATTATGGGATTTGCCGGCTTTCTAGATCAAAGCAGCCAAGCGTCTTGGAAGCATCAGCGATCAGGGCGTTTGGCTTGTCCACCATGTCGGCATTGCCCTCAACGTCCTCTCTCACCGCAGCTGCAAGCACACATCAAAGCCGCGCAGTCAGATGGAGAGGATGCAAGACCGAGCAAATCCTCAAAGCCCTAAATATCCCCTGAACCAAGCATCCCTGTCAAACTCCAAACCCCCGAAAATTCTGAAACCTCATCAGAACTACCCCTGAAACACCCTCCTAAAAAAAACCTTAAAACAGCCTACACCCCTAAACCCTAAATCCCTAAACCCTATACCCTAAACACCAAACCCCTAAACCCCTAATCCCTACACCCCTAAACCCTATGCCCTAAACCCTATACCCTAAACCCTATACACTAAACCCCTAAACCCTACACCCCTAAACCTCAAAAGCCAAGCCTTGAGGAGCTGCATGGCGATGGGCTCAGAGAGACGGGCCACGTTCCGACCCACCTTCGCCAGGTCGATCTTCGTGCAAAGCCTGGGATGTTCCCAAAGCCCTGGCGGGTTTTTTGGGGAGTTTTGGGGTTTAAGGTTTAGGATCTATTTTGGAGATGTGGGTTTAAGGTTTAGGATTTAGAGGCTGCTTTTCATTTTCAAGGGCTGAGGAAATTGTCGGGATTTATGGCTGTGGAAGTTGGGGTTTCGGATCCACGGAAAGAGCTCGCCAAGAAGCGTTCCGGACTTGTTCATCGCCAAAATTTTGTTGTGAACAGTTGGAATCAGCTTCGGGGCTTCCGCCCAGTCTCCCTCCTCTGCCTCGAGGGTTTGGTGCGGTTCTGGGTTTAAGCTCTTTGGGGTTTGCCGTTTCGGGTTTTGGGGTTTAGGGTTTAGGGTTTTAGGATTTAGGGGTTTAGGATTTAGGGTTTCGGAACAGTGTTTAGTCTCTCCCACCTCAGCCTCCCCCTCCTCTCCTTCTTCCCAGTCACCGGCACCTTGGCTCCAGGCCTCCAGGGGCTCATTGATTTAATATTCGTATTCTAACGTTCATAGTCATGCTCACATTAATATTCATATTCAAACTCATATTATTACTCATATTAATATCCATCCTGATATCCATATTGATGTTCCTATGTGTGTGTGTATATATACACACATACATATTCGTATTCTTAAAAGAAGTTACAGTACAGGTTAGGGGTATTCCCTCGGAGTCCCCATCCGCATATAGCTATTCTATACATACTGCTCCTATGTCCCCGTATAGCTATAAGCAGCATACTTAATACAATACAGCCCAAAACCCGACTATCATCATGTTTTTTAACGTTAAAAATATAAGCAGCATACTTAACATAATATAGCCCAAAACCCGATTCCGCGCCTCCTCTTGACCCTCCTCTTCCTCGGCCTCTGCCGCAGGTGCCTCTTTGCCCTCCTCAGCAAAGGCATCTGCCGCCTGCTTTGAGGGTCTCGTATACCCATGACTCCAATATCCCTTAAGTAGGGAATATACCTGAAATTAAACTAGGGTTCCTAGTATATGTTAAGGCATATTATTCCTTTCATGGGTATTGGAGTCTGCGGGCGAGGTGCTTTTCGGTTCCGGATTTACGGTTTCGGGGTTCAGGTTTCCACTGGAAATGCTTCGAAAAGGCTGATTTCCGCGTCATGTCCGCGTGATTTGTTTTCGTCTCCAGGCGAATGTCAATGCGTCCGGAACGGTCGGAAAACACGCATGAAACGCACTAAGGCTAGGCGCTCTTGACGATTGGGTTGCTCACGGAGTCGTAGCCAGATTGGAGAAATGAGCGGGCTCGTCAAGATGTGTGAGTGTGTACGCTGTATCATGGTACGATTGAAATTCCTGTCCAGTGCTCTGTTGTTGTACTTGCCAGGGGCTCTGTCTGAAGAGCTCGACTCTGCTGTCATGGCGCAGTCTACTAACGGGTCATCTTCACGGCTTCGGCTCCCTCGCAAGCTACATCTTGAGATTGTTCCGAGCCTTACTTATTATTCGATTTCAATCTCGGAGGTCAGGAAGCGTGCCCTTATGCCCCTGCGACTTTGTAGCATGGACTTTCGACGACCGCTCTTACCGGAAGTTCTCACACGCCTCTGAGAATCTCGAAGCCGTGTCATGTCACAGACATGCTTCGTCGCGAAACCTGGCCTGCTCATCCTGCTCCGCGGGCGGGGCCATCAGTGCCTACCAGAACAAGGGAGAAAGCCCAAAATGAACCCTACATGGACACGGACTACGTCTACCCCCTTGAGCTGCGCGCCGTCGCGGCGGCGACCACGAAGGTGGTGGGATCCTGGTGGGCCTCCTCAGCCTCCTCCAGCCCTTCTAAGACTTCCAGGGCGGAGTCCAAGGGTATCTGGGAAAGCTGGCGAGCTACGCCTCCCAGGCGCAACTCCGTGGCGAAGATGTTGGAGTCATTCAGCTCCCGGATTCGGTCGGTTATCCTTTTGGAGAGCTTCACCGTCGCCATGGCGAAAGCCCTTTTTTCAAAGTCTTGTTACTACTTAAAGCATAAGCCTTGTTGCCTACTTAAAACATGTTGTAGAAGAGAACAGTGGGTCAAAGTCATGCAACTTTGCATCAAAACTGATAGGTTGTGAATCGGCTAAATATGCAGGTCCATCCATCCGTACCAATGAGAACAGTGATGGTTTGCAACAGGCAGTATGTGAAAGGATTTGCTTATCACGATCCACAATCGGCTCTTGATGGAGGTTTTGTAAGTACACCTGCTGATCTGTGCAGTTTTTCGAAAGGTCTATGCAATCTTCTGAAGATTGTAGTGCATGTCTTTTGTTTCTGCCGGAAACATGTCACCGCCGGCGCAACCAGGGAGGAACTTGCACAGCTTTTGCGGCGGGAGCCTGGCAGAAGAAGGCAAGGGTTCGACCAGATTGAATGGGCAACGGTAAAGGCTGAGGCCCAACCTCTTCAGTACTGTAGCCAGCCGCGGCCGCGGCACCTAGCCGCAGCCGAGGACGTCTCATTCCGGCAGGGCCCTCTGCTGTCCTTTGAAGCCTGCCTGCTGCAGAGCCCGCAGCAGCTGCTTTTGGAGGGCGGGCTTCCTGCGCATAGGTTGTTAATCAAACAGCCACGTTCCTTCGTTCGACACTGCGAATGTGCCCAATGGCATACACTCCCCACCGTCTGTGAAAGCTAAATCGAGCCCTGATGTCCTTGTCAGAGACCATGCAGCGTCCCATCAATGAATCCAGCCAATCATCCTGCTCATGAAAACTCCCAGCCGATCTCGGCAGACCTTTTGTCACATGCTGGGTACCGATATGTATATGTATATATGTATGTATCTATGTGTAGATATGTATAGATATGTATGTGTATATATACATGATCATTTGTATACGTATACGTATATATGTTACGCTAGCAGCCAGAAGCTCCTCCTCTTTGGCCGCTTCTTTCCGTGCCTTCACGTCCTGCAGTGCAGACCCCGGCCCGAGCAAAGGAAACAAAAAGAGAGAGACAAACAGTGACTCAGTAGAGACCAAGACATCATGGTAGTATCTCTGACTTTCGCAACGACTTTAACCGCTGCTCGGGCATGTGGCGCTTGGTACAAGTGCTATAGTCACGGAGCCAATTCCGGCACGCTACGTGACATCGCGCTGTAGATCTTAGATCAGGGTTTGGACGCTTTCGCCTCGCAGGGTTTGGGGGTTCGAATTCCGATTTTACGGTTGGTCGTCGGCGTCGCAGAAGTAGTCGTAGTCGTCGTAGTAGTAGCAGCAGCAGCAGTAGCAGTAGTAGTGTTACTATTCCAAAATCTCGTTCTGTCACCAGTTTTCTGCTACTACTACTAGTACTACTACTACTACTGCTGAATCCTGAAGCACTGCCTTTGTACAGGACCATGAGTGGAGCTTGTGGTTTGCAGGACCTTGTTGCTCCGTCAAGCGGAGTTTGGCTCGAGGAGCCATGATCGACAGAAGCCAGCAAGGACTTGATGTCTTAGACTGCGTGCGTAAGTCAAGATCCTAAGTTATGCACAGATGCACTTAGGAACAAACGCACTTTGTTGCTGTGCCGGAAAAGTGTGAAGGTTGTCTCTGCCCATGGCCGTTGCGGTTCCTTCGGGGATCATCCGATAAAGGTTGGAACGATTCTTCGAAGGAGGCGTCAAGCAATGCAGGTTCCAGCTGAAGAGCCTACTCAGGGTGCTCTTCAGGTGATGAGCCCAAACGCTCCTGCTGTGCGAGAAGGAGCTTCGAACAGGGCTGGAACTGCTAATGGGTCTGATGAAGGGCTAGTGAATGGTGTGGCCCCTGCCGCTTCGCAGACTTTGACGCAACCCGTGAGACATGGTGCAGAGAACGTAAGCCCTTCTGATCTTGAGGTGATGAGAGCTCTCCAGGACCAGATCGGTGGCCCAGACGTTGGTGGCCGTGCTGCTGCAGAGGACGCTGTTCAAGGGGTCGTTCAGACTGTAGTGCCTGTTCAGACGATGGATGGTGGTCAAGCTTCGATGGCTGCAGCTATGGCGTTGGAAGATGGGAGTGTTCATGCTATGAGGGCTGATATGGAAGTGCAGCAAGGTTCTTCTTCGTTGACGGTTGTACGCTGGATTTCGAGGTTGAACGACTTCCTGACGACACAAAGCCAGTCTGTGTTGGGTTCAGTTGGGTTTAATACGACGCCTACTCAGGGGCCCCGACATTTAGGACCAGCACAACAAGCAACCACACCCGTCACCACACCAACACGCAGTCAGCAAGCAGCAACAGCAGCAGCGAGACAGAGGCCATCCTCGTCACCTCTGGTGTTTTCCCCGCCAGAAGAGTTGCCGCAGGGCAGACAGCCTTGGGGCCCTGACTACCCGATGCAGGAAGCTCCGTTGTTCTCTCGAGAGGCCTGGGAGCAGATGATGAGGTTTTCTCAGCGGGCTCCGTGGCTTTACGGTCGAGGAGGGCATTCACAGGGCGATTCGACTACGGGGTCTTCAGAGATTCAGGCGGAGGTGCAGCGCCAGATGGAGGGCTTGATGAGAAACCAGTCGAGACAGCTCGATGAGATGCGCGAAGAACTTCAGTACCTGAGAGCCGAGAGGGCAGTGCTTGCAGATCGCTTAGCTCGGGGGGAAAACCAACGTCGGGTTCAACATGAAGGAGACGATGGTCTTCGGCATCAAAGTGATCCTCGTGGTGAGCGGTATGTTCAGCATGAAGAAGACGATGGTCGTCGGCATCAAAGTGATCCTCGTGGTGGGCATGTTCAGCATGAAGAAGACGATGGTCGTCGGCATCAAAGTGATCCTCGTGGTGTTAAGTATGTTCAGCATGAAGGAGACGATGGTCGTCGGCATCAAAGTGACCCTCGTGGTGGTAAGTATGTTCAGCATGAAGGAGACGATGGTCGTCGGCATCAAAGTGATCCTCGTGGTGACACAGTTTATGTGCCTAGCCAGTCAGTCGGTGGTCCACATGTGCCTAGCCAGTCAGTCGGTGGTCCACAAGTGCCTAGCCAGTCAGTTGGTGAGTTTCAGCAGAACAGTGGCGCTGTTTTCAGAGGGGGTTTTCCGGATGCATCTCAAGGACCTCAGGGAGAACCAAGCCTAGGTGGTGTCGCGGTCGACTCTGTGAACCTTGGTGGCGAGCAGAACAGGAATGTCCGACAGAAGGTTGGTGAGGGACTAGCTGGAAGTTCGTCTTGGAGAATGCCGAGTGGCCCGCCTACTGTGTATGGACCAGGGATCAGCGCTACCAGGTGTGAGACCTTGGGCAGTGGCTGCCCAGCACCGTCTACAGCGCCAGGTGTTGCGATTGCTCGGCCGCCATCTTCAGGAGGCCAGCAAATTCACTCTGCCGTCACGAATGAGAAGCTCTTGGAAACGCTGGCAGAGGGAATGCAGCAGCTGCAACAGGCTCAGTTGAGCCAAATGGAGCGCGGTGAAAGGAAAAAGGAGGAAGAGGCGCCGGAACAGTGCAAGCCGGGGACGACAACACTTCCTGCCTTACCTCCTCCTAGTGGTCATGAGAGTGCTGTGTCCCTTCAGGACTGGATCGAGGTGATTGACGGTCCGCTCAGGGACATCTCGGATAGCAGCTCGTGGTGGTGGGATTCTGTGAAGGAGAGAGCGGCTACGAGTTACCAGAAATGGGTGGCTTCGGGTCCTTATGAGAGGCTGGCTCTCAAACCGCCAACCGCGGACGACCTCGAGAAGGGCAAGTACTCACGCTTGAGTGCGAGGACGGCGGGTATGATGCTACAAGCGATGCCTGAAGTGGTGAGGACTGAGATGGTGGCGAGGGCGATTACAAGATCACCAGTGGCCCTACTGTTTCGCTTGTGCACGATGTACCAGCCGGGCGGTGAGAGCGAGAAGGCCTACATCCTCCAGTACCTGGTTTCCCCGCCCAAGGCAACTACGGCCAACGAGTTGGTGACGATCCTGCGACAATGGGAAAGGCTTCTTTTGAGAGCTGACAACCTGAACATCGCGAAGCCCGATCCGTCGCTGTTGGTGCGAGGCTTGAACGTTCTAGTGGCAGAGCTGTGGGCCAAGGACCGGGACGTGATGTTCAGAACGCAGTTGGTGAAGAGCAAGCTGGGGGTGGATGTGAACCCCACCTGGGAGTCAGCTCTACAGCTACACCAGCACTTGAGGGCCGAGTCTGAGAACTTGGTGAATGGACTGCCTACAAGGCCGACTGTCACTGAGCCCTTGAGAGACCCTAAGCTCCGACCTTTGCAGCCAAGTGGCCAAGGACAGCCGAGGCCACCAACCACAAGCACTACCACGACAACAACGACGGTGCCCAGTGGTGGAGGAGCAGGAGTGGGAGAGAAAAGATGCAAGTGGTTCACTGAGCCAGGAGGGTGTCGAAGGGGAAGTTCGTGCAAGTTCATCCACAGCTTTGAGGGCGTCTCGAAGAAAGACAGATGCTACACCTGTGGGGCGGAGGGCCATCAGTCTAAGGCGTGTCCGACGAAGGCGGAGGGCGGTGAAGCTGGGAACCCAAAGGCGAAGGCCAAACCAAAGGCTAAGAGTGCGCCCAGCACTCCCTCTTCGAAGGACGAAGCGGCGAAGACCGCGCCTGCAGCGAGGGCAATGACCACAGAGCCTGAACCACCGCCGTCGGCTCCTACGTCTCCGGTGACTGGAGAAGGCGGTGGAAGTGATGTGAAGGATGCCTTGCGAGATGCAGCCCAGGCGCTGAGATCAATGATGAGCTCACCGGGCAGCAGTTCGACCTCTACGCCTAACACCTTGGAGAGTCTTCAAAAGCAACTTGATGAACTACGACTGAAGGCCATGAAGGTGAATAGAGACGTGGTGGAGTTGAAGAAGTCGCGACAGACGCCGCTGGACGCTCGAGTTTTCGAGGACTTGCCGGCTATCCCCACTTTGATTGACTCTGGTGCCACCCATATCCTTCGACAACCTCGTGATGAAACTGAGTTGGGGGCAGCCAAGAGGGTCTCAGTTACCCTGGCCAATGATGAACGGCGTGATCTACTACAAGCTGAGTCCGGGGCGATTCTCTCAACCTCACCAGAAACCCAGCCCATTTTGCCGATGGCTGAGCTTGTGAGCGCGGGGTGCGAGATCAGTTGGAAGCGTGGCGTCTTCAAGGTGATTCATCCTGTGTGGGGTGAGCTCAAGACCTCGCTACGTGGTGGATGTCCAGAGCTGGCACAGGACCAGGCCGCCAAGCTCGTGAACTTCATCGAGGAGAAGAAGCTCAGGGAGTTCGAGGACGGTGTGCAGCTCCTCCAGAGCAAGATTGAGCACTTGATCCATGAAGAGAGGTTGCCGTGGACCACCTATGCGATGAGGTATGTTGAAAGCGGCTCTGCCAAGAACTTGTGGAGGGCGGTGCATGGATCCTTTATGAAGGGGTTTTCGGAGAAGGTTTTGGACACCTTGTGCCCGGAGGTGCGACTGGATGATGGTTGGAACACTTTGAAGGCGCTACCTCTTCCACGGAGACTTCGGAAGAGGATGATGGAGTCCACTCGCTGGATCGTTCACCTACCTGTCCATCGCGACGAAGCGTTGTTGAGGCCGGAGACCTATGGAGAGGATGCTGTGGTGGTGTCGGTCCATGGAGGTCTGCTTCCTCAAGCCTACGAGGCATTGATGTGGGGAGCGGCGACGGGACGGATTGCGGCTGTCACGGGTGCTACTCCAGCGACCTCAGTTGGAAGCGAAGTTCAGGCTGTGAGGTTGGCCCGGGCTATGCTGTTGTATGTTGTTGGGAGACTGGCGAGACCTACGGGACGAACAGGATTCTTCTGGACAAAGCCAAATGGAACCAACAACGGCGAGGTGGTTGACCTCCTGAAGGAGTTCAAGAAGGCGGCTTCCATGAAGGAGATTGAGTTTAATCAAGGGGCATGGGGCGGAGGACCACGGAGGCCAACGGTGGCGACTACGAACTACGACCTCGATTGCCTGAGGAAGGACTATCCTGCTGAGGAGGGGGCCGCAGAGGTCATCGGAGCTGAGTGGCCTATGGCGATGAAGCAGGTTCTTGCGAAGACGATTGGAGAAGATCGCTTCAAGCTCCAGGCGGTTAAGGAGGAGAACACCCTTAAGGCAATGAGTCCCGAGCAGTGGAAGGAGCATGTGAAGGCAGGCCACTACCCGTCAAGAAGAGATTGCCTTCAGTGCGTTTCCCATGGTGCCACCGGTCACCGGCATGCTCGTGTGGAACACCCGGCTCTGTTTTGCCTCAATGTTGACATCACGGGACCTTTCAGGACATCGGGAGAGGACCCTGGAGCGCGAGGGGATCGTTCAAAGGCCGCAAGAATGAAGTACCTGCTGGTGGCAAAGTTCACACTTCCCAAGTCCTATGTCACGGGCGAGTTTGAGCCTACCGGGACGGATTTGCCAACGGAGGCCGAGGTCGGATGCAAGGACTTGTTTGATGAGGACCCGTGTGAAAAGGCTCCGCTACCAGATGTCCCGACTGACTGTGAAGAGTATGAGCCTTCGGAGCTGGGTGATGATGAGGGTGATGATGGAGCTGGTGTGGGACCCATACCAATGGACGTGAAGCCTCCAGACTCGACCTATCTGCTGTTCGCGGAGCCCATGCTCAACGACAAGGGACCCACGGTGGCCTCTGCAATTCAATCAATCGTCCTCTACCTTCAGAGTTTGAACATACCAGTGCTTCGGTTTCATTCGGACCGAGCCGCCCAGTTGATGACAAGGTCTTTGACAATGTGGCTGCATGGACAAGCTATTCGCACTTCTACGAGTACGCCAGGAGTTCCTCAGGAGAATGGTGCGGCCGAGTGTGCGGTGAAGGAGGTGAAGCTCACGACAAGGAAGATACTATCCTCCTCAACCCTCGACAAGACCTTCTGGCCGGTAGCAGCAAAAGCAGCAGCTTCGATGCAGAGGGCACGAGTTCTACGACAAGTACCAAAGATGGCCGCAGCATTCGGAGCTAAGGTGTTGGTGAAGAAACGGAGGTATGCAGCCTCAGGGGCTTTGATCCGGATGGAGTTTGATGAACGCTGGGCTGAGGGTGTGTATCTAGGCCTTTCGGACCAGGTGAGTGATGGACACTTGGTCTATGTGGATGGGATCTTCACCCACACGAAGAATGTGAAGGACAAGTCCAAGTTGATTGATGCTGGAGACCATCGTGGAGATGGAGAACTTCTTTTAGGCGGTGGAGAACGGGAGCATCATGAAGCGAAGAGTCCGCCGGCTACAAGAAGGAAAATTGTGGGGAAGTCCGCACCAAGGATGGCTGTGTTTGGCGGCAAAGAACCCATTTATGATGATGATCTGGAAAGCGACAATGGAGAGACCTCGGACCTCGAGGAAGAGTTTATCGAGGAGGACGGCACTCACCTTTGGCGTGAACCTCGTGTTGCGGCTCTTGGAGCAGATCAAGGTGGAGGTCATGAAGGTGCTGTCTGTGATGATGGAGAAGTTTTGGATCCAGAGGACTACGCGAGGGAGATCCTCTATGAGGACGAGGACATTGATGAGGCGGTCGTTCAGCGATTGTTTGATCTCCTACCAAACCAGAAGTTCTCGCGGGAGACTCAGGAACCAGATGGCGGAGGGGGAAGCCCGAAGGCCTGGGCGTCTGGGGCGTTCCGACACGGAGGAGTGCTGGGATTGAGGAACTCCACAAGGACGTTTCCCTACTCTACGAGGGTGATTAACCAGTACATTCGAAGAAAGTTGGGTACCTCTACGACCTGGTCGACCTTCTCCTTGCACAAGAACCTCAATGTGAAGAGGCATCGGGACTCACACAACGCGAGAGATCAGCATTCCCGCTTGATTCCGATCACCGAGTTCAAGCGCGGCGGTCTGTGGACTCAGCTCCTGCCATCCGAACAAGTGTGTGAGGACGATGTTGTTGAGATCGATGGAAAAAGAGGCCGTGTTCTTCCGTTGTTTTCCGAGGAGGGGAAAAGGAATGTGGTTTCCTTCGATTCCCGGCAGTGGCATGCTACGATGCCATGGGAGGGAGAGCGAGTGGTTTTGGCGGTCTACACGGTCCGTGGTCTCAACAAGATCTCGCAGAAGGATGAGGACCTAGCACTGGATTTGGGTTTTCCTTTACCTCTGAATGTGGAAGACGAGCCAAGGATGTGTAAGTTGCTCCAAGGAGAAGGAGGAGAACAAGTTGAAATGGACTTGGAGCTAGAGACGACTGAGTCTGTGATGCACATCAGGATGTCTGAGGAAGAGTGGGAAACTACGAGCGCTAGATATGGCGTGAACCACTTCATCCCCGAGATGGCAACAAGATGGAGATTGGTTCAGCCAGTTGATGGAGACTTGAACTCAGTGATCCCAGCGGCTATAGTGGCGGATCTTGGAAGGGATTGGGCTGAACATCCCAGGATCTACTTGGAGTCCGAGGAGGGCGAGGAGCTGCAAGTGGGAAGGTTCTTAGCGCTGAGGTCCTACCGAGTTCCCGACTACGACCCAGATGCCAGAAATGCGTCCTTCATCAAGGCGTTTAAGATCCGTAACGATGTGATGAACATTGAGGAGGTGATTGTTTTGTGGATTCACCGGCAGGTCATTGTTCGAAGAGTGCCTAGAGATGATCCTGTAAGGGATCGTGGAGGACCAGGACCACCTGAAGGCCCAGATCCGCGACCGGATGATCATGATCACAGGAGGGTGGTACCGCGAGTAGCTATGATGAGAGTTGAAGAGCCTGAGCCGTTGATGTGGTTCATTGAGGTCTCAGACGATGAGCTCGCCGAGGAGGGGGAGGCCCGAATGATGAAGGCCACACAGGACACTCTGTACACCCCGAACATCGAGGACCTTCTTGCAAAGGTGAGCCCCGACAGCCCTCTCAAGGTCACTTACACCGTTGACCCTCGAGAAGTTCTACCGGTTGTGGACAAGTGGGTGCCAGCCATGAAGGCCGAGCTCAGTTCGTTGGAGCAGATGACGGCGATCAAGAAGTACCGCGGCTCAGAGGCCGCGGCGTTGAGGCGGGATCCTAATGTGGTCATCGTGCCCAGCAAGTTGGTCTTCACTGTGAAGCCCAGCGGCATCCCGGGTGAGGTCCGAAGAAAGGTTCGCAGCGTGGCCTGTGGAAACTTCTCTGGAGAGACTGCGGAGGAGTTGGGGGACATCTACTCGGCAGGAGCTACGATAGACCTGGTGAGGCTGTGTCTGGCGGAGAAGAACGCTCACCGGGACTGGATCGCCGTGACCGACGACATCAAGACCGCGTTCCTGAGAGCCCCGATACCGGAGATGCCAAATGGGCGGCGCTACGCCATGGAGGCGCCACGCGCAATGGTGAGAGCACAGCTTGCCGAACCAGGCGAGTTATGGCTCGCCACAGCAGCCGTTTATGGCTTTCAACGGTCTCCCCGTTGGTGGTCTGAACACAGAAATCAGACCGTTCGGAAGGCTAAGTGGAAGTCAAAGGCCGGGCGCTACGTGAAGGTGGTTGCTTGCGTGACAGATGAGAACTTGCACAAGCTTGTCGAGGTTCAGGAAGATGGGACTGAGAAGATAGTGGGCTATGTGCTGTTCTACGTCGATGACACGTTGGCAGTGGGACCTCCGGAGTTCGTCCATGGTTTCTATGACTGGTTGGAATCTACTTGGGAAACCAGTGGCCGTGAAGAAGTCACAAAGGACTCTGTTGTTCGGTTCCTTGGACTGGAGCTGTCGGTCGAGCCGGATGGAAGGATGAAGATTGCGCAGAGGGGCTACGTCGATGAGCTCCTAAGGCGACGAGAGGTCACGACCTTCAGCAAGGTTCCGTTTCTGAAGGAGTGGGCCACGGAGGAAATCCCAGAGGATGCCGACAAGAGTCCTGCGCTGATAAAAGAGGCGCAACAGCGGTGTGGGGAAATTCTGTGGACCACCCAGCGAACAAGGCCGGATGCCAGTTACGCGGCAATGATGATGGCAAGGTTGACCACGAGGTGGCCGGAGCGGGCAATCCTGATCGCCAAGAAGATTTTGTCCTACTACAACGCCACGCGAGATGCAGGTTTTGTTGTGGAGCGGGACCAGCCGGGAAACCTCGTGATGTTCAGCGACGCCTCGCATTCTCCATCGGGATCAAAGTCCATCTCTGGGACGTTGATTTTGTGGAGGGGTCTTCCGATATCGTGGAGAGCGGCGAACCAGGGCCTCACGGCCCTGAGCAGTGCGGAGGCAGAGCTTATTGCCTTGAGCGAAGGTGCCCAGTTGTTGAGAGCGGTGAAGACTACTCTTTCCGATATGGGAATTTCACCGGACGCAGCTGAAATGAGGGTTGATGCAACGGCTGCTATCGCTGTTGCTAGCTCAGGTGGGAGCTGGAGAACCCGGCATCTTCGACTTCGAGAAAACTGGCTGGTGGAGTTGGTGAGTTCCGACGAGTACCAGTTGATGCACCAACCGGGCGTTGGACAGCTTGCTGATGGTTTGACTAAGCAGTTGGCCTCAGACCGTGCTTGGAAGTTGCTTCAAGAATGGGGTTTCTACCGTGGTGGTGGCCCTGCTGTCCTCAAGAAGATCACGTTTGAAGAAGGTGAGGTGATGATCGAAGCCACAGCAGCTGAAGCATCACAAGCCGCAACAGCAGCATCCGATACCGCAGCCAAAGCATCACAAGCCACAACAGCAGCATCCGATAACACAGTCAGAGCGTCACAAGCCACCACACCAGCAACAGTCCTGAATGAAGGGATCCTGAGTAGGTGTACCCAGGTTCTAATAGCCTTAGGTTTGTTGGCTGGTGTAACTGGTGAGAACGCCGAGGAGGTTCAGGCCTACACTGGCGTGGACTCTGAGCATGAGCTTTGGATTGCCGTTTTGCTTGTGATGATTACCACCATCTTTGTGTGGGAGTGGAGCAAGCGTGCTGCTGGAGGTGTTAAGAAAGCTGTGAGGTTGAAGATGTTGTCGGCAAAACCAAGGCCGAGACTCTCAAAGAGCGAGGGCAAGGAGCTTTTGGCTTTACTGGGATTCGACGAGAGATCTGTTGAACAGGAGGCCAGATTGTCTTTGCTGATTGAGAAGTTTCGTGCTGGTGACGCTACTGTGCCGAGCGAGCCTGAAGCTGGTAGAGCGTCAACCTCGGGTGCCGAAGCTCGGGGAAGGGCTTCTACGTCGTCTTCTACGTCCTCAAGGCCAACAGTCCGGAGCCAGGAAAGATTCCAGCCTGAAAAGTGGAGCAGAGCAGTCCAGACGGACCCTGAGATCCCGCCGGATGTGCCAGCGCATGCCATACATTCGTCTGCGGTTGATGCCAGGATCCGGTATATCGTGCAGCCGTGGGAGGGTGACATGTATGTGAGCCCCAATGGTGACCGAGTGCACTTGAAACCCGACTGCCATGGACTTCGGAATGCTTCGAGGGCTGTGAGGAAGCCTGTGTGTCAGTATTGCCTGAACGACTGGAGGAATCATCCTGAAAATACCAGAGGATGAGTTCTGGAAGTGCTTCAGGCGACGCGAAGGAATGATGATGGCAGCCCTATCGGGCGCATCAAGGAGGGGTGCTGAATCCTGAAGCACTGCCTTTGTACAGGACCATGAGTGGAGCTTGTGGTTTGCAGGACCTTGTTGCTCCGTCAAGCGGAGTTTGGCTCGAGGAGCCATGATCGACAGAAGCCAGCAAGGACTTGATGTCTTAGACTGCGTGCGTAAGTCAAGATCCTAAGTTATGCACAGATGCACTTAGGAACAAACGCACTTTGTTGCTGTGCCGGAAAAGTGTGAAGGTTGTCTCTGCCCATGGCCGTTGCGGTTCCTTCGGGGATCATCCGATAAAGGTTGGAACGATTCTTCGAAGGAGGCGTCAAGCAATGCAGGTTCCAGCTGAAGAGCCTACTCAGGGTGCTCTTCAACTACTACTACTACTACTACTACTGCTGCTGCTGCTACTACTACTACTACTACTACTACTACTACTACTACTACTACTACTACTACTACTACTACTACTACTACTACTACTACTACTGCGACCACTGCTCGTGGTGGTGGCGGTGGTAATGGTAGTGGCTGCGACAGCGATAGCGGTAGTTTCAGTAGTAGTGGTCGTAGTCGTCGTAGTGGTATCCCAGCGGCAAAAGTAGGAGTAATGAGCGCATATCAGTGCGATTCCATCCAAGTCTGCATTTGTGCGAAGCGCACCTTCTGAAGGAAGCGCAATGATGCAGAGCAAAGCCCGGCTATCTCAGTTCAAAGACACGAAACCCAAACCACTGAACGCTCCAAAGCCGAAACCTGCATCCAAAAAAACCCTAAACCCTACAACCCAAAACCCTAAACCCTAAACCCAACATTCCTGTCTTCAGCTCCAACAATGCGCTGCTCTGCTTCTGTCCTCGCTGTCTGGTGGAGGGGGTGCCAGCGCAGGCGCCATTCGACCCATCCTTGGAATCCACAGAACAAGTCTCAAGCTTCGGGCTCATGCTCCCATTCTGCAAGGATGTTAGGATGATTTGCATTTCTCGCAAGTTTCGGTAAAACAGATTCGAGACGGTTCGAAAAGATCGCCAGACCTCGGTTTGCCCAGGCCGAATTAGAGTGTCGTTTTAGAAAGCTGTGACGTCTCCGGGAAGCTCCGATAGTCGGGCTCGGAAAGCTGTCTTCGTAACAACAGAAACGGTAGATTTACTCGGAAATCGGAGACTTTGCCTGAGTTAGGGCCTATGAGTCTAAGGGTTTTCGGGTCAAGGTTGGAGGTCTTAGAGCGTCCGATCTTGGATGGCTTTTGTTGCTGCAGCAATCCGGCAACGGCAGGAGAAACAGCAGCACGCAAGCACTGGCACAGGCTTCAAGAAGAAGCAAACTCTATGGTATGCACGTACGGATGGATGGACGGATGGACGGGCGGATGATGGATGCATGTGAAAAAGCAGACATGCCTCCGTATAATATCGACGTATACTACACATTTTTGCTTATGTTATCTTATGTTTACATATTGGGTGGTTGTCAAAATCCGCCGAGGCCACAGGCCCACACCTAATCCTCCTCCCTGCAGTCCGAGAGACACCCTGTCTTCCCCCCCCCCTCCCCCCCTCCCCCCCCTCCCCCAAAGGAGAAGAGCCGGTTGGGGTTCTGCCGCTACAGAGCCGAGGCGGGCGGCGTAGCGTTAAAATTATGGTCCCTTTTGGGGTCCCAGTTACAATACGGCACCTCATATTTAAGGTACCCCGAAAAGGGACCCCAATTTTGGCAACTACCCATATTATGAGAACCACCACCAGTGTTGTCATCTCGTATTTTCGCTCTGAGCATTCCTTGAGGAGTGCACAGGACACGGGTGCCATCAGCCGCCAGCGCCTGCGAGCCAGCTCGCAGGGCAGGACCCTCCTAAAGCTCCGTATAACGTTGGCCTTTGGGGCTTGGGGTAATTTAGGGCTTAGGGTTTAGGGTTAAGTGACCTGGAGGGGTTTAGGGTTAAGTGACCTGGACGACCTCCTAACAAGGATCCGGATCAAGCCTTCATCAGCTTGTCGTGCCATTCTGGAAGCTTGACCTCCCTGCTTGCTGTAAAGCAGTGTATCCTGGCGGCTGCAAGATCATGTGGGTAGTTGTCAAAATTAGGGTCCATTTTTGGGTACCCTAAAGAATAGGTGCCGTATTATAATACGGACCCAAAAACCCTAATTTTGACAACCGCCCATGTAGGGTCTCGGGTTGTCGCGAGCAGCCCCAGTGCACGTACTCCAAAGCATCTCGCCTCTGCTTTGCGTTGCCCTCGGAGACAAGGATGGTGAAGCCAACCTGAGTATGCAATCGACTGCAGGTCTTCCTCATATGGGAGTTTCCGAAAATTAAGGCTACCTTATTCTGGGTCCTTAATACCAGTAAGAAGGATCCTAGTATTTAGGGTACCATATTAGGGTCCCCCTCTTTTCGGAAACCCCCCCCCATATAGCTTCGGAGCTGAGCCTCAGGTCCTCACTCCATGTGCCTGGTGCTGGCATCTTGCAACCGTTTCGACCTCGCGGTTTAGGCTTTAGGGGTTCAGGGGCTCGCATCTTCGGAATCTGATCTGCTTGTCCTATCTGTCTGTACATATATATATATATATATATATATTATAACCCTTAAACCCCCAAAAGTAAGTAACATAATGGCCCAACACCCATAAAAGGCTATTATTCTACATACTTCTGGGGTCCAGGTAACCCTTAAACCCTAAGCCCATGACAACCAACGGCTGGACGCAGGCTGAGGACAGGGCTCGGCACTCGTTCACTCCAAGGGGAAGACCAGGCTCCGGTTCCTCCGTTGTCTCTTTAGCCTCGTCACACAGCAAGAGTAAGACTAATAGTTATACAGCTGGTAAAAAGTAAAATCGACAATATGAATAGTTACTGTTCCGAAACAGCTGTGCTCTAACTTCTAGGCGCCTCGTCGGTGTCGCGCCCTTTCTTGTTCCTGCAGCTCCGTCTAAGCGTCTTGCGCAGAACGGCACCTTGAGCAGTGAGGCGAAGGACACCAAACGTCCTCTTCTTGCCCTCGGTCTCGTCCAAATCCACACGCGAAACTGCTCCGCTGCTCTGGAGCTTGTCCACAGCAGCCTTTCAGGAGGTGCAATCCCACAGAGCAAAAGCAGGAGGGCTCTATTCCATTGTTCCCCTCAACAGTAACTGACCCCAAACTTGCTGGCACAAACACACCTAAAATGAAAACAAACATAGGCGAAGGCCCCAAAACAAACCCCGCTTCGTGTAGCCCTTTCGGTCAGTTGCCTGCACGGAAGGCAGAACATTCACGCGCTCGTCCTGATCCACCCGCCTGAGTCCAAGCAACGCAACAGAATCACTCACGTAGGTTTGGGGATTTCGGGTTCATTGTTCGTAAGTGCCCGAGCACGATGAATCCACGCTGCCGTCCAGCTTGTTTTTCCTGCAATGGCTGCGATTTCTTCAGGGGCAGCCAGCATAATGGCAAGAGCAGTGTCCTTCTTCTTGCCCTTCTTGCCATCGAGGTCGTCAACGGCGTGCTCTGCAAAAACAGTCTTCTGCAAGTTTGAGGCCAGGTACGTCCTTAGCACTGCTAAGCTGAGAAGTCAGTGCTGTGTGGTGCCTTCTGGGCTTCTGGCAGCTGCTTGGTGGGTAGGTCGTCCTGTAAATAACATGAGGCAGGGTTCGATGCAGGCTTCAATGGTTGTATATTTAGGCGTCCTTAGGACAATTCTCGGGGTGTCCTTCTGAAAGTTCGAACACAAGATTCCAGTAAACAAGCCCCACTTCACGCAACCCGCCTCCGGCCACATCCCAGACTCGAATCTCCGCCCCCTTTGCACACCCCCCCCCCGGGTTTGACCGCAGATCACATCTAGCCATCCAAGGCCAAAGTTTGATGCAAGATCGCAACAGCAATTGGATTTCACTTTCGACAGTGAAAAGCACGATTTGCTGCAGAAGTGACAGTCCATAGCGACACACACCGAGACGCAGTCGATCCTTTGAAGCAGCCAAAAGGCAACTAGCCTCAAAGACAAGACTGTGGCCAGGCTCTGATTCAACCTCCGCTGGAAGTTAGAAGGATAGTCACAACCACCAAGTAAGTAGCACAAATAAGGCGAAGCCTTGCGAATAGCGAAACGTATGCAGCAGTAACCGCAGATAAGTGATAGGGCAACATCTCTTCATTCCGTCTCGGCTAGTGCCCATTTCACCCTTGTGACGCAAAGATAGCTCAGCTATGACTCTCCCATAATTCTTGCTTGAAAGGGTCTCAGTTGTTAACGAACTTCTCTCTTCACTCTTCACGTCCACACGTTCAGTTCCATGCGTCGGTCAAGATCTCTCGCTTGCCATGGACCCCTTACAAACCCGCCACAACCCCAAATCCTAAGCCCTCAAAACCCTAAGCCTTCCAAACCCAAAGCCCTCCAAACACTATGCCCTTAACCCTCCAAAAGCCTCCATGCCCCGCTTTTGGAGGGCCTGAAGAACCTTACTGTCTAGAACCTTCCAAGATGACAATAGATGCGTATTCAAGATAGACGTATAGTATGTACTTTCTTATATGTTTAGCTATGTCTGTATCCATTGAGGGGAACGCAGAAGGGGGCAACGGTCTGTCAGGCAAAGGTTGACCCTTCGACGAAGTTCGTTTTTTCAAAAACCCTTCGGCGAACTTCTGCGAACGTTTTGGGGGTTCGTGAGGGGTTCGTGGGTTGTTCGGTTACAAGATAAAGTTCTGATATGTTGTTAAAATTCCCAAGTATATTAAAAGCTTCAATAAGAATTTACGACACTACACCCCGGATAGTCTGTGAAGTTTATATGTCAGCGAGATGAAATGATGATGATTTGCCACGCCTTTTTCTCTGCATCTTGCAGGGATTTCCTGCGAATGTCTTTCCAAAAATACGGAGTTTCTTGCGTTACTCTGGCTCATTAGCAAAAATTCTTGCCAGGGCCCGACAGTCGTTCAGTGCAGGTCCAGGAAGTGCAGAATCCTGGCGGGCGGGAGTGTAAAATCACAAATGAGGTGCGTCAAAAGGCTTGTTGCTCTGGCAACCCGTTTTCTCTCTTGCGACTTCTGCGGCCAGTGACTAAGGCAGCGTTTTATCGCAAACGGCCCGGCAAGGCGGTTGATCGCCAAAACTTGCCAGGTTCAGCGGCCGAGGACTCGATTAAAATTTCTTGCCTTCAGCAACAGCGGCAGCGGAAATCGGCAGAGTCAGGCCGGGGCGCTCTTGAAATACTTCCCTGCTCTCTGACCTACAGTCTCGGAAGACTCAGAAGCAGGGGTAACCCGAGAACACAAAAGCATGTGACACCAACTTTCAGCGATGCATTTTTTATGTTAAAAATAATAATGCTTCTTCTGTGTTCTTGCCCCTGAAACAATCTCAGTCAAGTTTACTTTGGCGATCCTCGCCCTCCTGATGCTGGCGACTTGATCGAGCTGACGGGCGATCCGGCGAGGGTCTTCGGACTCTTGCTAGGCGACGACTTGGAATTGATCTTGCGCTTCGGCGTCCGCGGGGGAGTGTTCTTGCCGTTCCCAGCTGCCGGTTGAAGCGCAGTCTCCGATTTCGCCTGCCACGATTTCGTCTTCTTGCCATCACCAGAACCGGCTTCGGGGGAGGAACCCGTCGGGCACTCCTTCAGAAAGAACGGGCTCTCGGGCAAGGTCTTGCCCTCGTTGATGTCGGAATTCAGGATCTTGCACACCGAGATGTCCACCAACCCAGCACCTGACGGAATTGCTATGCAACGAACAATTGAGTTGGAAGAAGTGGTTTCAACATGTTCTGAATAGACGAGAGAACTAGAGAAGCGCGTGCTTAGATAACTTGATCTGAAAGATTCGCACATTGCAGCTGAGAAACTCAAGGATGTGTTGAAGTTTCTTGCGCACATGACCTTGATGTTGTCGATGTTCTGCATCTCCGGCGGAAGCTTAAACATCAAGTCGGTCTGCATGTACCGCAACTGACTCTTGCCGTCGTCCTGCTTCTCCAGCCTCCAGTAGCTGCAGGAGGGATCGTCACAGAACTCCTTGAGAACGCGGACTCTTGGGCTTGGGTGAATTTAAGGCCAACCGATCCGACAAACAAGGCAACGGTTAAACCGAATTCATTCAACTTGAATTTTCACTGACTTGGACTCACGACCCCAGCCGCATGATGGGCCTAAGAGGCTGAGCAATGAACAGGCGGCGGAAAATCACGATGTTGCCGCAGGATGCCTTACTTAGGCGGGTTAAACGAGTAGGTCCTGGAAGGTCGTCTCTGGCCCCCGTGGCTCCCAGGTTTCTAGCCGGCTGCCGTAGTCTGTGAAGCGCTTCATCATGAAGTCCTCAAGCGCGACCATGCTCTTGCTCGGCAACGCGCTGTTGACGTCGCAGTGAGTGATGAACCTACGGCGAGTGAGGTGTTTTGCACTTGTCTTGCTTCGGCAGAGGCAAAGAAGATTTGAATGAAAGATTGTTTTACATGTACTACTGATTCACAGCCAAGCTACGCGAGCAGGGTCGCCAGGAAAGCACGCTCTATCTTGCACCTGAAGTTCTTCTGCTGTTTGTCCAAGAACGACATCACTTTGGGAATCATCTTGCAAAGCAGCGGTCGCGTTTGCTCTTGCCCAAGCAATCGGAACTTGTTCATGTAGGGCTTCAGCTTCTGCTCCGACGAGTCGTCGTCGCCCACGATCTTGCCGGAGTCCAGCGAATCAAAGCTTCCCATACCTTTATGCCACGTGCGCTCTAAAGACAATGAATCACAGTCAGTCATTTCACTCAAGTTCAACTGAATTTAAAGAACCTAGCTCGCTAAAGCTTCACAGTACTATTTTTCTTTCCCAAACATACCCAAAAAAACGAAAAACTAAAATTCTCAGCGACTGAAGCCCCGATGGATGTGTTCCAGTGCTTTCGGCCGTAGGGCAAACCACGCATCGAGCTCCTGCCTCATCGTGATCAGTCTGTTCTCTTGCGCTTCAAGATTCGCTTTCTGCTCTTTGCGCAAGGCTTCCTCCGCCTTGTCCTCAGTTCACGAATATTCGGACATGTGATTAGCTTGATTGATGGGATCATATGTTTAAAGTTAAGGGGGGTCGGAAGGTTGAAGTGTAGACGCCTTGCTTGCAGACAAAACACTTTCAGCTTCTTCTCCTTCGAAAGCGCCTTCTCTTGCACTGCCTTGGTTTTTGACTGGATGCAGCTCTTCTTCGGGGCCATGGCTGCGCAAGCTCGGCCAGCAGGAAACAAAATTATCCAAGACTGAGATGCTTCAAGGCTTCTCTTACTTGCTATCGAGCCGGACATGTCACCGGCAGTGATGACGGCTGGGCCGGTGCAATTTCTCATCTCTCACAACCTCATCGCAAACAAACAGGCTTCCCTGCAGTGTCGTTTCTGAATCTGGCCGAAACAATCCAACAGGAGGCGGGCAGACCTTGCAAGCGACGTAGGTCTCTTGCAGGATAGACCGGTGGAACCGGCACCTGTTAGTGTCTGACTGTGTCTGATTGGATTGGTTTGGCTTACTATACATCAGAATGTGGAAACCAAGGACAATCGCAAAAGCTGCGAGCATCGATCCAGCGCAGGTGAGTTAATCATTTCAACTATTGACTTGAATAAGCATCCGCACACCGTCTCTATGCTCGCAGATGCGTACAGGCGCAAGCGTGCATGTATGTTTACGTTTGCGTATGTGGGTGGGCGCTACTATACAACTTAATAGTTTATTAATAAATTGTGCGTGCATGCGGTTGTGACCGGTCGCACTCTGGGTTCGCGGCAGGAGGACTCTGGCCAGACCAGTGTAATCAGCAGGGCAGGAAACTCTCGCAGGAGTCTCCGCCTGCAAGCGTGGTGATATGCAAGACCCGGAAGCTTACTGTATTAAAAATTGTTATTATGAAATATGCATTCATTCGTTACTTCAAGACAGTCAGGAGTAGTAGTCGTCGTCGTAGTAGTAGCACTAGTTATTAAGTACTAGTAGTAATAATAATCGTCGTTTACTAGCTAGTTTAGGGTTTGCTTTTGTGCTGAATCTGGGCAGAGGAACTTACGGAAGGTCTGGCTACGAGGGTGCCACTCCTTTACTTCCAAAGACTCAGATTTGCAGATTTGAGCAAAGAAGGAGAATCTTAACTGAGTCTTACTGGCCTTGTTTCGGTTGCAACTTTCGAGTAAATTACATTTATTACATTATGCCTGCAATTATTGCTTGGATGCATCTTGCGGATCTTATGGGTCTTGCGAGTGGGCGACTTAGGGGGGAGTGCCCATACCCTAAACCCTAAACCCTAAACCGGAATTATTATTAAATTACTGAAACAGAGCTTCAAGATCAGTCCCAAAGACCCCGAAACCAAACTTGAAAGCCCGGGAAAGAAGCCCAGCCCCTGAACGAACTATTGTAAGTGCATTGTATTAATGATGTTTGCGCTCTTGCTTCTTACTTATGCTAATATTAATAGGGTTTAGGGTTCAGGGGTGTAGGATAAGAGAGAGAGAGAGAGAGAGAGAGAGAGAGAGAGAGAGAGAGAGAGAGAGAGAGAGAGAGAGAGAGAGAGAGAGAGAGAGATCTCCGCCGGGTCGATGTCGATGTGGAGTCCGCCAGTCCCAGCCGAACACTCGGAATTGGTGTCGGCAGCTGCTAAGTAGACGAAGTCTCGCAGCCCGGCAGCCAGCAGATTACAAGGATCCACGAACGGATCCATGGAGGCCTTCTGCCAAGGGCATCCTCCAGCGAGACGCGAACCAGGTCCAATGTGAGGAGAAAGCCTTTTTGCCTGGGCGTCTTCTGGTAGCGGAAGTCAAACTTCCCGACCATGCGGTTGCACCAGGTCCGGTGGTCAAAACCGTTCTCCACGATGGAATTGGCATTGTACCCTCCAGTGCTTTCGGAGTGGGGCTAACTACGGTGTTCCCCTGGGCGGACAACCCTAGTATGTCTAGAGAAGAAAGGCCCGCCTAAGAAACCTTCCTCCGCCAAAGGGACCACCCCTATTTTAAAGGTTTCTTAAAACAACACCCCCTACACTACACCCAATTCACCCAATGCCTTAGCCATTTAATTAGTTCGGAGGAGGCACGGTGGAGTCCTACACCGGGGATTCTATTTCAGGAGCCGGAAGGCGAAAACTGAAGCATCCCCAGGGTCGAAATGATACCCTCCGAATGTGAGTTCGGCCTCCTGAAGTGAAGAAACTGAAACATTAAATCAAGGCTTTCTGACAGGGCCCCATAATGCTTCGGCAAGGGAATCTTACGCAGTCGAGGTCCACCCTGAAACGGCTCCTGACATACCATTCGGCAACGGGTTGGGCCTTAGGGCGGGGGGCTTAGACTACAGCCTCCGAACTAATTAAACTCAACCACCTACCGTACACGCCAAGAGCGGGACGGAGCTGAGCGAACGGCGCCAGCGGCAGCAGCCGGGCAGCGCAGAAGGGTGGCCTGCGATTGGAGCTTCTGATTTTAAAACGCGGCATATAACGTAAATGCAGATCTAAAGCTTCATTTGTTGCAGACTGCACAACGCCGTTTGGTGACATGCCTCTATCGGCATCGGCTCCCTCTGGCAAACGGCGTCTGGCACGGACTGGACCTGAGCGAGCGTCGGCAACGGTGGATATGAGCAATCAATGTCGGCACTGCTGCGGCCAAGTGCTTGCCGCCACAACGGCAAGTGGCTTGTTTGTTCTTACATCCTCTTTTCACTTGCCTGTCACCCTCCGAAAGAAGGCACTTCACAAAGCATCAAATTCATGACCCCGTGGCAGTAAAGTTCTGTTCTGAAGACAAAGACCCAAAATGACTTCCCCAGCTTTGGCAGTCTAGCCCCACTGAGCTCCAGGCGTGCCAAAGAAAACGGCCGCAGCAAAGTCCTAGCAAAAACGGGCGGTTCTATTTTAATGCGGCTCGCTAACACCACTGCTCTGGGCCTGCGGACATTGATTGCTGCTTCTTTGAAAGTCTGTATCTGCCCAGCACCTCATCTAATAATATCGACACCGCACTTTTTTGGTCCTCGCATTCAATCATCGACGAGCAAGCACTGACGGCGACGATTCTTCTTGCCAGCGGCGCGGATTTTGCAGCTTCGACTTTAGTCGTGAATGGCATCGAAGTCGAAAGGACACTGAACACCGGGATGCAAATTCCCGTGTCTGGCCCAAACCGACTCGAGAAGGAATCTGACGGCGTGAGCGTCTCCCTTGCCTCCCCAGCTCCTGCTTTGCGACCAGCGAGATCGGCGGCAAGAGACTCGGAAACACTTGTTGAACATGTCCTTATAGCACTTGTAGTTCTCTGGCAGAAACTGCTGCATCTTTCTTGCGTCCCAGGTGTCAGAAGAACGGAAGGTGATGGGCTTCCTCTTGCCGTAGGGCTGCTCGGCTTTTGCCGCTTTCTTGCGAATTCGCCTGATGCTTTTGGCGATCTGTTTGAGCACCGGTGCGTTCTCCTCATCTTTCTCCGCAGCTTCTTCTGCAAGCTCTTGCGCCTCTTCGCCATCGCCATACTTGCGATCCTCTTCACCTCAGATCTAAATTGTAATTTGATTTATTTTCTGATGAATCAAGCAATAACTGACGAAGGCAGCAAAAGACAATGACAACAACTGAACGAGGAAGTGGAATCTAATCTAACAAGTTAAGGGGTTTTGGGTTCAGTGTCAACCTTGCTTGGCCAGGCTACCCAAAAGGTTCCCCAAAGAGTCTGCATTATTCTGGCACCGCCAGAACATGGATCTCTCCAAGGCTTGTGCCACGAGCTCCTCCGTGGTGGCCAAAGTTTGTCGGATGGATTCTTGCAGAAGCCCTGCAAAGTCATCAGCCTCTTCAACGACGCCGTGCTCGTCCTGTGACATGAAGGATCAATGACACCGATATCAGTTCTGTCAACGTCACTGTTGCTGCATTGACAGAACTATTTCACAGAATGAAGCGCTCTGAAATTCAAGACTTCAAGGAGTCAAATTTGTGAACTGAAGCTGTGCCAGCAGAAGTTCCTTGAGGAGGCGCTTCAGCATGGACTCCGGGACGTTGAAGAATCCTTCTCTTGCGGAAAACTGCAGCAATGAGACCGATGTCTTGCTTCTTTCCCACAGCAAGCCAGGCAAGGGTGGTACGACAAAGTTCTCCTGCCTTTGGTTTTTTTTTGGCGCCTTGTGTCTTCTTGTCACCGCGACAGTAAGCGGGGCAGCTGGAACTGCATCTAGCACAACCCAGTCGGAGAAGTTGATGACTGCCTCGAAATGCAGCACCACCGGGTCTTGCAGCTTCAAGAAGACGAAGGACTCTTGCTCGCACCTTTCCATTCTCAGTAATCCCACAGCCGTGTTTTGCGGCCAGGGCCCGAGACTGAGCCAAACCTTCGCTGTGTCGGTCTTCTTGCGGACGACCAGGCCAGCAGTGATGAAGGCGCTTCTCCAGGAGGACATCAAGGTGTTCATTCTGGCGGGGGGCGTGTTGACCATGAGGATTTGCTCCAAGAAGGTCGCGTGGTAACCCATGCTGCTCAAGTTTGGCCAAGAAGCTTTCCCCATGACCTCTTGCAGCTTCGGGTGCCCATCCATCTTGCGCGTGTGGTGCACTGCTTTGGGGATGGGCTCTTGCGCGGCCACAGTTTGCCCGTTCGTCTCGATCTCGGGGTAACCGAAAGAATGCAACACCTTCGACGTGCAAACTTGCGACCAGGAGTCTGCCGGGGCGAAATCGTGCATCTTGCCTTCTGCTGATTCGGCTTCCCTCATCTTGCCAAAGCCCTCCTCGTTGTAGGTGAAGATCATGGACCCGAAGCAATCTCTGAGATACTGGACCAGCTCTGGCGTGGCTTTCCAATCGTTTCTTGCCGCAAATCTTGCCAGGTCAGAGACCCATCGGAGGCGCATCGCAGATCTGGTAGCTGCAAGTTTGCACCAAGGGTTTTCTCTTATCAATTCGGTCACCTTCGCATCAGCTGCGGCAAAAACTTTCAGCTCTTGCAGGACCTTGTCCGCCGCCTCGACGCTCTCGCAGCCTCTTGCCAAAACCAGCGGGAAGCAGCCATGTGAAAGCCTGGGCGCATAGTTAAGTTAGGGTTACCGGAGCTGGGACTGGGGTCGGTTTATTTCATTCAGTCATCATAATAATTTTAATTTAATGGGATCATATCCAAATTTGTAGTAGTAGTGTGAGTCTGACTCTGACTGACTGAAGTCTGCAGCATTCGAGGAACTTGAGCTAAGTCCGTCAACGATTGGTGTCCAAATTTACTTGTTCTCCAGTGACCATTGTCGACACATGGCCTGGTCATGCTTCCAAATCTTCAGGTCGCACAATCAAGGTTAGCCCAGAATCAATCAATGCTGCACATGTTCGACAAGCGACTCGAAGAGACAGTGGAATCTCATCATTGCGATCGCATAGCGGAAGAGCCGCTCGTAGAGGAAGTCTTGCCAAGTCAGTTCTGCGTCGTCTGGCTTCAGCGAGAAGTAGTACAAGGAGTTGCCAGCCGCCAACGCGTCAATGATGCCCATGCTGCGGTGGTTCTCTGGCAAAAGTGCCTCGTTGGCGATCTCTTGCACCTCATAATTCGACTCATGGTACTTGGCAGACAGACTAAAGTCGTACATTTTTTCTGTGGATGAACATCGCTAAAATTATATTAGTAATTCAGCCAGAGTCACGACAGTTCGCCATCGCCCTTGTGCCTGCTCTGCCAAGTACCTCCACGAGCCCTCTCGTCCTCTTACGCTCTGGCGAATCCTGTTGAGTTCGCGGGATACCGGAACAGAGACGCAGTACCAAGCATTCACGTTTCCCAGGACCTCTGGGTCGCACACTAGGTGCATTATGGCCTGCAGCTTGTTTTTGAACTTCGACAAAGCTGCAGCCTGCTGCTTCTTGCTCTCCGCCAGGGTCTCCGCACCGCTGGCGATGGCATCTTGCATGCTCGACAACATTTCCAGTTGCCCACCATTCTGGCGCAGCCAGCCGTTCTTCAACCCGAAACTGACCAGAATGATGCCCAAAAGGCCTGCTTCTTGCCTGATGTTGTGCCAGGCTGAATGAAACTCATCCCAACGAGATGCATTTCCACTGCCGATGTGCTTCTTGCCGATGCTGCTGCCTTGCAAGAGGCGGATGATGTCTGGCACACTGAGATCGTGCTCGGCGACACCAATTTCCATGGCCACGTGTGGAAGAAAGAACTTCATGATCTCCCATTCTGCAGAGGTCTCTTGCTGTCTTTGTTTCTTCTTCAGCGTCTCCAGAAAACTCGTAACTTCTTCTGCGACGATGCGCTTCCACTTCATGCCACCCCAGGGACCTCGTGTCCAGCTTATGAGCGCATTGGCCCATCTTGCGCTGTAGTTTCCATAGGTCTGCGCATTCTGCAGGACACGCTGTAGCTTGTGCCTGGGGTCGTAGATGAAGATGCTGCGGAGTCTTGCGTGGAACATGAGGAACATCTTGCAAGCTTGAGCATCAGTGCCGTGGTCTGTACAGCACACCAAGACTGGTGTCTTGCCCAACGGTTCAGCGTCTTGCATTTTCTCTTCCTCCTCATTTTCTGGCGCAAAAGCCACGAGTCCTCTGGCGTTGTTGGTGAGCTTGACGATGTGATCCAAAGCCAGCACTTGGTCGTACGTGCTTAGTCTGCAGGCGGGCTTCTTGCGGCTGGACAGAGTCTCGGCTTCAGCATCTTCCAAGTCTCGTTTGCGATCTTGCCCTCAGCTTCTTAAGCAAATGGTCGAGAGCAAGCATGCCAAACTAAACTGACCGCTTAGATCTACTTAGACGTAGTCTTTGGCGGACGTGTATCCAGCCTCTTACGTTGGTTTGCAAAAGAACGCCAACTCAGCTTGAATGTCTTCCATTGACAGCCCAAGGCTCGAAGGATCGACCTGACATCGATGGGCCCAATACCCGCAGTTTCTAGCGAGTCGTCTCTCTGGCCAGGAATCTGGTGGCCGGAGTCCTGGTGCACCTGAGGGAAGACAGAAGCGACTCCATTAGTTTAATGAGCCTTTTAACATTATTTATTAACTCTTTAATTAATATTAATGAATTTCTGGCTCTGATTGGCCTGCGGTGGTGCCCAGCCACACTCGCCACTTGCCAAGTTCATGCAGGCGTAGGACGTGATCTTGCGACCACCGACGCGGGAGGAGTCGAAGCACACGTTCAGGTGTCTTGCGCCCCAGGTTGCCGCCAACAGAGTCTTGTAATAGGAGGCTCTCTCCAGGTCCTTGTCCTTTCTCGTCAGCAAGCTTCTTGCCACAATACTTCTTGCCTTGAGAGCTGCTTTTTGCTGCCTTGTGAGCTTGATTTTCTTGCGTTCACTCTCTTGAGCTTCATCTTGCCGCTTGCGTTTTTTTTTGTCTCTGGCATTCCATGCTTTCTGGCGCGCTTCCACGACGTTTCTCACACGCTGTACCGGATCTCGACGGTGACCTTGCTGCGCCATATCTGGCGTGCCGTCCTGCCAATCCACGAAAAACATCTGTTGCTCCATTGCAGCAGCAAGTTGCTCCAGAATCTGGCACAAAAGCCATCGCATTTTTTCTTTCAATCGTATGTCTCTCAGAAACTGCAGAAGATCATGGTCTTTACTCAGGCGCAGTCCCTTGACGCTGATGTTTGACCTCTTGCATGCTTTTGCCAGCTCTTCGAAGTGAACTCGACCCTGGACTACGGTGACCTCCACAGGTTCGTGGTCGGAAGGAGGTTGCAAAGTCAGCCTCACTTCTGTTGCAACAGCGTTCATGACTTTGCTCAGCCAGTCACCGCAGGCCTTGCGCGTGGTCGCATCCTTGCCAGAAACCGCACCGGACAGAGTGACAAGGAGCACCAGAACTGTGCTTCCGCAGACTTCATGTGCTGCCATCTCTCCCGGCATGCCGTGGCGATCTTGCCGGGATCTGTCCGGCCACAGGAAATGCTTCTGGCTTCCCAGAATGGCAGAAGCCATCTCGGACCAACTCTTCTTGCACGTCCCAAGGAAGTTGTGAGGATTCTTGCCTTTCTGGAAGTTCTGTAAACGCCACCAGAAATGATACCCGTCCAGCGGCAAGGCAAACTGTAGCACAAACAGCGGCTGCTCTTGTTCGTGGACGCCCCGGAAGACCTGTCAGGGCACATTATTTATTCACCAGGAACTGCAAGCCAAGGCCGATCGATTCATCACCCTAACTGTTTAACTGCATCTTAACGTCTTTGCTCTGACCTTGGCCTCGTGGTCATCTGGCGGGTAGAGGAGGAGACGATCCTCCTGAAAAGCAGTCAGCCACTTCAGTCTGACCCCGTCCACAGTCGACATCTTGGCAAAGAGCTCTTGCGAGGCCGCGTCTCGCCAGACGGACCAGGAAAAGACCTTGTTAAGCCACTCTGTGGTCTCGCCAATGCGAAGGTACGCCCAGCCGGTCTGGCGGCTCACACGTACGATTGCCTGGGTGTTCTCTGGCTCATCGAAGAAGTGGCTTTCGCCAGTTAACGTGTTGCTGACTCTTGCCCGTCCGGCGTGCCTGAGGACACGGAAGGTCTCCGCGTCATGCTTCACGCTCAGGCAAGAGTCGGCATCGAATCTCGCGTCCGGGGGCCGCTGGCCTCTTTCCATGGCAGACGACAGCGTGATCTTGCTGACCGTTGTCAACGCAGTTGTGATTCCAAAGTTGTGGCGTTGCGGTTCTGCCACAGGCTGACTGACTGAGTCAAGGGTAATCATGTGAAGAACTACCTGATAATCGAAACTGCGAAGACTGCACGAGACATAAAAAGACGGCGTGGAACATCCCTAGGCGCCCCTCACTGGAAAGAAGTGCTGCAGCGGGACACTGCAGATCGTTCTTGGATGCACAACTTTATCTGCAACATGAACTGCACTTCTCTGGTATACACGGTCCTGAAACAGCCGCAATGCTGTCTTCGGTCGAAATGTCGGCAAAGCAGCAAACCTGACACGAAGAGATGTCATTGAAACAAGTCTGCTATACAAGCTAAGGTGCTCAGGCAGGAGACGCCTGCATAGTAAGGTTCAGAGCGTAATTGTCGTAATTGCAAATAGCAGTGTAGTAAGAATAGTAGTCAGGTAGTAGTAGTAGTAGTAGTAGTAGTAGTAGTAGTAGTAGTAGTAGCAGTTAGTAGTAGTAGTAGTAGTAGTAGTAGTAGTAGTAGTAGTAGTAGTAGTAGTAGTAGTAGTAGTAGTAGTAGTAGTAGTAGTAGTAGTAGTGGTAGCAGTACTGGTAGTAGTAGTAGTAGTAGTAGTAGTAGTAGTAGTAGTAGTAGTAGTAGTACTAGTAGTAGTAGTAGTAGTAGTAAGTAGTAGTAGTAGTAGTAGTAGTAGTAGTAGTAGTAGTAGTAGTAGTAGTAGTAGTAATAGTAGTAGTCGTAGTAATAGTAGTAGTAGTAGTAGCAGTAGTAGTGGCAGTAGTGGTAGTGGTGGTAGTAGTAGTAGTAGTAGCAGTAGTAGTGGTAGTAGTGGTAGTGGTGGTAGTAGTAGTAGTGGTAGTAGTAGTAGTAGTAGTAGTAGTAGCAGTAGTCGTAGTAGTAGTAGTAGTAGTAGTAGTAGTAGTAGTAGTAGTAATAGTAGTAATAGTAGTAGTAGTAGTAGTAGTAGTAGTAGTAGTAGTAGTAGTAGTAGTAGTAGTAGTAGTAGTAGTAGTAGTAGTAGTAGTAGTAGTAGTAGTAGTAGTATACGTGACTACTACTACGATTGTTATTGCTCAGTTCTACTACTAGTACCACTACTAGTACTACTACTACTACTACTACTACTACTACTACTACTACTACTACTACTACTACTACTACTACTACTACTACTACTACTACTACTCTACTACTGCTACTACTGCTACTAGTACTAATACTAGCCTACTACCTACTACTACTACTACTACTACTACTACTACTACTACTACTACGACTACTACTACTACTACCACCACCACCACCTCCACTACTACTACTACTACTACTGCTACTACTACGACGACTACTACTACTACTACTACTACTGACGACTACTACTACTACTACTACTACTACTACTACTACTACTACTACTACTACTACTACTACTACTACTACTACTACTACTGCTACAACTACTACTACGACGACTACTAGTACTACTACTACTACTACTACTACTACTACTACTACTACTACTACTACTAGTACTACTACTACTACTACTACTACTACTACTACCACCACTACCACTACTACTACTACTACTACTACTACTACTACTACTACTACTACTACTACTACTACTACTATGACTACTACTGCTACTACCACGGGTATTAGTAGCAGTACTGGTACCAGTACTGGTACTAGTACTACCACTTGACGAGCACCTAAGGTCCTAGTTAAGTAGTCATCAGTAGTACCGTACCAGTACTAGTACGAGCACGAGTAGCAGTGCACAAGTGCTCCTACTTGTACTAGTATTACTACTCACTGGCAACACTAGTAGTTAGTAATGATAGCACTTCTCCTTGTAGGAGTGTTGTCGTGCAGACTTACCAGACATTGAAAAGCCGCTGCTCCGACGCACCTTCGACGGCTCTGCCACACGCTGCAAGCTCTGCCTGGGCAAACGTAGCTGTGTAACAGGTCTGGCGAGGACAATTTCTGGGCCGGACTTCACCATGGCCGTGTTATCTCTTCTGACTCTTGCAGCATGCAAACAGCACACAGCCAAAGTAAGTCTCTGCTCACTGGAGGGGGACAGTGAATGCGGAGTTGGGTTTCCGGCCTTTCAGTGAAGTGAAGAAGCCTGAGTCATGAGGTAGTTGGTTAATGACATGACTGACTCAGAGATGCACGCAATGTAGCAACTGAGAAGATGGGCGCATCCTTTTCCTCCATTGTCGTAGCTCTTACTGTTGAGATGCTGATTCTGGCAGGATCTTTTCTGTACTCTTGCTGGCATCCAACAGGCTCTATTGCAGCTGCTGGCAGCCAGCGATCTTGCCGAATCAAAACAGCAGCTCCCAAGAACTATCAATCATGTGTTTCAAGCGCAAAACTGCGAGAACGTCCTGGCTGGCTGACTCCACGGTTCGCCACAGCTGCTCCAAGCTCTTGCCGGGTTCCAATATCGCCTTGTGTCTTGCAACCTGTAACACTGCGGAAAACCACTACGGATTCAAGGATTAGGGTGTTTTGCTAACAGCCCACCCAGCCTGGAGGAGGCCTTCCGACACTTGCTGCGTCATTCGCCACATGTCATGTCTCTCTCTTGCGCACTGCTCGATGTTCTCCAGAACACTGTGGAAAGGATAACCCTGCACAAAAAGATGATCTGGCGTTTCTTGCAGCACCGGCGCTGAACCGGCGGGTTCGAAGAGCACGTTGTGCGCCAGCGACCACAGCAGACTGGTCAGAACAGAGATATCTTGCCGAATTTTCTGGCGGTCTTGTGTGAGTACCTTCAAGAGCAGTCGGAGCCAGGCGAGGATCAGGTCCAGCGGTCCCTCCACAAACATCTTGCGGTCCTCTGGCCAACGTGCGGTCTATAAGCGACTCAAAGTAAAAACTCGCAGCAAGCAGTCCTCGTGTTGCGGGAGACTGTTTTGCAAAGACTGGACCAGGTCTGGCAGCAAGGACATGGCAAGCGCCCGTGCTCCGCGGTCCATGGCGGGTCCTACGTGGCTGCCAAGTTTTCAAAACCACTCAATCTTTGGAAGCAAGCGTTGCAGCGGCATCCGGTTGATCTTGCGAGTTTCTTTCCACACGCAAAGTTCGGCTTGGATTCATGATTTGTTTTTATGGGGCATCCTATGCTACTCTCGGGTCTTGTAAAGCTCGTGCGTACCAAGGCAGCCTCAAGGCAAGCTCACTACTTTTGGACTGCTGCAAACATGACATGCTTCTCCTCTCTCAGGCACTGACTCTTGCATCGGCCTGGCAAGGTCATCAGATGATACGACAAATCGCATGGCGCATGCACTTGCTGCTCCGACACTTACTTTTTCGGTTCCTTGCATTCTTCTTCGCGTCCCTTCTGGCCAACCAGGCGCAGCATCTTGCAACATTCATTAGGAGTCAGCACCGCTGGGCCCTGAACTCGATGGCTAATGACGTTCGCAGCCAGAAAAGACATTCTATATGCACATCGAGGTAACAGCTGCAGGAGGACAAGTTGGAGCGCTAGACTTCCCAGAAGTGCTGGTGGTGATG
>CAJNDT010006217.1:265000-277817 GCA_905221615.1 Symbiodinium sp. CCMP2592
CTTGCTGGTCATCCAAAATTGAAGGGGTGTGATTCGCTAGCAGGGCAGCACTCACGCGGGAGACTCGTGCTTGCTGATCCTCTGCCTCTTGCTTCTCCTGGAAAGCAGGACTCACCCCGGAGACTTTTGCCTGCTGATCCTCTGCCTCTTGCTTGTCCTGCACAAGAGCACTGAGGCTGGAGACTCTTGCTCCCTGATCTCTCTGATCCTGTGCATCTTGCTTGTCCTGGAAAGCTGGCATCCCTGCAAGCACATCTTGCACCTCTTGCAAGTCTTGCTTCAGGTTGTGTACGAGATCAGCATAAGCCGCAGTCTTGCGCACGAGGTCCTGAACCACAGCTTGGGATTCGGCGAGCATGTCCAGGAGTTCCCTTTTCTCAGCCATCAAATCGGCTGCTAAGACTCGCCACTCTAGCAGCTCTTGCTCCTGATCTTCGACGTCTTGCTCTTGCATCTCTTGCCAAGTCTCTGGGTCAATGTTCGCTTTCCGCTTCATACCGACGGACGAATGCGCCATTGCAGTCTGAGCAGCAAGGCAGGAGCGACAGCAACTTTAAGAGCGCGAGGACAGCACATGGGCTAGTTTCCCTCAGTACTTTGACAAGGTTTATCCATCAATACTGAATCAATGATCGTGGCTGTGCGCGGACCCCAAACTAGCTAGACTGAACAAAAGAACACGATCAAGCTCATTCGGGCTGCGTGAGTCTGACTCCGTGACTGACTCGGCTTGAGTAGAGGGCATGACCGGCGGCAAGAGTCAAACCTCACTCAAGTTGTCACTCTGTCGTGTTACTTACTTACTTTATTTCATCGAAAGCCGAAGAAATCATGCACCAGCACGGCCGCCTTCGCGTGCTGGAAGCACAACCTGCCCGATTCAATTCGTCCAACGACTTTAAACGAGAGCTGCTGTCCTAGACGAATTCGATGACTAACATCATTTAAGCAATGAAAGCAGGAAAGACGGAATCGGACTGCTCAGGCTGGTTCTTGCGGGACTAGCAGCAGTGATGGCAATCGGTTGCGAGAAAAAGCATCGGGAGCAGGAATTGAAGCGGAAGTGGGAGTAGGACTTAACGAAGTCTTGCTTGGAAATCGTGGTCGTGCAGTCCCCTGACACGTAACTTAACATCATCGACAGGCACGGAGCCTGCGGCAAGCGGGTTTGCGCCAAGGCGGAAAGTGAAGGTCTTGGCCTCGAGTCAGGCATGCAAGTCTGACATCAGAAGTCAAGATATGTTACACCACAAAATTTACGAGCACAGAATGCGACCGCGTAAGCAAGGCAAACTGGTGATTGATAATTGTAGTCACTGACCGTGGAACACCACTGAAATTCGACAGATTGTCTTATTGCTTCTGAGCGCCATGCTTTTGCCGCCTCTGGCCTTGGCCTGCGATAGGATGCGTTGCCACACACTGGGAATTCTCTGGCCAACTGCGGCTGTTCTTTGCTTGGGTCTTCTAGCTGCCCGTCAAACGGTATCTTGCTCAGGGCAACCCCAAACCGAAACGGCAAGCCTTTCAAGTCCATCCCGAGCGAGCATTGTTGCCGATTCAGTCACTCACAATCTAGCAGCATGTACTAGGCGGGGTGCATGCCCTCTTACTTCGGTGTGAGTCGAAGCCTCTTGCAGCATCAAGTTACGAAGCAAGCATTGCATGCGCCATCCGAGATGCCAAACGCTAAATACCCAGTAGTAGAAGTTAATGGAGCTTCTTGCGCCCGGTGGAAGATACTCATGCATGGCAAGTTTTCATTACCGCTGCATGCGTTGATTTTATCTCTTGCTGATTGAGGCGACGCGTCATGTTGGCAGTTGTTTGTCAAGTTTTCGTCTCTCTGCATCAGTAACAGACTAATAACGCTTGGTCTTGCGTCTTCAAATCGTCGGTGTCTCGTCTCAGATCGTGGTTTTCCATGTCATGTGGTTGGTGCTGCTGTCTTGGTGATGGCTAAAGCGCAGGCAGCAGCTGCATTGTTGAAGATCGGCACTGCATGCAATAGTAGTTGTTGTGCTATTAGTCGTAGTAGTAGTAGTAGTAGTAGTAGTAGTAGTAGTAGTAGTAGTAGTAGTAGTAGTACTAGTAGTAGTAGTAGTAGTAGTAGTAGTAGTAGTAGTAGTAGTAGTAGTAGTAGTAGTAGTAGTAGTAGTAGTAGTAGTAGTAGTAGTAGTAAAAAGAATTTAAAAAGTAGTAGTAGTAGTAGTAGTAGTAGTAGTAGTGGCAGCAGCATCAGCAAGCAGCAGCTGCATGGAGGAGTAATTGAGTAATAATGATAATATTACAGTAGCAGTCAGTCGTCCTATTGGGAACTGTACTGCTAGCAGCTCTCCTCAGAACAGTCCTGCAGCAGTAGAAGAAACAATGGTCGTACTGGTAGCAGTAGTAGTAGGAGTTGTAGTTGTAGTTGTAGTAGTAGTACTAGTAGTAGTAGTAGTAGTCGTAGTCGTAGTAGTACAAGCAGCAAGCAGCCGCGGCAGTAGTATAGTGGTTGTAGTGGTCGTGGTAGCAGTAGTGATAGTAGTAGTAGTAGTAGTAGTAGTAGTAGTAGTAGCACTAGTACTGACAGTACTCCTATTCTTCGTTGTTTTACTAGTAGTACGTGCTAGCATTCCAGCTTGTGGCTACTGGCTGTAGGAGTAGTAGTCGTTGTCGTAGAAGCAGTAGTAGTAGTAGTGGTGGTAGTAGTAGTGGTAGTAACAGGACTAGTACTACTACTAGTAGTATTTGTAGTAGCAGCAGTAGTAGCGAATAATACAAAAAGTAGTTGTGCAAGAAGCAATAGTAGTTTAGTCGTGGTAGTAGTAGTAGTAGTAGTAGTAGTAGTAGTAGTAGTAGTAGTAGTAGTACTAGTACTAGTAGTAGTAGTAGCAGTAGTAGTAGCAGCACTAGTAGTAGTAGTAGTAGCAGTAGTAGCAGTAGCAGTACTAGCAGTAGTAGTAGTCGTAATAGAAGTAGTAGGAATAGTAGTAGTAGTAGTAGTAGTAGTAGTAGTAGTAGTAGTAGTAGTAGTAGTACTGATACTACTACTACTACTACTATATTACTACTACTACTACTACTACTACTACTACTACTACTAGTCCTAGTACTACTACCACTAGTCCTACGACGAGGACTACTACTACTTCTTCTACTACTAGTACTACGACTACTTTCTAGTGCTACGGCTACTGCTAGTTAGTGATAGTGCCGCTGCTACTACTAGGACTTGTAATGCTGTAGTACTAGTAATACTACTACTATTGCTGGCACTTCTCCTCCTCCATTTAGAACTGACTGACCTCACCGCAGTTACTACCACTTGCTCCTATTGCGAAGAGTGGTACTTTGCCACTAGGCGATGATGAATGAATAATAGTACTGCTCCTGTAGTCCCACTATTTCTAGCGGTATACTACTACTACTACTACTACTACTACTACTACTACTACTACTACTACTACTGCTACTCCTACTGGTACTTAGTGACAGTGCCACTTCTACTTACTCTTGCCACGAGTCCTAACTGTACTTGTGCTGCTACGACGACGACGACGACGAGTACAACTACAAGTACTAGAACTACTATGCTGCTACTCCGACTTACTTCCTTCTAGCACTGCTGCTACTAGAAGGAGGGCTACTACTAACTACTACTACTACTACTACTGCTACTACTACTACTAGTACTACTAGTAGTACTACTACTACTACTACTACTACTACTACTACCATTACTACTAGTACTGCTGCTGCCGATGCTGCCAGTGCTGCTGCTGCTGCTGCTGCTGCTGCCTAGCAGCACTAATAATGATACACATTAATGTACTGTCATAACGGAATGTAGCATGTCCAGCTTAAACCCCTAAACCCTAGACCCTCTCTCATTGATTGTTCTACCAGCATCTACTGTAGGGTTTAGGGCTTATGTTGTTTTCCAGGGTTTAAGGTTTAGGGACATCGCTGCATACTTGAGTAAATTGTTGCGCTTATTGTATGTAGTAGCAGTATCAGTATGTTTTTAGCAGCAGTGAATGGCTGCACTCCACGAGTTGCATACCTATCTATCTATTGTTTTCCATTAGTTGGAGAATGTAATTGTAGGAACAATACATGGACGGCAGCAATAATAATAATAGTAAAGAACAAGTGCACACTCCACCACCCACCTACAGGTCTGGCAGCTGAAGTAAGTCACTATGAACTACTACTCCTCGGTGTTTAACCCACTAAAACTACGTAACTAACTAACTGACTAAGATAGAAGCGAGCAACTTCTGTTAAACAGATGAGAAGAAATTGAAATATTAGTATTTTCTCATCAACCACTGACTGCAGCTAGGCAGCTAATTATGCAAAGGTGCACGGAGGCAAAGATTAGTGAACCAATGGACTAGGCTAGGAACTGCGCATGTGTGACTTACTGACTGAAGGCGGTGTGCCTTCTTGCACTGCAGTCGAGTGGTGGTCGAATTCCGCCTGCGACCAGCACCTGGTCAGGCAGTGAACGAAGCAGGTAGGTAGGTGTAGGGAGGCGAGCAGTGCGGCTGCAGGGCAGGCGGACAGCAGCGTCTGTTTTTGTTGCTGCCGAAGTTCTTGCGGCTCACGGCCTCGCAGCGGCGCCCAGCCCTGCAATTCCTTCTGCATTGCCATAAGCAAAACTGACGACGGCGGCGCAGCCTTTGCATCACGAACCGTTCCCTCTTGCGGCTAGTCCGTGTCGGTGAAACCGACTTCTTGCCGGAGTCTTTTCTGCACCCATGTGTATGTGCGCTTCCAGACATTATCCGACAGGATGAAGTCTTGCAAGGTCTTCATCTGGCAGCGTCGATGAGTAGACGCCAGCAACGTGATGAGCAGATCTTCCATGTTCAGTGTAAGCACGTTGCTTCTTGCTTCTTCACGAATGATCTGCTCTAGCTCACTAAAGTTCGCGGCCAAGGTCTTACCTCCGATCGAGCAGCCTAGAATGGCGATCTCTTGCAAGATGATGTCCTCCAAATCGGCAAATTTCCTCTGGCCGTCGTCCGACATTAGGATGCCGCTGTACATACCATCTTGCCGAACCCGAGCCCAGGCACAAAGCGAATGGCGAAGTGCTCCTCTTGCGTCTTGCTGGCACTGCCGCAACTCGACGTGCAGGTTGCCGACGAAGTCCCAGTCCGAGCTGACTCTCTGGCGCAGGTCTTGCATACTTCTCGAAAGTGTCTTGCTGGCTCTTGCGCGAAGCGCAGCTTCAACCATGTCGGGCACCAGCATCAAGGCTCCATAACAGGCGTCTTGCGGAGCATCTGGCGGGACATATAGGAGGAAGTCTGTCGTCAGGCGTTGGAGTATGGCAAAGTTCTTGCTATCTTCGCAGTTTCCGCAAACATTTCTTGCGAACACTTCCCACACCCAGTAGCTCGACATCATGCTGAGAAGTATCTCTGACTGGACTTTGTACAAGGATTGAATCATCTGCGACTGAAGGTTGTTATTCTTGCCGATCTCCAGAAACGACCGCTCCAGAATCAACCTGTTATCCCGCCACGTCCTGAAGCAACCGATGAGGTGCCAAACCACTGCGTCTCTTGCCAGCACTTTGGTATCCTTGAACGCGCGGTTGATCTTGCCTCGTTCGACGAAGCCGACTATCTTGCCCAGACTGTCGATGTCTTTCGTCATCTGCTCGAGCTCGGCCCAGATGCGAATGGATCTGGCAAGGCCTTTGTTTGAGTTCTTGCTTTGCTCCAAGAACTCAGATCTTGCCGCTATGTAATGCCGGTTGCATCTTACCACGCCCATGACCTCAAGGAAGCCGTTGGTCATAGCCGAACTCATGAAGATGCTGAGGTCGAAAGGGCTCTGCATTTTGCTCGATCTACAGCTGGACTCTTGCCCTACCTGACCTTTGCAAAGGCTGCGTCTGCAAATGCAAGTGTGTATTGTTCGTTGCTGCGAGAAGGGCAAGCGCTCCAGGCAAAAGCATTGAACACTTGCAGCGAGGCACCTGGGAAGGCTCCGAAGGTCTGGCCGTATTCTCGGCATTTGCCTGGCGACGTATTGCTGTACCAGGGTTTGTGCTACAGAGAACAACAGAAAGATAAAGACATAGAGTGAGAGAGCTCGAGAGAGAGAGCGAGAGAGAGCGAGAGGAGCCAGAGAGAGCGAGAGAGAGAGCGACGAGAGAGAGCGAGAGAGAGCGAGAGAGAGAGAGAGAGAGAGAGAGAGAGAGAGAGAGAGAGAGAGAGAGAGAGAGAGAGAGAGAGAGAGAGAGAGAGAGAGAGAGAGAGAGAGAGAGAGAGAGAGAGAGAGAGAGAGAGAGAGAGAGAGAGAGAGAGAGAGAGAGAGAGAGAGAGAGAGAGAGAGAGAGAGAGAGAGGGGAGAGAGAGAGAGAGAGAGAGAGAGAGAGAGAGAGAGAGAGAGAGAGAGAGAGAGAGAGAGAGAGAGAGAGAGAGAGAGGGAGACAAACGGACGGGGAGTGAGGCGCAATCTTGGTCCCTGAAAACAATAAACAATCTGTTTTAATTTAATACCGCAAAGCATAGTCCGGCAGTCGTGTCCATTCTGTTGGTTAGTTCTTGCAGGACTAGCAGCACTGCGACTAGGAACCTTCGGGCCACAGCACGGTCGTGCAGTCTTTACCCTCATCGACAGACGCGGTGCCTGCACCAAGCCGGGAAGTGAAGGTATGTCCTTGCCTCCGGTGACGAACGCATCCAAGTCTGACATTCATATGCTATCTCTCGTGGACTGCGTGAAGTTACGGGCAGAGAATGCGATCTTGGCAGCCAGGCAACTGTTAACTGTCATTGTCCTGCAATTCAGCACTGATAGTTGAGTACGACAGAAATTCGGAACACTGACTGTCTTGCTGCTGAGCGCCATGCTTTTGCAGCCTCTGGCCTTGGCCCGGTGCAGGATGTGGACAGGACTAACACCCTCATGGCGAAACATGAAAGCTCTGACCGACTGTTTGCGAATCTATTGACTGGCTTCCCGGATGAAGCTTTTGCTGAGGAAAACCCAACCGAATCGGCAAGCCTTTGACCTTTGATTAAGTATGTGGGCTTTCTTTCTGGGAGGACCGCCCGGAAGGCTTAGAGGAAGGGTTGCTGCGAAGGGGTGGGCCGAAGGAGCCCCGCGAACGGCCGCGAAGGAGCCCCGCGAACGTCCGCGAAGGAGCCCCGCGAACGGCCGCGAAGGAGCCCCGCGAACGGCCGCGAAGGAGCCCCGCGAACGGCCGCGAAGGGTGGGCACTGTGCCGAACGGGACGGGCGCAAAACCAGAACAGCGAACGCTTTGCGAACGTTGGCGGGGTTCGTGGGCCAGCGGTTGGCGAAGGGCCTGGAAGAGCTGGCGCCCTCTACCGGAGGTTTCGGCCAAGGTCCCTGAATGTCCGGAGCCAGGTTCGTGGCGAACGTCTTGCGAACGTCTGGCGGGGTTCGTGGCGAACGTCTGGCGGGTTCGTGGCGAAGTTCCGCGAACGTCTGGAGGGTTCGTTGCGAAGGTCCGCGAACGTCTGGCAGGGTTCGTGGCGAAGTTCCGCGAACGTCCGCGAACGTCCGCGAACGTCCGCCGGGGCTCGGGTGTGAGTGCGAAGAGATCAGTCAATATATACTGAAGCTTCAGGATTTATGGTCATTCACGAGCAAGCCTTTTGTCTCTATCTCGTGACTGCTAAGCTTGTCGGACAAACGGCACAATTCGAAAGCCAGGTCGGTCGATGGATGCACTCTGTTGCTTGTTGTTGTTTACACAGAAATGCAATTAGTATTATTCTGTCCAAGTTGCACGTCTTCAACGAACATTCATAGAAACCACGGTTGATGTTGCTGTGATGTATCTGTACTATCTTATGTACAATCGATGCTCGTTTCACACTTGGGGCGAATTGGTGGACACACGAAGAATTGCATCTCTCGCCCTCTCTCTCCTCTCGTAAGCTAGACTATGTCCGCGTTGTTTTTGCTGGTTGTTCTTACTTAATTAATTCTGAGGATGTCATACTTGCTGGCGCTTTGGTACCTTGAATGAATTGCAAGAATGCCTTTGACTCGAAATTCTACTTCTGAAATTACGACCGGCCCGGGCTTCTTCAACACCACATCTTCTGGCCGACCAGGCGTCCTCTGGGTCCTCTTGCTCCGGTGTAGGAGCGTTTTGAACTTTATTGGCTGGCCGCGTCTCTGAGTGTTTGAAAGGGCCAGACTGCGTCTGGTCTTGCGACGCGTTGAAGGCCATCTCAGCCTGCGAGCAATCTGGGGTCTGATGTAGGACTTCCTCATCTTGCACCTCTTGCTCGAGTGAAGCGACGAAGCCGATCCCAGTCTCAGTATGCAAACCATATGGGCTTTGTCTCACGCTGTCATTGTCTTGCACCTGTTGCTCCGAAACTGCTGTGTCCTCCGCGTCGGCGTCTTGCACGTCTTGCAACACCCAGCCGTTGGAATCCGACCAAAGCTCCATGACGCCCAGGTATCTTACGACGCGGCCGTGGTGGTCCCTGAAGCCTTGATTTCGCAAACGAGTCGTGACTGCAGAAATGGTAGATATGTTGCATTAATTGTTTGAGTGGCACAGGAAAAATTAATGAACAATTGCATGACTGATCATGAGTGGCATCCAGTGTCATCTTGCACCAAGGCTACACTGTGTCGCTTTTGCACAGAGGAGCAGAAAGCAAAGTCTTGCAAGTAGATGACGCTGCCAGTCCTAGTCGTGGACCAAGTGCCTTGTCGACCATACGCCGTGTTCCCATTGCCTTAATGTGCATGGGGTTACTTAGTTAGCATTGCGCTTCAGCTAAGGTGGAGACTGAGACCATGGTACCGATGATCATTAACTACTAAAGCTAGCAACCAACGACTGGACCACGCTCTGAGACTCGACTAAGCCGCCACGATAGGGCATGCAAGCTGCGGGTCTTGCGGCGAAACCCCACCTCATAGTTGCTGAACAAGTAAAGGACCTCGTTTCTCTTGCAGTGCTCCCAGCTGTACATGGCAACCCGCACTTGGCAGGTCATGGATGGCACCAAGGAAGGGGTCCGGCAGGCAGAGTGCTGGCTGAGCTTGGGAAACAGCAGCTGCAAGCAGGAACCCGATTTCAGCAACCTCTAGAACTCATTTCCAAGTCTGGGCTGTCTGACAGAAACACGGCCAAGGATCGGACCCGTAGACCACGTCTGGCTGCCCGCCTGTCCAAGGGAGCACATCTCGGGGAAGTGCAAGGCCAAATTAAGTCATTTCATGTATCGCATCAGCATCTGACCGCATGTCAACCTGACCTCGAAGAAGAGGCAGCTGATTGAATGATGTGCACTTTTCTATGCGCTGCTGAAATCTATGTTCTGACTAACTCTTGCAGACACTGCCGAGACCGCCGTTGCATGATATGCACCACGCAGGGTCGCCCTAATAATGTCGACGCAGCGGCGGCAGGGCGGACGGCGGACTCCTCCAAATCTGTGCCGGCCCAGCAGCACTGGGAAGACGGCAGCGGTCCGAGAATGGAAGTGCTGTCGCAGGTCCTGGGCTTTTGCCGGACGACGCTGTTATCTGGCAGAAGACTGACTGAAGCTCATGCCCATCCAAGCAGCATCGACGTCGGGCGCCGACGCATACTAGCTCTTGCCGTCGGGATGCACATTGCGCCGTCCAGGTGCTCTGCCTCGTGCATCCTTCGCAGCAGAAAACCGTCAGCCAGCCGCCCGCTTGTGCCAGTTGCGTGTCTTGCATCAGAGCCGTCGGAGCAGGTCTGGCGCACGCAGCTCGAGCAGGCTGCCCTGACAGGAGAGCCTGCTCGAGCTGACCGCTTGTGCCAGTTGTGTGTCTTGCATCAGGTACGTCGGCTGGACCTGCAAGAGAAAACCAACGCCGAAAACCAACGCCAGGTCCAGCAATGAGAAACTGGTAATTGCTGGATCTGCTCTCACCAACACCAGCAGTTGGATACTGTCATGTCATGGCTAATCACAGGCCAGCACGCCAGCATGGCCCACGGTTCCCAAGCAGCTCAACGAGAAGGCTCTATAGGCCACCGAGCATGTGTCAACCTGATCACGCCAGTGATCAGGTTGACACATGCTCGGTGGGTCTCTGTCTCTTGCTCAGACGTGCCAGGTGCCTGGTCGACCTGCAACTGAAAACCTCCAGCCGACTGCCCGCTTGTGCCAGTTGCGTGTGTTTCGCATCAGAGCCCTCTAGCAGCCGACCTGGCGGCCAAACACCATGGCTGCCACGGCCAGCACCACAAACGTAGCGAGCCAGCGGTCAGGTCTGCCAGATTCTGGCAGGGCTGACGGCTGGCTCGCAGTGATCGTGTCCTCGGGCATCTTACAAGAATCCAACTGCATTCCTGTATTAGATCGACTCCATTGCAAGCGTGGCTTTGGCATTTTCATGGCCATATACACGTGTCACTCCGAAGTTACCGCCACAAGATTCTGCTGCCTGCCAGTCTGAGAGCTGTTTCCTCCGTTGCAGTACTGGCTAGCGCCTTTTCTGGAATCTGGGCAAGAGATGAGATGTTTGATTGGGCTGATGGTTTTTTTTTTTGCTGACACGCTTGCGCAAGCCTGCCATCCATTCATTGCCGGACATTGACCCAAGGACCACACTGTAGCGAATCCCGACCCCAGAGTCGGGCGCTGCGCGAAGGAACCAGGCCGGAATCATGACACGTCTCTCCCTATGAGCACTGTCCTCTTAAATTCCACGACATCTGCTCAGCTTCTTGCCTTGAGCCAGCCACCAATTTGTGAGTTGGAACCGTAAGTTTGGCCATGTGTGTGTGTGCGGAAGTGAGCGCCTCGCAACTATACGCATGAAGCAGCATTAGTCAGTTATACTTATACCACCATCTTACCCCTGTTGCTGCCGAGGCCAGCCTGAAACGCAGCGGCTTCGGAAGGCCGCAGCCGCAAGGCCTGGGGATGCACCGGGCAGCAAAGAGACACCTGCTTCTGGGACCGGAACATCGAGAGGCAGGCAGGCTGGCTGGACACCTTCGAGAAAGAGTTGCTGGAATCCACAGGGCAAGATGAGGCACCGGCTGGAATCCACAGGGCAAGATGAGGCACCGGCCCGTCTGGCAGCGTCTCCAGGCACCACCAGTTCACCTGACCAAAGCCGAAACATCTCAAACGAAGGTAGTTACGACACGATGCAGGCAATGAAGGACCGGTCCGGTACTTTTTTTTCTATCGCAGTTCTTGCGCCATGCTCCAATCGATCTCCCCTAGACTGGAGCAAGCTCTGATCCACGCAGGGTGGGATTCTCAAAATGGTGCAGATCTGGCTCCCAGACTCCGAGCATCATCCGGCCGCGTTGTAGTTGTCTTGGTCAGGAGTATGTTCCGCAACAGTTCCTTGGTTGGGTTCTTCGTATAGCAGACCTGCATGCAACAGCAGGCAGGGGCTATACGGGCCGAAGGACCTATATCGACGAGCAAAAGAAGCCGAGTGGCGTCCACGAACTCCAGCATGTTCTTGCTCTTCTGCACGGCCTTGTACTCCTTCCTGCAGGATGGTGACAAACCCAAGAAGTCTGTAATTACGTATGTTCATCTCTTCACCATGCATAGCTAATGTTCTGAATACTTTAAACTAAATGCCTGGAACCAGCAGGTCCTCTTCTTGTACTCTAGCGGTCTGGTCCCCCTCTTGTGTCTTCCACTTCTTGAAGAGCGCGGCTTGTCCTCATGGTCATCTTGCACGGTGATGACTCCGTTCTGCGCGTCTGGAAGGACAATGGCGCTGCACGCAGCCGCTGGCTGTTCTTGCTTGATGGAACACGTCTCCTTCGGCTCTTCCTTGATTTGCTGCACCTTGCTCTTCTTCCGACTGCCGCTCGCATCTTGCATGAGCTCTTGCGCCTTTCTCTTCTTCCGACTGCCGCTCGCATCTTGCATGAGCTCTTGCGGACGTTTGGAGCGAGCAACGTCCACGGCACCCTTAACAATGGCCATAATTTCTTCTTTGCTCTTGCCCTGGAGCTCTGGGTAGACACAAGGGGCAACCATGGCTCGGACCTTTCTTAGCCTGGATGGAGCCTCTGGCTGTCCCAGTTGAAAGCTTCATTCATGCAGGCAATGAAAGACCGCATTGGCCAAACCAGTCCCTTGAAAATTTCCAAGGCCTGTCGCTCTTCCCACGCAGAGGCGAGGAGACGGCCTGTCCAATTGTCCCATTCATACATATCATGGTGAAAGACCCGCAGAATGGATGGACGACGTGTCTCCAACAAATGATACGGAGTAAGCACCGGCAGTCTTGAGCGTGGGCACAGTTGTAGTATTATTAAGTAAAGTAAGTGTTAAAGCAAGAGACTCACTGTATCATCAATCAATGAACGACTAATTAATGTGCGAAGTCGATCGATCCTGCTGAGTCCGCTGCGGATGACACCGAAGAGGAAATGGTTGACCTGGGGAGGGTGAGGAGGACAAACCGAAAGTGCAGGACTTGTCCGGAAGCATGTCCCCCTAAGGCTTTGAATGACGGCAGGCACTTTTGGTGTCATGCACAACGCCCAGTCAAGTTGCATCTATCTGTCGCCTGCTGAAAAAATCTTTCCTGTCTCTTGCAGGAAGCGCAGCGTTCACCATTTCGGGCACCAACATCAAGGCTCCATAGACTATAGATTTCTTGCGTATCTTGCGGCACATGCATTGTGAGACGACTTGACAATAAAATTGACTCCAAGGGCAGTGTAGACATGGCCCTTGCAGAGAGGCATCTTGCAGACACACTTTGCAAACATCTTTAAACTAAAACTTTATATCCCTGCTTGTATGCAAGCAGTGTCAGACCAGCATCATCGTGAGCACAGCAGCTGCGATCTT
>CAJNDT010006217.1:277917-300417 GCA_905221615.1 Symbiodinium sp. CCMP2592
CGCGCCGCGCGGCACCCCCAGCGCGCGCCGCGCGGCACCCCCAGCGCGCCGCGCGCGGCACCCCCAGCGCGCGCCGCGCGGCACCCCCAGCGCGCGCCGCGCGGCACCCCCAGCGCGCGCCGCGCGGCACCCCCAGCGCGCGCCGCGCGGCACTCCCAGCGCGCGCCGCGCGGCACCCGAACAACGCGCCGCGCGGCACACGAACAACGCGCCGCGCGGCACTCCGAGCACGCGCCGCGCGGCACTGCCAGCGCGCGCCGCGCGGCAGTTCCACCGCACGCCACGCGGCACCGCTGTTGCGCGCGAGACCCTCACGCTGGCACTCCCTACCGCATGCTGTGTGCCACTCGCGTCGCGCGCTGCGGGGCCTTCCCAGCACTCGCCGCGTGGCACTTACTTTCGACTCGTGCGGCAAAGCACTTCCGCAGTGCGACTGCCGCGGCGTGCCGCTTGCGCGGTATTTTATTTATTTGCCCGGCACATGGCAAACGATCTGTTTAATATGTGGCACCCCTGCGCACTGCCCACGTTCCATGCGCGGCCCGGTCCTCAAGTCCACGCCCATACCACGCGCCGCACGTGCCCGGCATGCGTGCGCTTAACTTCCCAGTGCGTAACACTCCCGAAACGGGCCGCCCAACGCACGCCACGCACAGTATCCATGCAGCGCTCTGGCCGGGATTAATAGCACCGCTGTCTGTTATGTATATATTATATATATATATATATATATATATTTTATTATTATATCATATAGTTTTACCGAACACGTTTTCCGCTAAGTTCCTTTCCCCGACTCGACACTCGGGCCTGGGAAGTCCTGCATCCACACGCTGTCTTCGTGCAAGCCTCAGCATGAGCATGACATGAAGCACTGTTTCTGCACCGACTTTGTGCCCATAACACAACTTTGACCCCCTCACTAACTCTTGACGTTAACCGTTCAAGCAAGCTCGTGAAGTTGGAGTCCATTTGAGTCAACTCTGAGTCTCCCACAGGCAGAAGACAGCAAGCTAGGTGAGCTTCCTGCCGTGGGACACTGAAGCTACCAACTGCTGCTGGCTACCCCACGCTGGATTTTCGACGTAATCTTGCTTGCGATAACTTCAGCCAGACGCCGCATCAGTTTAGGCTTTCTTTGCTGCATTGCTAATCTGACTTTGCACTCCACTCACATCACCAGGGACAGACCCAGAAACCTTCAGGTCTTGAAGTCTAGCATCTGAATTTGACAATGTACGTGAACCGAACAGTTGGCACTTGGTAGTCCCTGCCTGCCATGCAAACCAACAGCATAGCAAAGGCTGCAAGCCTCTCAGATGTCTGACTCTCACTCACTGACGCTGGCCCAAAATTCTACACCTCGCATCAACTGACTGTGAACTTCGGATCAGGTGACACACAGAGTTCGCCCCGCCGACCTGCCTGCTCTGACGAATCTGGCCAGGTTCCGCCGACCGGCTCTGGCCCATGTAGCCAGGTTCCGAAGCCTGGCACGCACCAAGATATCAATGCTAGCAACCGCAGTTGCTAATTCTTGCCGTAGTACGACTCAGCTTCCCAGCCGGTGTTCTTACGACCTCACGGCCGGCGTCCGATGGACGTCTTGCAAGCACGGCGCGACCTCCCGGTCGTCGACCCGGCTCGCTCAAATCTTACTCCCCGGGCACGACCTCACAGTCGGCCCATTTACTCCTATAAAAAATACATCATGCTATGGTTTGAAAACGAGGCTCCTGCACGCTCAACCACTGAAGACTTCGCAACTGCACACAACATGCCAGGAACTGAGCGAAACAGACGTGTTTTGTACCGCTGAGGGTCAAGCTGTAGCGCGGACGGATGCCGCGTAACAATATCGCTGCTTCCCATGCTGTCTCCTAACCAAGCCGCTTGCAAGCGGCCACCAAACAAGCCCACCCTTCCGAGACATGCTGCCGACACTCTTGGCCAAGAATTGCTCTCCGCAGACCGAAGTGGTGCTCGCTTACGTGGAATATCTAAGGGCCAAGCCGGTAAAAGCTCGCAGACCGCTCTGGCTCCAAACCTGCACGGCAAAGAGAATCCAGCGTGAATGAATCCAAACTTCGAACGCAAACGGTGCATGTGCACGGAAGGTCAGAGCTTGCTTTATTTATCAGCTCGCTGCGCAAGTTGCGGGCGCTGGACTTCCTGTCAGACTCGTGACTCTTGCTTGGAGGCCGCATGGCAGAGCTGGAACTGGAATAAAATTACAGATTGGGGAACCCATGACTTCATTGATGCGGTATTTTATTTTCTTGTCCGGCCTGCCTATGGCATCATCTTGCCTGAGACTCACAGCCAGATCTTGCCCGGCACGCGGCAAGACTGCTTCATTGAAATCTATCTATGACGGGAAGCCGGGAAGAGACTCTGTCGACGTTCTTGGAAGACACTCAGGTCTCTCGCGGGGGCAAGCGCTGCACGGAGCAATTCACTTAAGAGTTCTTCCTTCAGTCAACTTAACTAACATTCTCCATTACATCATGTCATACAGAACTACAAATCAGCTCGATAAAAACTTCCGCCGCACTCCGTGCAGAAAAGATCTTGCCGCGAGGCCCGTCGCACGGGCTAAAAGATCTTGCAAGTCTGACAGCAGCTAGTACCAGCCGGGACGCCGGACACAGCTCATCATATTGTAACCGAGCGTTTCAAAAGCGTCCTCATGTTCTGGCGGTTCAGCTGGAGTCACTGCCATCGCCTTATTACTAATGGTGCACTTGCTTCATGAGAACGTATGATGCAATACCCACTCGGGCTTCTGGCGGCCCGTCCTGCTGTGGCTCCAGGTCCCTGTCATAATCGAAGACGTCGTCGGGACCGTCTGGCTCGACCTCGTTGTCAGCTGTCTAAGCAACTTACTTACTTAGGCTACAGGCTACAGGGGTCCGGCACCTCGTCGGCGGCCAAGCGAATCTTGCCCTTCTCCGCCATGGCAGTCTCTCGCTCATCAACACCGTAGGAGGCTGCCTCTAACAGCTTCTTCCGCTGATCTTCTGTCGGGTGCCCGTCTCCTCCCTCATGTGGCTCTGGCGGTTGCGTCTTCTGGCTGCGTCTCGCCTTGGCAGCGGCTGCCATGTCATGCAGCTCTTGCGCCCGAATCTGCATGATGTCCTTATCTCACGGAAATAAGGAAAACATGTACCACTTAAAACAAAATTGTCTTGCCATGTCATGTCTGACATGAATTTGTTTGCTGCCGGGTGCCTCTGAGTTGGGTCTCTCATACGCCCTGCGACCAGGTTCCATTACCCACAATTGCCAGGCTTCTTTGATTTCAATTGCAGGTTCGGTCGGTGTCTTGCTGGACATCGGCGACTCTGTGTTGGACTCATCGCATTCTGCTTCGTTTCTACCTGCATGCACTGCTGCTTGAAACTTCTTATTGGTTGCTGCCGGGATTCTGGTGACCCTCCGTCGCCTCGAGGCTCCTCAAGCAATGGCTAGCCATAAAGAGGTGCACGCTGCTCTCTATCCAAGTAAGTGAGTCAAACGACCACTGCTTCTTTTGGACCAAGACTCATGCTGGGCTTCGTCTTCCTTCTTCTCGGAAGTGCCACCTCCGTGAGCCTTGCCAGTGCCGGACGTCGTGTCCTCGGACTGACAAAAACAGTTAAAGTTATGAACTATTATTTATATATGTTTATATTATGTTATATAATTATATTATATTATGTATATACACATATATATATATATATATAGATAGATTATATATACATAATATATATATATATATATATATATATATATCTTTTATAATATGTATTATATATATATATATGTAAGTACGTATGTATGTATTATTAAATATTATGTATTACATCTGAGAAACTGCAACTGTAAGCAAAGAATCATGCTGGACTTCTCCATCTCCCCCGGAGGAGCCACCTTGCTGACTCTTGCCAGTGCTGGTTTCCGCCTCCTCGGAGTGAAAAAGTTGCAGGCCTAGCCAATGAAATATGCAACTTACAGCAGACAATGCTTGAGGATATAGCATGAGACGGAGCGTCATGCTTTCCTGCTTCGCCCCCTGAGGCTCTCTCCTTGGCGTTACACGGCTAACACTTAAACCCTGGCTCTGGATATCATCATCTTGCGTACCCAGCGTCAGCATGCAGGCCACTCTGTTGGCCTGAATTCCCGTCCTCGGAGATGGGCTGTTGCTTCTTAGGTTTACGTTTTACGTGCCACACCGTTTTGGAGAGCTCTGGAATCCTTTCGAAGATTCGGCTGAGCCCTGACGATCCTAGCTTTCATCCTCGGAGTGACATGCCGAATTGCAATTAAACGTGTTCTGATGCTGTTCTTGTAGCTTCCTGGCGTCCTACCGCAGACTCAGTCATGTGAGCCCTGACCAGACCAGGTTTCTGTCCAAGGTACAAGGGATGCCGAAGTTGAAAGGCTGACTTGTATTTTGGCCAACAACTGCTATTCGGAGCATGTTCTACTGAGCTCTTGAAACAAACGTAAGCAGTATTGTATAGAATATCCTCATGCATCTTCAGGCTACCGAAGAAGATGGAGCTCTAGCTGGCGCAGTTCTTTCGGATTAACTGTCTGGCTCTGTAGCGGAACACTCCTGCCTGCTCTTGGAAACGATTCACGTTGGCCTCCTTTGCCGACTCGTGACGAGCCGTGCTGACGATTTCCGGGCTGGCAACTTACCAATAACGACCTTCCTAACCAGAAACTATCATCGTGACTGAGCCCGTGCGGACGAAGGAAGAATCTGAGAATCAGTAAGTAATAAATAGTAAGTATGATTTCTGCAGTTTTGAAATTTAGTTCCAGGACTGAACCTAATACCTGCTCTTGCGAGCCAAGAATCATCATTTTGGGGCTGCTCCTGCTCAAAGTCGTGCCAACTGCTTTCCTCGGAACATTAATAATTAACAATGATTGATTGTGTTGGTATTAAATATTGTTAAGTAGTTGCTTTCCGAATATTCATGAAACCTTGCCCCTGTGTACCAACCAAGAATCATCATAGCCTGGCCCTTGTCCCCACGAGCTCTGGCTCCAGTCTTGCTGGCTCCAGCCTTGCTGGCTCCAGCCTTGCTGGCTCCAGTCTTGCTGGCTCCAGTCTCGCTGGCTCCAGTCTTGCTGGCTCCAGTCTTGCTGGCTCCAGTTTTGATGCTGCCGGGAGTTGCACCAACCGCTGTCGGCCTGAGAATGAAATCATCTTGAATCAAGACACACTCAGCACTAGTTGATTGCTCATCTTGTGTGTGTGTGGTAGAAGTCAGACAACGTCATTCGTCGTGCTAAATCAATCTGCTCCAGAAGCAGTATCCTGACCCAAGTTTATTGCTTGCACCGGCAACAGGGATATGTGGCAAGCTTACTCCCGTTGACTCTCAATTGTCAATCCTGCAAGTTTGAACCAAGAATCCGCTTCCCAAGATTCATGGTAGCCTGGTAACTAACTAATTAAATTAGAATATACATACTAAGTGTCAATGTTAGCGATTGTAGATGTCCGAGTCATATTCAGGACCAAGAATCCGGGTCCTGCCTTGCCTGTGAGGGAGGGTAGTAGCTCTGAGATCCAGCCTCGCCAATACTTGGCAAGTATATGATATGATGACTGCTACATTAATTATATTGTGCTACATCGTCGAAATGAAGTCTTCCTCTCGCGGCACCCCATGCAAGGAATCAACCACATTTTAAATTTACATCACATCCAATCTAATCTACGAGAACAAACCTGCGACATCTGGCCGGCACCTTTCGAACCCATTCTCACTTGCTCTTGCCGACAAGAATCGTCTTCGTGCGGCTTCTGACGCCCGTCGCCGGTGGTTGCATCCTCGGAAAAATATAATTAACAACAAAATCAAGCTCATCTTGGACGTCTGACATGTGGTGTTCTGACCTGCCCTTGCCGTCAAAGAGTCCTGGTGCCCGTGGCACACATCGTGCGGGGTTTCGTCCTCGGTTTAGACACGGTGCGATTCATTATTAATATATTTATTAACTGGCACTGACTGATGGCGCGGCAAATCTGAGTTTGGACACGCACATGGACCCTATACTTACCTGGTTTTGCTTCCTGGTCTCAAGTGTTAGTTAACTCATTATTAATGTACTCTGTACGTATTACACGCTGAAGCTGCGAGATGTGACGCACACCGGATTCTAGCTGCTCTTGCCGTCAAAGAAACCTGGTGTCCGTGCTCTTGCCCATCCTCATCGCACGGCACTTCGTCCTCAGAAACCGGCAATATAAGGGATTAAATAGTTTTATATATAATAATGCCGCAGTGTAACTTCTGAAAAAAACTGACTGTCTGTGGACATGCGGCTGTTGCAGACAAAAACTCGTGTTCTTGCTCTGGCTGCTCCTCCTCGTGGTCCTCAAGGCCCACGGCTGTGTCCTCCGAATAGATAATTACTCACAAGGTTGTATATCTGACTTTGGACATATTAATGGCAGAAACCCTACTAGTCGTACCTGGTTCTGCCTCCTAGCCTTATTAAATTAAGGTTACACGCTAAAGCTGCGAAATGTGGCGTGCACCGTATTCTGACCTGCTCTTCCAAAGAGTCCTGCTGTTCGTGCCCGTCGCCCTGGTGCTCTTGCCCACCGCCCTGGTGTTCCTCCTGCTCATCGACCGGCATTTCGCCCTCGGGTTACGGCAACCGTTGAAGTTAAGGTGCTGAAACAGACCTGGACATGTGGCTCTTGCCGACCAAGACTCTTGGTGTTCTTGAGGGCCGGTTGCTGCGCCCTCGGAATAGCAGTGTCTCAAGTATGGCAAATCTGACCTTGGACATGTGGCGCACCCCCTGTTTTAGCCTGCTTTTGCCTGCCAAGACTCGCCAGCCTCTTCTTCATCTGCTGGCCACTCTTCCTCGAGCCAGCGTTCTGAGCTGATGCTACTGTGCCAGCTGTTGACACTGTCATCAGCATCCTGAGTCGATATTTGCTTGGCCTTCCAAAACTAGCTCCGTCGAAATGTCTGTAGACCGGGGCGGGTGTTGTTTGTTCCTCAGAATCTAATCTAAGTCTAAGTTGTTGTCTCTCGCTGGTGTAGCAAGCAAATCTGTTGGTTGCCGGCCAAGACTCGCCGTTGTCTTGGTTTTCATCTTGCCAAGGTTTTTCAATATTATGATTTCAACACCAGACCGACTGCTATATCCGGCCGTACACATCTGAGAAACTGCAACGAGTCTCCTCGTCTGGCCCCACGATGTGGTCCTGCAGGTTGATGCGAGGCTGAAACTCTTTGCGAGACAAACAGAATCACTGTCCTCAGTTGGAGGTCGGGCTTTGCCAGGCTGATAGCTGCCCCAGGCATCATAGCTTAGATCGTCCTTATAGCACGGTTGTTCAGAGCATGAGGCTCCAATGGACCATGTGTTTGTTGCCTGAGGAGGGAGCCATGGTCGGGAACTCTTGCTCTGAGGGCGTCTCTGGCTCCTGTACAGAGAGCAAATGGCTTCAGTGTAAACGAAAATTGCTCTGAATCCAGCCCAGCTGCGGTTGGCTCGTCTGGCACGGGTGGAGGACTTGCCTTCGGCTGTGCCGTCTTTTTTGGCGGAGGTTCTTTCATCTGAACCGCCTGATCAGGAATCGCCAACGCACAGCAATTCATCAATCTATGTTTCACAAGTCGCCTTGGCAGGGCCCGGCACCACCGCCGAACACTGCTTTACCTGAGCCGCAAGGGTTACTCGTTCAAATTGGAACTCATGACATTGTCGTGATTCGATTGGATTGTGCATTGCAGCGCAGGTCGCCTTGCTCCTGGATGTGGGCGGCTGTGCCTCGTGGATGGGGGCGGTGGTTGTGGCGACAACTGCGCAGTACCCACAAGTAATTAATGACATTTCTTTCGCGTCTGAAAAATCATTATCTAATGCAAACGAAGTTGAATTCATTGTTGTTTATTACTTACTGCCTCTATTCACATAATAAGTACTGATGGTCAGAAGTATTTATTTACACCATTTATTCAACTAAATAAGTCAAATCAAACCTAATGTAAATTACTTATCTTTGAAAACCACTGTACTGTTGATATTTGCATTATCGTAATATTTTTTGTTAATTGCCATTCTCAGGCAAAACTTACATTGCAAACGTAAGGCAGCGGTGAAAATAATAACAATAATAAAGTAAATAAATAAATGAACAAATAAATAAATAAACATATATATATATATATATACATATATATATATATGATACTAATAAAATATTAATATATTAATATATATATATATATATATATTTATTTATATAATATATATATATATATATATATACATATATTATATATTAAAAAATAATACTAATTTTTAATACTAATACTAATAATTATTAAATTATAATGATAATATACTGATAATAATATTATCATGCCAAGTCACGTCGGCCTTGTCTTGCTGGCCTGGAAAAATGTCCAACAACGGTGGTGATGCCTGATCAGAGATGAGTTCTTGCAGCCACTGTTCAGTCGCTGCCGTCGCAGCGGCCGGCCAATTAATGCACATGCACTGCAAGGCATTTGCGGTAGTTGTTCGGAACACTACAACACTACAACTAGACAGAATTCAACAAGAATTTTCCTGGATTCATTGACCACCGATCCACAAACTCCCATGCGGTAATTGCATTACAAGTCGCGACGTTGGCGCCAGGAGTGATAGTAGGGGCCTCGTCATCAGCAGCGGCGATCAGTGACTAGTGCTGACTGACTGAATTACCCTCGCAGTGAATAATGAGATTAGAAGCCTCATGAGTGAACGGCGGCGGGGCTTTTATTCTTTGCGCCTGATGCAACAACGGCCAGAATTACACTCGACCAACCCAGCCACTCAAACACTCTCACTCAAATTGCAGTTGTGAGCAGTGCAAGTCGCCTCTGGCTCTGGCGACGTTGTCCCCTGAGCAGCAGCACCGAAGCACGCAGTACTCAAATGAGAAACCGGTTTTCTTGCAAAGCAAGTCGCCGCCTGTTCCTCGGGAGCGGCGGTACGGGCCAGTTGTGGCTGTGACTGTATCACTGCCTGAACAGGTGCCACAGAAGAGCTCACACTCCCTCACGCTGCTGGGTTCTGGATTGCATGTTGTCTCGGCTTTTCCCGTCCCAGGCTGATCTGATGGAGTCTGAGAAGCACTCACCGAATAAGAAACTCTGGTTTCTTGCAGAGCAAGTCGCCTTATTCTTGGGAGCGGCGGCTTTCTTCGCGGCGGGCGGCTGTGACGGCGCCTGAACAAGTGCCGCCATCACAGAAGAGCTCACACAGACACGCCGACACACTATTAATCTTTTAAGTCGTCTCGGCCTTTCCCGTGCCAGGCTGATCTGATGGCGCCTGAGCAGCAACAACGACAAGCACTCACCGAATAAGAAACTCGGGTTTCTTGCGGAGCAAGCAAGTCGCCTTGCCCTTGGGAGTGGCGGCTTTCTGCGCGGCGAGCGGCTGTGATGGCGCCTGAACAAGTGCCGCCGTCACAAAAGAGCTCATCCAGACGACGTGCTACAAAATAATTGTTGCCGCACAAGTCGTCTCGGCCTTTCCCGTGCCAGGCTGATCTGACGGCCCCTGAGCAGCAACGATGATCAATAGCAGGCACTCACCAAGCAAAATCTTGCAATGCAAGTCACCTTGTCATTGTCCTTAGGAGTGGTGGGCTGCTTTGGTCTTGCCTTTGCAGCGACAAGATTGTCATTGTCAGAATCGAGGAACACCAATAATTAATACTGTACTTGCAGACCAAGTGGCTGCGTCTTGCTCTGACGACGCCTGAGCAGCGGCACTGGAGAAGTTTGGCTGCTGGGACACCACGTGAACAGTGAAGTGAACAGTGGGGGCAATTTCCACAAATTGCATTGCAAGTTGCCTTGGCCTTCGCTTCCGCAGCCTGGTCTTGCGGCACCTGAATGGGGGGATGCTATAAATTGTTGCCAATGAGTCATTCTCTGACACACCAACACTGAAGAATATTGCCGCAGCCAGCTAGCTTCAATCACTGCCCTCAGGCGCCTGTGCATTCGAACCGTAACCCCAGGGGGGACGACCCGCAGGCGGAGGTGGCTTCTTGCGGTACGGGTTTTCTTGCAAATAGCTCGGTTCCAGATCCGTCTGGACCGGCTTGTCCTCCTTCGGGACCCTGTACCACTCTGACTTGTCGTAGTTCCACTGCTGCGGGTGCCCCGCCACTTGGATCGCACAGGGTCAAAGCAAATCTGCAACGTTATGCGCATACACACACAGAGATCGGACTGACTGACGTGACTGTCTGACTGGCTGACTGGACACCACTACCATGTCTCTCTTGCGAAGAAGCTGCTGAGGAGGTAGTTTTTCTCATGCGCCCAGGCCACGCAAAATCTGAACACGTCTGGATAGACGTGTGCCTTGTTGAAGGCGAGCCAGTGGCCTCGCAGCAATCAGTCAAGTCTGACTCTCACACTGCAGCCTGAAAAAACCTTACTGGCTAGATGAATCACGCTAAGTCTCGGAGCAACTTGTGCGTGAGCTCCTTGGCGAACGCCTTCGCGCGCTTCTGGCAAGGGTGGGATCTTACCGCCAAGACCGCCTGGGATTGCGCAAGAAACATTCTCGCTTGAATTGCAATACAACTTTTTCAGCTCTTGCAGCCAAGGAACGGCCCACGCCGGCATATCTATCTGGAGTTGAAGCATCACCCATGCCAGATCCGGACTCAAAAACAGCAGCTCTTGCGTCACGAACTTATCGCACTCTTGCGCCGATTTGTAGTCTGGCAGTGGCCAACTGCTTGTCGGCCGGGTCGCTCGTGGGAGCTCATCCCAGTCTCAGTACGCAGGGAGAGAACGGTCGAGTCTTACAAATGTAGCAATCTGATATGTTGCAGTCGAGTTGCAGACCTCTAGCGCCTTCAAGAGCAGCCGGCCTTGTTCTCCATAAGGCGGCTTGAGGCCACCCAGGCAGTTGGCCAGTGTCTTGCGCCAGCGCCAGACCACGTCTGGCACCTTCTTCTTGGGCTCTGGCTCTTCGGCCATGGCAGCGCGGGCGACTCTTCTTGCCCGCGGCTTCTGACACCCATTCACTTTCTTGCTTGAGATCAAAAATTCAAGGCCCACATGTCGCTCAAGACTCATGCATGCATCCAGAAACTCAAAGCTGACTGACTACTGCTTCTATGTGCAGGGCTGGCCTCCAAGTCGTCTCTTGCCGAGGATGTCTGTCACCTTGGGACAGTGACCGAAGAGCGGGGCTAATAAATGATTTGAAGCTGTCCCGCACCCTGCAGCCTGCGGCCTTGCCCGGTTCTGGCCTGCATGTCGGTGCCGAGCCAGCAGCGGCCCGAAGTGAAGAAGCTCCTGGAGTGGGTCGCTTGGCTTATTGGGCATGCTGCTTATGCTTCTTCGCTCTTGCTGATTGGGCCAACCAGAAAGACTCTAGCTCATGGACGTTTAACAGCCTGGCAAGTGGCTTCTTTTTCCAGCTGCTGTCTGGAGATGTCTGGCGATCAGCAAAGCAGAGAAAATGAAAAGGACACCGGATGGAACCAAGGCGATGTCGTCACACGCGCCATAATTTTTAAACAAAACCATGTAGCATGAACCTTGGCTTGTCTTACTAACTATCTCAGCTAGCCTCGATTCTTGCGGTGTCCTTCTTGAATTGAATCTTACTTCTTGCGACTCGACCCATCTCGTAGTCTCCGCATGTGCGTGCTGATGCTGCTCGAGGTCAGGGAAGGACTGGGAGTTCTTCTTGAGGACTTGCTCTTCTTCTCCTTCTTCTCCTTCTTCTCCTTCTTCTCCTTCTTCGTCTTCCTGTCCGAGCGCTGCTTCTTGCCCCTTTTCTTGCCGCCCTTCATCTCCTCCGTCTCCGTCTCTAGCTCCGCCGGCTTCTCCTTCTTCTCTGGCGCCGGTGATGGGGCTCGTTTTCTTATTATCGGATCGAACGGACTCGTCTGGCTGACTGGCCTCTTCTGGCCAGCAGCGTTAAATGCAGCCTCCAGCATTGTCTTCGCCTTCGCCAGCTCTTCCCGGGCTCTGTCCTCTTGCAGACTCACCTGATCAGGGAACTGTGCTCAAACTCGAGGACGACCACAAGTAAGTACTAGTACTAGTACGACTACTAATACTACTACGACGACGACGACGACTACTACTACTGCTACTTCGTGCGGCTGCTGGCATTTACTCGGAGGTTTTTCTTTGACATGTCCAGGCCTGCTGAGCCCGAATTTCGTTCTTGGCACCGCGTTTTGCCTCTTCCATCCTGCACTGCTCGGCATTGAAATAGTTCTTTTGCGAGTCAGACCTTGGGCGGAGTTGGGCAACGACAACTGTTGCTTTTTATCAGCTTCTTACAGCAGAAACGATTGCTAGCTGTAGCGCAACTGTGTGTATAAAACAAATATGTGTAGAGTTGTAGTACTAGTACTAGTACTAGAAGGAGTACTTCGACTACTACTACTACTACTACTACTACTACTACTACCACTACTGCTGCTACTACCCCTGCTGCTGCTGCTACTACTACTACTACTACTACTACTACTACTACTACTACTACTACTACTACTACTACTACTACTTCGACTACTACTACTACTACTACTACTACTACTACTACTACTACTACTACTACTACTACTACTACTACTACTACTACTACTACTACTACTACTACTACTATACTGCTACTACTACTACTACTACTACTACTACTACTACTACTACTACTACTACTACTACTACTACTACTACTACTACTACTACTACTACTACTACTACTACTACTACTACTACTACTACTACTACTACTACTACGACTACTCCTACTACTACTACTACTACTACTACTACTACTACTACTACTACTACTACTACTACTACTACTACTACTACTACTACTACTACTACTACTACTACTACTACTACTACTGCTACTTAAAGCTACTACTGCTACTGCTACTGCTACTTTAACTACAACTACAACAACAACTAACTAAATCTACTACTAGTGCTAGTACTAGTACTAGTCCTACTACTACCACTCCATGATGCTACTGATTGAAATTACACATACCGAACCATCACACACATGCAAATTGCGGTTGAGTAGCAGCATTGCTGTCGTAACCTTGAGCAGCGAAGCCATCTGCTCAACCACTTCTTGCCCTTGAACAACCGGCAACGGCAGCGGTGGCGGCGGCAGCAACGGATTCGCCAGCGGCGGCATCGGAAAGCCGAATGGCACGTTCAACGGGTTCAGAGGCTGGCTCACGGGCGCTGGCTCTTGCTGCGGTCTTGCTCTGTGCTGCAGCGGCTGTTGCCGAGGGTTGAGCGGCTGCTGCTGTTGCTGCGGCGGGGCTCTCTGCTGCAGCGGCTCTTGCCGAGGGTTGAGCGGCTGGTTCACGCGTGCGGGCTCTTGCTGCGATGTTCTCTGCTGTTCTTGCTGCAGGGCTCTCTGCTGCAGTGGCTGTTGCTGAGGGTTGAGCGGCTGCTGCTCTTGCTGCGGCGGGGCTCTCTGCTGCAGCGGCTCTTGCCGAGGGTTGAGCGGCTGGTTCACGGGCGCGGGCTGCTCTTGCTGTGATGTTCTCTGCTGTAGCGGCTGTTGCTGACGGTTGAGTGGCGGCTGGCTCACGGGTGCCGGCTGCTCTTGCTGCGGCGGGGCTCCCTGCTGCAGCTGCTGTCGCAACGGCTGCCACCGCGGTGGCGGCATTTCTGGGACCTGCGGCGGTGCTGCTAGAAGCCCTTGCTGAGTTTGTGCAGCTGAAGTTTGTGGGGCTGGTTGCTGTTGCCGTGGCTGTGCCACTTGCTGCGGCCGCTGCGAGGAGGGGGGGGGAGTCTGAGGAGTTGGCGGGGCTTGTTGGACCTGCTGCTCTTGCTGTTGCTGTGCTGGCTCAGTTATTTGCATTGGCCGTCCTTTTGGCCGCGGAGTTAGCGGGGCTTGGGCTTGGTGCTGCAGCCCTGCTGGTGGTGGGCTTGCTGCGGCTGTGGCTGGACTTGCTCGTGGCATTGGCATTTCTGGTCTTGCTGAATGCCTTGGGTTTAAAAGGCTCTCAGGTGGTCTCCTTGGACTTGCTGCGGCTGTGGCTTGACTTGCTTGTGGCTTCAGTGCTTGTTCTGGCTGCGGCCTTGCTGGGGGGCCAAAGCTGACGGGTGGTCCAATTGGCTGGCGGGGCAATGCCGCAGGCTCTGGCTCAGGCAGAGGCTGGGAAGGCATGTTCACCTGTGCTGGCGAAGTTGATTGTGGCTCCACGGGCTCTGGTCTGTCCTCTGGTCTGCTTGGCTCTGCTTTACATCTGGCCACGAGTGGTCTGCTTGGCTCTGCTTTACATCTGGCCACGACCACTTGAGGAGCCTTGGCTTTGTTGAGGACCTCTTGCCGTGCAGCTCGTTGCCTGCAATATAACTCTTGCGTGCCAACTACCTGAGTCCAGCCATGGATGTGACGACTGAATAATATAATACTAATCTTTAACAAGTAAGTCTTAAAGGTTAGTTTTATTATCAAGATGCCAAGTCACGCCAAACCGTTTAAGCGTGTGTCGGAGTACGGCGCCTTCCCCCTTTTTTTTCTTCTTCTTCTTCTTGCTCCGGTCCTCGTCGCCCCCCTGCTGCTCGGGCCAGTGCCGGTGTTCATTCCACTGCGTGGCACGGTCATTCCACTGCTGATCTTGCCACTGCTCATCTTGCCACTCATTCCACCGCCACTGCTCATCTTGCCACTCATTCCACCGCCACTGGTCATCTTGCCACTCATTCCACCGCGTGGCACGGTCATTCCACTGCTGATCTTGCCACTGGTCAGCCATGGAAGCGGAGCTACTACGTGTCAGTGTCTACTCGTCTTCACTCACTCTACGTTGTAAAAAATATAATTAATTAATTATGCTTCTGAGTCTGACTGAGACAACCTGGTCAACTGCGGACGCACTGTTCTTGCTGACTCAATTCAACCTTGACGTGAAGCCAAATCTGACAAATGGTCAACAACCGCTGATTCGATTATTGATCTGATCAAAAGCCCACTGCAGAAAACCAAACCACCCGGGTCTCCTCCTGCTAGAAATCTGGCACGACGAGGCATGCGGAGGTCTGGCCTCGGTAGTCAATCTGGCAATTCACTTAGCATGAATTTTGTATATTATTATTAATTGATTTGAATTTTGTATATTGATTGATTGCCTTGGGCAAGTCTCTAACTAATGTCTAACATTTTTTACAAATGTTCTTGCCTGTTTGGAGATTGGTCCCGGTTTAGGGCTCGGAGTTGGGTCTGAGGTCAGGCAGAGTTCAAGTCTGATGGCTTCGGGCAGCTAGCAAATCGGAATCTTGCGCGGGAGAGGGTGGTTCGGTTTACACTTACGACTTACATTCAAAGCTTGCGGAAGCTCCGTATTTATCAGGGGGCGTTCGTCATCGGTTCTTACGCTCTCGGCAGGGTTAGGTCTTGCCCTGAAATTCCCACATCAAGAAACACATCACAGTCTTATTATACACTGTAACACTGACTACTCAACCCAACAACCATCAACCAATGGCCAATAATATCAGTTCAATACGACGTAACTAGTTGCTTGCTGGAAGAATAATCTTACTCTGCATTGACCCTCCTTTCTAATCTTGCGACCGCCCGGTCGGCATCCTATGGACGTCTGTTGATCTTACACCTTACTCCCTACCGTCTCTCCATATAGTGACTTTGCTATCTCTTACTCGTACGACCTCACGGCCGGCGTCCAAATGGACGTCTTGCTAATTCTTGCCGTATTACGACTCGGCTTCCCAGCCGCTGTTCTTACGACCTCACGGCCGGCGTCCGATGGACGTCTTGCAAAAACGGGCGCGACCTCCCGGTCGACCCGGCTAGCGTAAATCTTACTCCTAGACCCGGGCACGACCTCACGGTCGGCCCATTAACTCCTAACCCGAATCCTTAGGCGCTCACCCGGAAACCCTCACTGAGTACTTTGCCCGGGCTCCCAGCATCACCATGATCTTGTCCAAGACGTGAATGCTCTCTTGCTTGGGCTGGGCTTGCGGCTTCAGGAGGGCTGCATGGTGGGGTTGGTTTCTTTTCTTTCGGGTCTTTGGGAATAGGGTTCTTACAATGGACTCGGGCCAAACCCTGCAAGACTCGCAAACCCCAAACCCTCCCAACTGCAGCGAAGCCGAAGTCTTGCCCTGACTGAACCTTCCCCCCTTCCCAAAACAAAAAGACACAGCAGCACGCATGATTATGATGACGATGATGATGGTGAGTATCTATATGTGTTCATATTTGTTGTTGCTATTAACTACATTCTTTATGCTGCTAACAGTTAGTAACAATGTAATTGCCTAAGCCTCTGGCTACACTATTGTCAAGTTTGTTCTTTCGACTCAACTGTTGTTTATTCTTTCTGGTTACAAGCAGAGGGATGATCGTGATATTATTGTACTCAATCTTGCTGAAACCTGCTGATTATAAAATAGTACTATTGTTCTTGTTAGCCAGTATTCAGTGTTACAACAGGCAAAACCACGAATAATCTAGCTAAGTCAAAGTGTGTATTTAATTATTCATCACTTATACGGCAGTATGTTTTGATTAGTGTTGACATCATATCATACACAAGTTCATAAAGCTGCTTAATTATTATACAGAACCACTCAAAGAAAATAGATGCATATCCAGGACACACATGTTCTGCGTCCAAATTAAGCAATCAGGAAACTGAGTTTTTTATTATTGATACTATTAGAATATGAATTGGGATCGTACCGGTGATAGGCAGGCCCCTGTGAGAAATAGTGTGCTGATGATGAGTTATTTAAAAATTATTGTTTAAATTGTTACCACTAGCGATAGTATCACAAATTGAATAATAAGAAATAGCTAACAAACAATATACTTTATTGACAATGGCCTGTATGGACATTGATTATCAATTAGTAACTCTGAACAGCACACTAACAAGTATTCTGCAAGTTAATTGTTCATGACAGGGTTCCCATATTATTCATCTATGACTAAGAATACAAGCCATTCAGGCTTCGAATGCAAATCTATTATACTATGAGCCATTCGTGATAAGGTTAAAGTATGCACATTATTGCTAATACTTTTTAGTTTATTAGTTTTTCACATTCATTGTAATTTCACCTTTGTATTTTTTGAATATAAATATTACTAAAATTATTAATATGAGACTTAATAAATATTTGTATTTAATACATCATTAATAATACTAGTATTAGTAATATTTAATTACTAATTTAATTAGTGTATTAGTATTATTAGTTCTGTTGTTACAAATTATATTGAAATATCAGTATCATAAGTACTAGTATTTAAATAAATTTAAGTATAATAATAATTTATGTAACATTAGTATTAGGATTTAATTAGTATTAGTATTAAACAAATTAGTATTAGCATTAATATTAGTATTAGTAGTTATTATTAGTAGTATTATTATATTAGTATTAGTATTATTAGTATTATATTAGTATTCGTATTATTGATATTAATATTAATATTAATTATAATTAAATGAATATTAATTAGTTATTATTAGTATTATTAGTATTAATTAATATTAATAATATTAGAATTTAATAATAAAGGTTCGAAGGAGGGGAGGTGTTCGGCGAGGGTTCGGCGAACGCCGGCGGGGTTCGACGAACTTCGGGCGAAGGGTCGGGTCTTGCCTTTCCAAAGTGTTGCCCCCTTCTGTGTTGCCCTGATCCATAATGTAATATGTATATATATGTATATATATATATACATAACATATACGAAAGTGTATAATATATATATATATATATATATGGTCAGGCGTCTGGCGTTCCCACCCCCCCCCCCCCCCCCCCAATGGTATAACAGGGGTGGGGGGGGGGGGGTGGCGTGTGCGGAAAGGGGTTGGGGGCTGTTGGAGCTGCCACTGGATCGTGGGGTGGTGCTGGCGGCTAGGGCTCACGCGCAAGCCCTTCGCAAGCAGGCCGTAAACCCTATGACGCAGCGAGTGCCCCTGTTTTGAGCAACCTTAACTTGTACTTAAAACGCTACACCCAACCCTAAACCCCACCTGACTGCAGGCTCTAAGCCTAAAGCAGAGCATACACCGCAAATCCTCCCTAAGCCCTTGTCGACTCGAAGCCTTATACCTTGTAGCCGTAAACCCAAAACTCAAAAGCTTAAGCTAAACCCTAAACCCCAAAACCCCGCAACCACCCCACAGGGGGAAGAGGAACCCCACACCCCACACCACAGGGGAGGGGGGGGCCCCCACCTATATCCGGACCATTGACCTTTGCGGGCAAAGGGGCTGCGGAGCGCGTGACCATATATATCTATATATATATATATATATATATGTGTGTGTGTGTGTGTGTGCGTGCGTCGAAGATCACTTGAATCCCTTCTTGAGACCGGCCTCAGGCTTATCGCAGGTAAAGACCGTCTCGCGAGCCTCAACCCAGACCTGCCAGGAGAAGCAGTAGAAAAGTAGAATATTCTGACCTAAACCCCCCCCATAGTAGGTAAAAGGGTTTAGGGCTTAGGGTTTAGGGTTTAGCAATACCTATAAACGGCCATTATTGTACATACTTTGTTTGGTCTGTCCAAAAAATACACTTCTGTGAGTTTTGTTGAGCGCCTCCCTCTCTCTCCGCCCCCCCGAGGTTGGTGGGAACCGGCCCTAGCGGGAAGCATGCCGGCTCCTTTCGGCACAGCAAAAACCCTCGGCTCAGGTAGGGTTTACAGTTTGGGGCCGCGATACTGTACAAATAGTCATCTTAGTGTTGACGGTAACACTGACCCGACGATTAGCCAAATATAAATATTAGCTATCATTGCTCGCATCCATTATTGTGTTCTTGAGACCCGAAAAGGCCCTGAAGTTCCTAAACACTTGACCATGCTGCCGATGCCTGTCGTCCATCGTGACCAACGTACCAGCCTCATGGTCACCAGAGCAAGAGAAACTCGTTTCGCAACCTCTGCACCTACACCCGCTCTGCAATCTGATACTTGAGGCGCATACTCATCGCGGTTGCTGCCTGATCGGGAGTCGTCATAATAATACTACCGTACCAGTACTCACATTTTACTGGTTCCGAATTCAGAGTGCAAACCTCACCAGGGCGAGCCTTCCGTAATTCGCATCAGCCTGTTTCCCTCCTGGGCTCGGATGGGACGAGCACTGCAAGGCCCGAATCGTGGGGAAAAACCTGGCCTTGTGACCTAATCTAGCCCGCCCGCGACACAAGCCCATGGAAGGGAGATGATTCAAAGTCTCTCGGGCCGAAGAACGCTGACATTGGGACGCATGTTCAGCTCGCATCCCGATCCACGTGGAGCTCTGAAAACTACGCAAGCATCGAAGTGAAAGCACATCCACGCAGAGAGCTTGCTTTAACCCGTGTCGGCCAAGCACTTCGTGATCGTGCGCTGACCGCATGCGGTGTTGAATTCCTACTGCTCTCCTACAGACTACAGTCAGACGACAGTCGTCCGACAACAGTCTGACTAAAGCTACAGACTACAGTAATGACGGTAGTGGTACGGCCTTCAAACCTGCTTGACAGACACATGGCAGCTAAACCAGAAGGCGTCGGGTGCCCTTGAGCTTACAGGAACCTATACGGCAATGTCTGTCAAAGCATTTCAGGCTGTTCCTCATCATCCATATCTGCCTCGTTCTCCTCGTGAAGCAGTGCGACAAGGAGCTCTTCGAACTTCGAACACGATGTGGCGCTCATGCGAAAAACACTCGCAGCGAAGCACTGTTGCAGCGCCATCCTTTTCCCGATGCACAGGTTGATCCTGCTTGGGTTTAGTCCCACAAAAGCCGGTTCGCATTATCTGATTAAGATAAGCACTCTGCACTAGCTAAACTCCCCGAGTTCTCGGTAGAGGTAAAGTTCTCGGCACATACAGCCAAGTGCGTGCTTGCACGGAGAACACATGCGCACTGAGCTTCAACAGGCTCATGCGAAGACTACACCGGAACACCGAAGTTGCTGCAACTGTGCCGCGCACCGGGCAGAATCAAGAGAAAGAAATGCGATTCTCAAAAGTGTCAGGGGGACGGGCTTGATTCTCGATGCGACGAGCATATGGCAACATCAGGATCTTTCTGTCCTGTCTTGCGGTGTCAAGGCCTGTACATTCAACACTGAATTTCAGTGAGCAGATCCCACGATGTGGGAACAACGACTGTGAATTCGGCTGCTAGGCAGCCTCAGCCTTTACATATTCGCTCTAGCAGCTGCGACGTCTGTAAACGTAAGCTGCTGCTAGAACACACTGAGGAGGGCCTGCCATTTGTCAGCAACAGTGAGCATCGTGGTGTCAGAGACTAAACTGCAATGAACTTTCGAAGTGCCATGACCTAAACCCCCAACAGCACGTTAAATAATTGCCCAACACCCGTAAAAGGCTATTATTCTACATATTTCTGGGGTCCAGGGAGGCACCTTAAGACAGAACTTCTCATCGTCGATGTCCGTCGTCGGAGATTCCAGGCCACATCGACTCTCCGCAAAAGTGTCCTTGCTCTTGGGCGGTCCTATCGCAGGCGCGGCACCTCGAAGTTTCACTGCTGAACGGCCTTGCCTTTGGTTAGTAGGGAATGGAAGAATGGTAGTAGTAGTAGTAGTAGTAGTAGTAGTAGTAGTAGTAGTAGTAGTACCCATGCGCGCCTTCTGGCGCCTGGTGTTAACCTCTGTTTTTTTGGGGTGGGGGGAGGGGTGGGGGGTGGGGCTGGTAACGACATGGTTTAGCACTATTAGCAGTGGTTTAGCACTAGTAGTAGTAGTAGTAGTAGTAGAGGTATTAGTAGTAGTAGTAGTAGTAGTAGTAGTAGTAGTAGTAGTAGTAGTAGTAGTAGTAGTAGTAGTAGTAGTAGTAGTAGTAGTGGTAGTAGTAGTAGTAGTAGCAGTAGTAGCAATTATAATTGTACTCCATTCCTCCATTCCCTACTAACCGAAGATACGTGAACGGCTGGAGCCTGGCCTCCAGAACCCCAGAGCAGCAAAAGTAGCCCAGCATTCCAAGACAGGCATCGTGTCCTCGCAAGACATCGCAGAACCCGGGGGTGGTTTCTCCGTGGAGTCTCTGAACCCGGCAGTATCCTGGCTGGGCTGTCTTCCTCTATGCCTCCCAAGGGCTGCTAAGACCATGTCTGTCTAAAGGCGAAGGCAGACATAAGATGCACGCCTTCGTAGGCATCGAGGGGCTCTTCTAATGCAGGTCGCCCTCAGCTCCGACAACACTTTGCGACAACCTGCCTTCGAAGCTACAGACAGAATCTTGCGAGTAAGACCTTGAACCCGAAGCCTCTGAACCCTCCGACCTTGTGACACGAAAGCCCCAAAAATCTCCTTCGACACCCATTCTATTGCTTCCTGAACACTGAAGTTGAAGAATGATCTATATGGGAGTTTCCGAAAATAGGGGACCCGAGTATAGTACCCTAAATAGTAGGATCCTTATTGTAAGGACCCCAAAATAAGGTACCCCCCCCATTTTCGGAAACTCCCAAATATAGATCTTCATTGATAAAACTGATAAAAACCCACTGTGGAGGAATATAGCTTAAATCATAATATGAAGCCCCTTATAATTTAAGGTCTATTGCTTAATTAAGGAGTAAATTGGGCTCTCTGGGTCTTCTTTCATAAAACCCACTCTGCCCAGAGGGGCCTCTGGTACTATGGTAGCATAGTGTTAGAGTATTAGAGTACTAGTATAGTACTGTCGTATTATATGGTAGTAGAGGGGCCTCCGGCTTCCGGGCTCTCTGCCGGAAGCGGGCCGCTGCCCGGAGCCAGAGGCTCCGGGAGTGCGGCTCCTTCGGCCTCTGCTCGCAGGGCCTGAAAAGGGGGCATTGAAAAGGGTAGGGTTTAGGGTTTAGGGTACTTCAGAGGGTATTGAAAAACCCTCTATGAAGTATAGGGTGCTTTAGGGTTCAAAGGCTTTGGGGTTTAGGGGTTTAGGGTTTGGGGGTTTAGGTTTAGGGGTTTGGGGGTTTAGGGTCGTATGTTTTAGTCTCGTACACTGTTCCAGGATAAAGGGTTTACGGGGCTTGAGGGGTCTTTGGGTTGTCAGGGATTTGGGGTTGGTACGGGTTTTAGGAGTTGTATTGTGCTTTGACGCTACCTGATGCTACTGGTACGGGTGTTAAGGCCCTAGGGGCTAAAATGTTTTCCCTCTCTCTTACCCTTGAAGGCTATGTGTCTGCTGACAGGGTCTGCCACGTGGCCTCTCGATACCATTTCGCCTTAGACAACGTTCGCACTCTCCGGCACCAGCATGAATGTCATGCTACTTACCTGTCCGTGTATAGTAGGTAATTGCAGCAGATATTCAGCAAGGGCGCTGCACGAGTGCTATACTTCTCTCTGATCGGCATGTCCTCTGGCACTCCCTGAGCCTCCATGAACTTTTGGAATCGCTCGTTACCTCGATAAATCTCGCAAGATCACAGTCCATGCCAAGGAAACACATTGATGTAAGCCTTGG
>CAJNDT010006217.1:305417-353589 GCA_905221615.1 Symbiodinium sp. CCMP2592
TCGCACTCCGGCTGTCCATCAGACCAAACTGTGGGACTAGGAGATCCCCATCGGATGCCCTTGGTGCCGGCAGGTACGTACGGCAAATGTAGAAGCTCGCTACAGCGTTGTATATTCTTCAATGAAACTCATTCATCAAAGGCGCAGGAGAGCCTGCGATAGCCATGCCTGGTATCCCGCTTCTGAGATCTCTACAAGCTCCTCGGCCTCCTGAGAAACCCAATTCGAGGTGATGTATGCCTCTTTGTCCGCCGAGTCCGGATGCTCACGGACTTCTCGCATCAGCGTCACGGTGCCTGCTCAAAGAGGACATCGCCCAGCAGCCCTAAGAGAGCTACTGAAAGCCCTTCCCCAAGTCTACGGAGAAGCGAGCCTTGTCCATTAGCCGGTCGTTCCACGCGGAACTTGGCTGTCACCCTCGCGTACGTGGCGGCATCTCGCTTCCCTCTGCGGATGAAGCTGCGCAAACCACGGTCGCAGCGTCTCCCGAGGAGGAAGCGAAGAGCATCCAGGATGGCAGATTTGCCACTCGAGTTGCATCCCACGAGACACCGGACTGATTCACCTTCAAGGTTGATCTTCTTGCGCTTGAAGGACTTGAAGTCTTGCAGTTCCAGGCACAACAATTGGGCTCGTTTGGCTGCTTGCCACTTTGGTCCATCATCCGAATCCGCGTTCTGGGCCGCCTGTGGCGACTTCGCAACCAGCGATAGCAACCTTAGCGACCAAAGCCCAACTGATCACACGGCTCAGAGCGATTCCCTGCATGCTTCCAAAGTGCTCTTTCAGGGTGTCGCTGCCTTGCGCGGAGGTCCCCCCTGAGGTTATGGGAGCCATTGGAGCTTGCGCCGCCGCAGCTGCATTGGCATCATCCACCCGCACTGCCGGCGGTCCTTTCAAAGCGTCACAAACAAAAGGCCATTGAAGCCCTATACTGTAGAACATGCGTGCTGGTACTACTACGGCAATCACCTGCTTTTGGAGCAACGGCGTCCTTCATCCGGGAAAATTTCCGCCTCACCAAAAAAGCGGGCTAAGCTGGAGTTCCGTGAGTTGGATGCTGGTGGCTCCCTTGTGGGTGCTGGCACTTGTGGCGCTGCTTCACCAAGCAATTTCACCAAGCCGGCCAAGCTCGAACGCCTCGTGTCCATTGCTGGCATCTCACTGGGCGCTTTCCTCTTGGCGGTAACCGCAGCCATCGCTGCATGCTTTGCATCGGCATCCTTTGCAGGCCCGGGCGGCCCGGGCGGCCCAGTCTTGCTGGGCTCTTCGGGCTCCGGCTTTGCAGGCTGCTTTGGCTCTGCCTGCTCTCCCTGCGGCCCCCCCGGCTGCGCAGGTGCATGCTTTGGAACTGCTTGCTTTACGGCTTGTTTAGCCTTGGGCAGCTTCTGGGGAAGCTGCGCCTGAGGTATGCTATTTGCTGTGCCTGGGGATGGTGGTGTCTCTTCCAGGTCGTCGACACATATCACCGGATCCGCTATCACCGGCTCTGGCGAGGGCGGTTCCACAGGTTTGCTAACCCGTCGCTTCTTGAGCAGCATCTCCACATGCCCATGACCGAACTGCTTCGGGAAACGATGATAAGCTCTTGCAGTTGGGTATGACTCGTGTATGACTGTCCACGATCTGAATGTTGAGTCTGTTGCGTAAGCCGGGGGCAAGTCAGGACGAGCATGTGCTTCCTAGGCCATGATGCCCTACAAGTTCCATGTTGCCGTGTTCAAGGGCTTGGACCCATAGCTTCACTGCAGCAGGTCAGTGACACGGAAAGCGAGACCAAAGAGACACGAATCCGAGTCGCATTGGGGACTTAGCTGCCACTCGGAAGATACGTTGTAGACGGCCGTGCTTCTCAGCGTTTGTCCGTGACTGCTGCCTTTCACATATTCGAAGCTGTAATGAGGGCAGGTGTTCTTGAGCTGCCGGCGTTGGCTCTCTGTTAAGTTGCTCAACTCTGGAAGCAGCACGGCTCCAAATTGCGTGTCAGTCGCCACCTCTGTTTGTCCAAGAGTGAAGTCTCGCCTCATTTAGCGCATGGGAGGATGGTGTGGAGCGTGAGGACCACCGGCCACGGTCACGACTGCAAGTCCATTCATTAGATCCGCGCTTTTAACGACCGAAGCCGACTGACAATTCTGGAGCAGCTTGAAACAATGACTTACAGTAGCACTGACTTAGACATCTCGCATGTTTAGACTTGAAGCCTCAGCGAAAAAGCCTGACAAAGACTCCTTCGAGAACTCCACTGAGAATCCACAAAACTTGTGCACACACACAGAGATGTATGCCATGTCAACATGTGTGTGTGTGTGGGGCACGCAAATAGAATCGCCTGCGTCTCCGTTCATGTGTAATGTTCGACACTTCCACGGCTTCACGCTGAAGGATGTAAGCTGCTTGACAGTGTCTGACTCCGCAGAGAATCAGCCGGCCCTTCATCTCTGCCAACAGCACGGTGAATCCCTCAAGACCCTCCATGCCTTGGCCCAAGAAAATTGCTCTCGAACATCGGCGATCGACAGCCGCACTGCTCACATGCTCTCGGTTTCTTTTCCGATGTGAAATCCCTCGTGCATGAGCCTTCGATGCTCCTATCTGTGCTTTGCACATTCCTGGGAATCGTCTCAAATGACGCTCCAGCAAAGCATCGCCGCTGTCACGGATAGCCATCAGGTCCTTGATCGTGCTCAAAACACAGTTGAAGGATGCGAGCGTGTCACATATATATATATATATATATGTATATATATATATATATGTTACATACATATATGCATATAGATAGATACTTATTTATCCATCTACCTATCTATATAGAGTATATTTATATATACATACATATGCCATACATATATATATATATATAGTTATTTTACAATGTATGTTGTATAGTATAGTGTATGCACTATTTTGCATACTACATATGTTAAAGCCGAGGACATCCTGGAAGCTAGTGCATGTCAAGTGACGGTCTGCAGCCACTGCAGTTGCACCACCTGCAGGGCACAAAAAGCTTGCACATGCTGCCCTTTTCCAATCCCTGCACCCACTCCAGCGCGAGCCTGTGACAGCGCTTTGGGCTTCTTCAGTGAGACTCAACCGGCATGCCACGGCGACTGCGAAACACGTTGCGATGTCGCTTTGCTCATCAACGCTTGCCGCTTCTTTGGCGGCGATAGTAGCTTCATCGATGAGCTCCCTCTCCTCCTCCGTCATGTCACAACGGTCTGCGACGACCATGGCTGCCTTGTTGGCTTCCTCCAGCTGCTCGGATCGCGTAAGTGGTTGCTTCTGCTTCACACTCGCTGCCGCAGCTGCTTGCGCGCCAGCAAAGGCCGCTTGAATCAAAGGCCCCATGCCAAGCTTCGCAGCCGCCGCACCGGCGGCCTCCCCAGCATCTCGGGCTTGGAGAATCGCATCGCCACCGACCTCGGATTTGTTGCGAAGAAAGCAGGGAGGGGGGGGGTCCTGCTGCTTCTGCTTCTTCTTCTTCTTCTAATAATTACTTCTTAACTCTGTCATAACTGTGCCTGCTTTCGATTGCAGGCCGGTAGCCCGCTTCATGGCCCCGGCGGCAACCTTCGCTGCTTCTGCCGCACGCTCCCGAGCAGAGGCCACTTTGGAGGCAAAGACCCGCTTCTCTTCCTGAGGGAAAACAATCACACTACACCACTTTACAAGCATGCACGAAGTACTGCGAGCGGGTCCTGCTGCCGAAACTGAAGAGACAGCTCATCTTCCTGCTCCATGCGCTCGCGGTTCATGCTGAGCAGAAACCTCGGAAGGACAGGAATTGGAAAGCTGATCAAACCTCTTTCGAGACAGCCGGGTGGCTTGAGATGTTTGTTCATTGCTGCAGAGGACTCATCCTCCTTGGCCATGGCCTGTATCTCAATCTGCGCCTTGGACCACTCCTGACGACAGCGAGCAGACTCTTCAAGGCCGGAACCCTAAAAATCCCCCGGTCCCTAAACCCTCAACCCTGAAGAATGATCAGAGGCCAAGAAGGCAAAAGGGCGGTCCTCGAAGGCGTAGCTCTCTTCGTCTGCCCGCTTCATCTCCTCGGACTTCGGAACTCGCCCCTTCTCTAGGGACCCTAATATGCCCCTTTCTTTATCGTTTTTGTTTTCTGGGAAGGCGTGGTCGAGTCCCGCCAAACTAGTAGGGCACGGCAGCTTAGGGTACTTCAACGAACGTGTTTCATGTGCTGCTACCCTTTGAATTATGCATGTTCTGTGTCGTCGCTTCATCTGCATCGCAATCGAATATCCCGTCACCTTTAAAGATGTGTCATGGCCACGACTCTTGTCTGCTTTGGTGTAAGCCGTATAAATCCCACGTCCGACTTAATGGCTCATGGGACTTAGTAACTATGGTTGTCAATAAGGTAACTACACCTATAGTTGGATATAACCCCAGTTAGGGTACTTATAGCTGTACTTACCAAGTCCCATGAACCTCCAAGTACGCCTCGTCTGAAAATGCATCCATGGCTCGGGCGCCTCGCGGAGTACCACCTGGCGATGTCAGCTGTGCTGCGGATATGCAATCTCGGCTCTATACTGTTTGCGGTTTAGGCTTTAGGGTTTTAGGGTTTAGGGTTTTCCAGGGGCAAGGAATGGAAGGCTAGATGTAATGTGCCTGGTACTCCTCTTCGAGACGCATCGCCAGCCGCTCTCGAGACTCGTTCTCCCTCTCGATTCGAAGCTCTTCTGCCAGACGGGCCTGATTATGTGAATATGCCATTATACATCATGTAAGGTACAACGCAATACATTGCGTTAATTTTAGTATATTAGTATCTGATATTCTTTACTTATTATATACTGTACATTGTATATCAGCAGGCAATTAAAAGGGAGGCCAGCGCTCCTCGTTCCACTCGCGAATGCGATTTTGGCCATGCAAGCAGAGCTTGCGCTCTTTCTGCTGCAGCCGCTGGTCATGGGAAGCCTCCAGCAACAAATCCTGAGTCCAAGAACCCTATACTGCCTGCTCTCGAGCTATGAATAGACTGTGATATCGATGTATACATATATACATATATATATATATATATATATTAGTATAATGTATTACCGGGTTATCACCGTATACTTGATTCATTTGTGGTATGCAAGAGCCCATCTCAAGTAGTGGTAAACTGCCTGCTGAGGCTCTGCGAGGCCGCTCTCGACCAACTCAAGCATGAACTCCTCCCCAAAGGAGATTTCCAGCAGGACGCGCAAGGCCGAGGACCTGGGTTCTTGTCAGGGGACTTAACTTAAGTTACCATAATAAGGATACCAGATTAATTATTTATCATTGATCTCTGCTATGCTCTCTTAACTTAAGTTACCATAATAAGGAAACCATATCATTTATCGTAGATCCCTACAGTATTATGGTATCTTAACATAGAGTCCTTAACAAGGGCCCAGGGACCGGACTGTGCAGATCTCGGTTCGGGAAGCAGCCGCCAGGAGACTGTCTTTCATGGAGGGCCGGTCTTCGTCCTCCGGGGCTTTCTCCTCGGGCTCCGAAGTGGCCTTGCTTCCGGCTCTAGTGCGCTTCCTCAAGGCATGGGGCTCTTCCTCCTCGTCATCCTCCAGGGCTCAGAGAGGAAGGTGGGGGGGCTTGGGGTTCTTAGCCCTGGACCAACTGAGGAGGTCAAAGTAATGGTCCCTCTTTGGGTACGCTAAATATTTGGTGCCGTACTATAATAAGGACCCAAAAAGGGATCATAATTTTGACAAATACCCACATGAGTGCCGGGGAAAGGTGCGCCGATGTGGCTTTCGAGACCGCGGAGCCTCGGTGAGCTTCCTGGTCAGGTCCACGGAGACGTAGGCCCAGATGGGAGCTCGCATCTCAGGCTCTCGAGCAATGCCTGGTCTGGGAGCTGCGGGGACTGTGGGGAGATATCTGGGCCAGCCACCGGCCGCCCCAGCGGAATGACTACTCAGGTCTTCATAGCCGCATTGCTTTTAACCTGCTTGAGGTGCATGTCTACCGACTACCGATTTCTGCCCCATCCTGCGAGAGCTACGAGCGCTCTGGTGCGAACAGTGCTTGGCTGGGATCTGAGTGTGTTGGTGAGAAGATGCTCCCTGGAGGCGGCGTCGTGCCAGACGAAGTGCGGCCCTGTCGGCTGCCATGTCAAAGCTCCCAGCAAGCCTAAAGCACTCTCCCGGACGTCAGCTGGCTCCGTTGCCTCGATGCTCTCGCAGAGACTCCCCCAAATACGGGTGTTGCCGAAGAAGAGCTCTGGGCTTTCGCAGACCACTGCGGCACTCCAAAGGGCACGGAAGACTTCGATCCGCTGCGGAGCTCCACGTCCTCTACCAGCCGCCTGTCCCAGAAGGTTCCGCACGTCCTCAAAGTCCTCCTTCTGGAAGGACGCGACGGCCAGACCCGTGAGAGCCAACAAAGCCTTCTCTCGGACTTCGCCGGAAGATTCCTGCACGACTCGAACGAGCCTGCTTCGCACCTGTCCATACTAAACGACACGCAAAAAAACAAAGATGCTTGCAGAACTGGATTTAACTGGATGTGCCAAAGTGTGTCCAAGTCGAACCTACTATGAGGAGATGAGACCCCGAGTGGATACTTAGCATACACTATCGGCAAGATATGGAGGAAAACCAAGAGATTCGATGTGACAACCCACTCTATTGAGCAATACGGTCATAGAAAGAGGGGCGAAGGCGCGCCTCTTCGCTGAGCAGGAGCGCTTCGCAGTTTCGGGCAGATGAGGTGAGATGCACAAAGACGGCCAAAGTGAGAATCTGGGCCAACTCTGGCTGGGAGTCCTCCGTCTGGTTCTTAGTAGGGAGTGGGGGAACGGCTTATTGGGACTACTACAGGGGACCTGAGGGCACTATCATAGGGATCCATTGCCCAATTCCCTACTAAGAACCAGACAGTCCTCCAAGGACCAAAGAAGCACCTTCTGCACCTGGGCTTCAGATGCAACCTCTTGAGCCCGATAGAAACACTTTACACCTCTGTAGCAGTGGGCCGTATTAGTAGTCGTCGGCATCGCGGCAGTAGTAGTAGTAGTAGTAGTAGTAGTAGTAGTAGTAGTAGTAGTAGTAGTAGTAGTAGTAGTAGTAGTAGTAGTAGTAGTGGTAGTAGTGGTAACAGCAGCAGTTGTAGTAGTAGCCGTCGTCGTCGTCGTGGTAGCCGTAGTCGTAGTAGTCGTCGTCGTCCTTGAACTAGGAGTAGCAGCAATCGCAGCGGCAGCAGCTGAAGCAGCAGCCACCGAGTCACCTCCTCGTCGCTCCATAGGACCTCTCGCAAGCCCGTGGAAGCGACATCTCGCAGCTTAAGGAGGGCCAGCTTCCGATCCACGTGGATGGGAGGCTTTGTCGGCTTTCCCTTTGACTCCTCTTTATCCTTTTTCTTCTTTTTGCCTGAGGTGTCCAACCATAAAAGCGAACGGAACCAAAAACGACAACATCAAAGACAATAGTAATACTGAAGAGTACAATGTAGTGTGCATGTACGTACGTACGTGCCAGAGTAGCATGTACGTGGGTTCTCTTAGTACGTGGGTTCTCTTAGGGTTTGGCTGGGCTTGGCAGGAAACCCGGACACTCTTGACACATCATAGCCGCTAGTCATAGCATATGCATGTACTGTGATGTGCTCATGTACACCATGATATGTCTCGTGGAATATCGTACAATCTAGTCCATTGCTTGAAGTATTCTACCCTACCCTAAACCCTTAAACTGAAAGTTCTCAGCCCCGAGCTCTAAATTACTAAACCCCAAACCTCTAATTCCCTAAACCCAAACCCCTAAACCCCTAAACCACAAACCCCTTATGGGAGTTTCCGAAAATAGGGGACCCTAATATAGTACCCCAATTAAATGGCAGGATCCTTATTATAAGGATCCCTAAATAAGGTACCCCTAATTTTTCGGAAACACCTTATACCCTAAAGCCCCCCAAAAGAGACCCAGCCTCGAAGGGACTCTTTGGCCTCTGCGCGCAACGACTCGAGCAGCTTCTCGCGTTCATCACTCCGTGCCCAGCCGGTCATTTAGGGTTTACCTTAACCCTGAAGGACCTACCTTTTTAAGGACATATATAAGGAAATCATAATAAGGAACCCTAAAAAGGTAGGTTATTCAGGGTTAGGGTAGGGTTTAGGACTCCGTAAGAAGTTCCTTAAGGGGCTCCTGAATGGGTGCTATCAGGAATCTATATAGGGATTTCGGGTTTAGGGTTTGAGAAATCAGTTGGGTTCTGTGTGGAGTTCTTGAAAGGCTTCATGTAACAGACTAAGGGGTTCTATGGGGCTTGTGAAGAGCTTCATGAAGGTCTTCAGAGTCTAGGCACCTTCATGAGTCGCTTGGCAAATTTCCGTGAGGTGCCACTGGCGGATTAGTTTCTTGGTTCTTCACGAACATAAACAGTCCCTGCTGGACATAAATGACGGGTCTCAGGTTCTTGTGCTTTCCAGAGTGCTTGAGAGGGATACTGAGTAAGCCGGCCGGGATGTTCGACAGTGCCGTGATAACCCATGCTGCGCCGGAGTCTGATGGCTGTACCCTTTTCAATCAATACTCATTGCAATGCAATCTGCTGAGTTCGTTAACACATCTACACATCTCCCTGAACCATCTTGTCCGAACGAACGGAAACTTGCTCAGGGGAAACATTGGCCAAGATGGCACAGTGGTGGAGATGCTCTGGCGCTAGTGTGTTTCACAGTGCGCCCTGCCCGTGCTCAACCCTGAGGAAGAATCAGCGGGTCCTGCCGACAAGGACTTCTGCAACGAGCAATAGAGCGCAAGCCCCGGGCTCCTGAACATTAGCTGATGCCGAGAGCTGGATGACCGGTGTTTGCTGGATCCACCTGCGCGCCGCAGTGCCATGTAACACGCTCGTCAGGACCCCGAAGTCCCTCCGGTCCGCGCCTGTACTTCCTGCGCAGGTTCTGCAGGATGCCGTCCATGGCCTGCCCACGACAACCACTGTACCGTCGACTACGCGCGGCCACTGGAACCAGCGCCTTGCTGTGCTGGGCCAAAGGCGTGTTCAGGTGGCAGGCAGCCAGGCCCTCGCATACACAGAAGTCACTGTTCGAAATCAGTGCATATGTGCAGGACTTGCACAAGTTTGCACGGCACGTCTGGAAAATTGCTGTTTGTGCAGTGGAAAACTGAGTCCTCCCACGTGAAAGGGAGGGACAGAAGACTAATGTAAGGGCCTTAAGATTACAATAGGGTTTTGGGGTATATTACACAACTATACACTATTATTACAATAAGGAACCCCAAAACAGTATTAAAGTCCGAAACCCCTAAACCCTAAACCGATTTAAAATCCAATTTCCAGCCTTCACGAAGGCCCAGGTCGCCACGCCCTGCACCAACCTCAGAGGGACGGAGTTTAGAGAGACTCCAATATCCCTTAATTAGGGTTCCTTTAAGGGATCTGTGGGGTCTAGGGTTTAGGGAACTCCGATATCCCTTATAATTAGGGAATATACTGTGTATTGTAGTAGGATCCCTACTATAACTTCAGGTATATTCCCTAATTGCAGAATATTGGAGTCTCCGGGTCCGGGGGATTCGCAGCCGACCGAAGCGGAAGTCCGGGTGGCGGGCCCTTCGATCGGCAGCTCGCAGCAGGCCTCTGGCAAGATCCCAGGAAACTGTAGTGAAAGCATAATAAATATACATACCCATAGGCCCCAAAGTAGTTCCTTTTGGGGATTACCTAATAGGATTCTTTGTACGAACCCCCAAAAGGAACTACTTTGGGGCCTTGGGGTAATTCTAGTACAGCATAGTACATTTTGCATAACAACAGCCTGCCTGGTCGTTCTGACAGGCCGCAAAGCAATAGCACCTGCAGGAAGGGCCACCTCGAGAACTTACAGGACGTTGAGTGGCCTCGACAGATCGGATTGGCAAACACTCCAACTTCAGGAATCCCTAGGCATGCCAGGTGCGGCCGGGCCCGCTGCTTCCATAGCGCTTCCTGGCGGCACCTGGCAGCCATCGCATCGAGGGAAGACGTGAGAGGAAGGATATCAGAAACTCCTGGCACGGCCACAAGTCGGAGCGAAAAGGCGAGCACAATCAGTCCAATAAGAATAAGAATAAGAATAAGAATAAAAATAAGAGTAAGAGTAAGAGTAAGAGTAAGAATAATAATGAATAAGAATAAGAGTAAGAGTAAGAGTAAGAATAATAATAAGAATAATGATAATAATCATAATGGTATTCATATTATTAATAATAATAATATCTGCCCTCTAGCAGCCGTAGTCGGTATGTGATTTTCGGCGATGTTCATTCAGTGAGTGACATGTGTTCCACCCGTCTTTGATTCTGGGGCCTTGGCTTTCGGCTACTCACTGCCCCTACGGATTCTGTTTGAACGATTTCTGCATCTCACCCTGTGAAGTACTTGTGCACCAGTCCCCAAGGCCTACCTAGTATAAGGCACCCCCAAAATAATGTAGGGATTTTTGAAGGCCCCTAGGTGTCGGCGGCGTAGGTAGCCTTGGCCGCTGGAGAGAAAAAGTGCCCTTGGCTGCGAGCCTGATGCTCGTGAACATACTCTGCCATGTTATGCTATACCATACTATACCATATTCTATACCATACCGTACCATACTATACCATATTATACCATATTATACCATATACTATACCATATCTTATACCATACTGGACTCTACGCAGCATGCGATATACACAGACACGAAGCCAAGAGTGAGCCGGCCTTAAGAATGCCCGGAGGAGACCCTGCGGGTGAAGCCAGCGACTCCTCCTGGATTGAAGAGCAGGGTTGAGGGTTCCAGGGTTTAAAAGTTTAGGGTCCCAAATGGCCTAAACCCTCCTGGGGTTTAGGGTTCCTTAACCCTAAACCCTCCTTGATTGAAGAGGGAGAAGTCGCCGGATGCCTGGAGCAGCTCTTTTTGAAGACACTGGCTTTCGAAAAGCCTTCTGTCGTGGACGGGGCCGGGGCGAGCTCTGGCTCAGGGCTGGAAGTCCCAACCTCAAGGCATCGGGAAGGCAACAGCCAGGAAGGAAGGCTCCATCAACTCTTGCATGGCGGTAGGGTCGGGGCAATCGCTGCCTGGACACGTCGGGCATTGGAGCTGCAACCTTGCAACTTGCCACAATTACAGGCTCCAGTCGGCTTGCAGGAGATTTCCGTCACCTGCTCGCTTGGAGGCTTGAGCTTCTTGAAGCGCGGAGGCCTTCGGCTTTCAAGTGTCAGAGTGAGATGCACAGCCGTGTACGCCGCAAGTTGCCGCTTGAGGCATCTGCCCTGGACCCGGAGCCACGCCCTGACCCACGTGATCTGATGGACGGAGGAGCGGAAGCACGGAGGACTGGCAGCAGTCGAAGATCACTGTGGCCTGGCATCAGCAAGTTCCAAACTCATCCCTTTGGGCCACCACTGCCTTGCAGCTCGATGACAGCGTGTGCAAGGCCGAAGTGATGAGCGACATAGGCACCAAACCTCCGCTTCTACTGATTTCATATACTATGGTACAATACCATATATAGCAATGCAGTGTAGCAGAATAAAGTAGACTATTGTGTAGTAAAGTGCAGTATAGCAAAGTGTGGTATAGTAAAGTACAGTACAGTACGGTATAGCATGATTCTTGTATAGTAGAGCACAGAAAAAGGGCACCCATTACCGTATAGTACAGTATCATGCAAGCAGGATCTTTATGATAGAGATAGTACAGAAAAGTGAAGTCTACTAAAGTATAGTATAGTATAGAACAGTCTAGCATACTAAAAGATTGGATAGTATGCTGTGGTCTAGTATAGTCTAGTCTAGTAGATTTTTGAACAGTATGATATACCATAACATAACAGAGCATGCTGTGGCCCAGTATTGCATAGTATCGGTCGGTCGGTCGGTCGGTCGGGTGGACAAGCACCGATCGGCACACCGAACGTCGCCAGACAACGGGGTCACATGCAAGCCTGACTACTTCAGGGTAACCGTCCAATACTTCAAAAGCCTTATTCCAAACTTCAGTGATCCACTCACGTGTCGGTCTCCCAACTCTTGTGGTAAATCTGTCGGTTGCAGGCTGCATTGTTTCAGGGATGAGGACAGCTTGGTGCATCACATGGTCGCGTGGGCGAGTGTGAAATAAGTGATATAGTATAGTGCAGTTTAGTACAGTATAGAACACCACATTACCACATAATTAGTATGGTAGAGTATAGTGTGGTATAGTATGGAATAGCGCAGTATAGAACAGTATACCAAGTGTGCTGAGTCGGACAGGGCAGAGGACACTCAGGGGCCAACGATAGCCCCCCGCATCGGCTGCTTTTTGCGCCATCTCCGGTGACAGCTGGGAGCCCTTAGCTGGAAGTCTCCAAGGCTTGGTGATGCTACGGAAAAAACTAAATCAGCTAGTAAATGCGTGTGTATATACAGTATGTCAGTTCTGATAAGACATATTATGAGTGCTTATCCAGATTACATTATGTTGCAGTAACTGACTCTGATGCTCGATGGGCGTAGTGGCGTGGCTGTGTGTTGCAAGCCTAGCTTCCGTCTTGCAGCAGCGCTCAACTTCGCTTACGATGTCCTGGCGTCGCAGAGCCGTGCAACGTAGGTGGGATCGGCTGAGATTCCAGAATGCAGTCCTCCGGCAGATCGTCCGCGAAGTCCGCAGGAACCAAATAGCCCTGCGGCGGCCACACCACTGCAAGCTGCAGCAAGCTCAGGATACTGTCCTCACCAATGTCCGAAACGACAGGCCTGGTATAAACCGTCTACTTCAGAATCTGGCTGCTGCGCGCCGTACCCGCTGAAGTACAAGAGCACGTTGTCCTAAGTCAGAACTTCGATTCCACGTCTCTGAAGGAATCCGCTTTGCCAATTAAATGCTAATGTCAGTCTCATACAAAGCCTATGTATACTAAAGTGTATCATAACAAGCTGTATAGCATAGTATCGTAAATCACAGTATGTTAGAATATACTGATTATGACGGCATCATCGCTCGTTTGGGGGTTCGGGGGTTGCCACTGGGTTCCACTGAATGGTTTGCTGCTACTGTCATGCATGAAGCTCGTTTCAAAAGGGAAAGCCAAGATTTTTGGAAACAGATCAGAAGCGTCTTAAATTGCTTCAAGGCATCTGCAGATCCGCACAGACTTGCCTTGATTGTTTGACCCCACCACAGAAGCAGGTTCCGGCAACATGAACATGACAGAACTTCAAAACGGCACAAGAGTAGCAGAGAGAAGCATGCCACGAACCAGTTGAAGCAATGGTGTTTCAAGGTATGATCCTTTGCGGCCTGGGGCTTGAATTCCTGGCTTTGTGCTCGACTTAAACTCTTTTCTGCAAGGTCTACCAATCAGGCAGTATTCTGCTTTGAAATCTCCAGCATGCTCTGTGTTACAGGAAATTTAGTCTCACAAAGACCATATGCCCAAATGCGGCAGTCTTTTCATCACAAGAGCTCTTCTGGGACAATCTGGTAGCAGTTGCAAACATGAACAAAGCTGGTAAGCTGACAAGGCTTTTCTAGCTGCCCGGCGTTTTACGGACCGACCTGTCAAAACTCTCAGGATCGCAAGCAAGCTGTTACTTCAAGACCTAGTTCGCGCCTCAAAAGCTCAGCAAACAACTTGACAAGTGAAGCAAAACGACAAGCATAACATGGTCGGGAGCAGTGCTCGAGCAGGTGGCTTGACTGCGGCTCTTCTCATGACAGCCCTTGGAAGCGTGCTCCCTGCTTGGCATTGTTGGTAAGCCACTGCAACTCTGCAATGATGTTGTCCCTGTGCACATGCCAATGGGCTGCTTAGAGCTGCGAATCGCTGAAGCACAAAAAAAGCACCTGGTGGGCCGTCGATTGGTAGGCGTTGACGACGACTCAGCATAGTCAACTAAGCATCGGACCTGCGCCGAGCAAACATACCCAGGCCAGGCGGCGAGACTCCGGGGGGGACTGGCCTGAGCCTCTGTGTATTGCAACGACCTCACAGACATGGCTACTGAGTGCACGTGAGATTCGGGGGCTTGTCCCAAAGACTCCAATATCCTTCGATTTGGGGAATATACCTTAAACTATAGTTGGGATCCTACCATAATTTGAAGGATATACTCCTTAATGAAAGGATATTGGAGTCTCTGGGGTCGCTGCGAATCTTCTGAGCACGGAACTGCCTCAACAAGCACTGGACATTCCAGGCATCGTTGGCGCATCCGCGCAGGGGAGCAAAGGATCCGGTGTAGTTGCAGCCTCCGGGGCCGAATTCATCGCGAGAAGCTGTATATCATAGTATGTATATGTATATATATATATATATACACATTAGTTATTTAGCTATAATGATTATGGTATGTTCTAGTATACTGTATAGTATACTATGGTATACTATAGTATATTTTTGTCTATTATGGTATATTATAGTACAGCATTGTATATTACGATGTATCTTGACGCCTTACTTGGAGGTTCACAGGGCTTTGGTTTCGGATTTTGCACTTAGAAAGCTTCAGCAGGGTTTCTCCGGAAACTTCCAGCTGGCCTATGACCAATGCACGCCGCTGCGCTGCGGCTTTCACGGACCTTGGGACAAGATGGGGTCTCCATGGGTCTCCTATCAGGGAGCATTGAAGCTCGGGAGTTGCGAACATGCCCAAACCCTAAACCCTAAACCACAGAGCCCGGGGTCGCGGCAGTGTGGGCCCCATGGTCAGTGAACCATGCAGAGCGGAGGGCACCGAACGGATGCTGCCAGCAACTTCCTGAAGCCATGCGGTCAAGGAGGCCTTGAGTTCGGTCACCATAGCTACTCACAACGTCATCGCCCATAACCGAACAGACACACACAAACACACAAGTGTTGAGTTTGTACAGGCAGGTCCTCTGACTGCGCTTGCTGTTCGAGCTCTTGTAGCAACTTCTCCTTGGAGGCCAGCTGATCCTGTCACTTCCAGGCTCGCACAGTGGCAGGGTCTGGTTATTATAGTGTATTATTATATTATATTATATTATATTATATTACATTATATTATATTATATTATATTATAGTATAGTATCTTATGGTAACTTCCAGACTCTCACAGTGCCTGCTCGCAGCTGTCTACACCAGGGTCTCTTTTTCCACCAAAACGTATCTCGCCCTTGATGCTGAGGACCCCAATTTAAAGAACGTCCTGGCCACCCAAGACTTCTGTTTAGGGCGCTTATAGTCATGACCTCCCCCCCCTGGGCCTGAAGAGCAGATGCCTTCTGCCGGAGAAGCCCCTCTGCCGCCTGGACTTGAAGTTGCGAAGCGATAGCCGGGCTCTCGCTTGCCTCAGACAGCATGCGGTTTAGGGTTTCAGGCTTGAGGGTTTGGGGTATATATACGTATTTATATGTATACATATATACATATAAGTAAATTAAAGATATTCAATTCAATTATATTCTATTCTATTATGTATCTTACATAGTATATATATATATGCATCTAAAGGCTCCTCTAAGCCTCTCAGAAGGCACAGCAGCGGTGGTCTGATCTACTACCCGACTTGAGCTGGCGGCCGCCTGCTTCCAGTGCAGCAGCTCATCCTCCATCGACAACTTTGCATGAGCTTTTTTTTGAGAGCCTTTTTCCATCCGCAAGGTCTGGAGAGCATTGCATGAGGGTTTAGGGTTCAGGGTTTAGGATACCGGCTCAAAAGACAATTTTTTTTGTTGAACCCTCGTGTCTTTTGGCCGTGCGCCTCTGGACTACCGATTTAGTTAACAAACAGGGTTTAGGGTTGAGGATTTAGAGCACGCCTTTGTCAAGCCCTCGTCGTTACGGCATCTGTCCTCATGCGACTGCACTTTGGCGGTCACCCTCAAGGACTGCACCTGCCACAGCAGCGCCCCAGAGCTACACGTCTTCCGACATGCATCTGCCATATAATATACTAGAAGATACCATAATATATACTGTGATATACTAGCATATACCATAATGTACTACAAAATACTGTAGCAAAATCCAGCCTCCTTTGCCCAGGTCTGCAAATCTCCAGTGAACTGCCCCATGGCTTGCTGCTGCACCAATACAATCTCCTGCAAGGGCACAGCCTAAACCCAAAACTTCCACCACTGGCAAACCTGCCCCTGCAACCAGAGTCAGAACATGAGAAGCATCCCGCGGAAAATCCAGAGTTCCACGTGCAAGCCATGGTTTGGGACAGAAAGATGCCCTTTTGCCAAGTCCTTGAAAACTCTCAAAACAATCCAGATTCGTAAAGATTCGGACTGATGGGAGTCAGAGTTGGCACACCACCGGCACCTCTGAAATTATCTGCCTGGTGTTTAGTTGGGAATGGGGGAGTGGATTGTAGGGATTCCTACTCAGCACCAGACAGTCAGGTTGTCGGACTGACAGGTTAAGTGGCAAGTCTCCTTCTCCAGGTTGGCCTTCTGACTCTCCGCCTGGCAAATTCAGAGCTGCATGAAAGGGGTCCAACACATGAAGCTCGAAAAAGCGGATTGGAATCAAGGTTAAGCTGCACCACTGGGTGCTTGAGGGGTGCCAGGCCTTCCCTCTTCAACGAGGTCTAATAAACAAATATCGGGTTCAGGGGAAAACTGTGCATGAGATCGCTGCTTCAGGCCTCGTGCAGACCCAAGGCCAGCAAGTCAGATTCATCTTCAAGCGTCCTTATGTCCTGTCGGGGTGAGCTACACCCATCTGTGCTCACTGAGGGTGGTGAGGTCCATGTACGTCCTGCTCGACTTCTTGTAGCTTGGAGTACAGCCTATTGCCCTGACTGACCTGGCTTCTGGAAGTCTTTCAGAGCCGGCACTTGCATCTGCTGACAAGGCCTGTGATTTCATCTGCTCCATCACGGACCGATACTCCTCCTTGCCACGGCTTTCATGTTGCAGACCGGAGTTGGGCAAGGGCGGCATGCCTGATGATGCTTCTGATCTTTCTGCAGGGCCTCCACACAAGAACGGCTGCTTTGGGCATCTCAGAACAACAGAAACTACGTAACTATTCATCTCAAACCCTACACCCTGAACCGCGAACTGTAACCAGGTGGGAGTTCCCGAAGATAGGGGACCCTAGTTCAGCACCCGAAATAGTAGGATCCTTATTATCAGGACCCCCAAAATAAGGTACCCCTAATTACTTGTCGGAAACTCCCAAACCCTAAACCCTATAGATCCCTTATAGGAGCCCTGAAAGGAACCCTTATGGATCCCTTTAAAGGCACCCCTACTTTTCGGAAACTCCCATGTTCACGTCAGGTTCCAAAGAAAGGTCTTGCAGCCTCGCCTCGTGTTTCATCTCGGCCTCGCGGCTTTCATTCGATGCCTTGCCACACATGGCCGGTTCCGAAAATTAGGGGTACCTTATTCTGGAGGCCTTATAACAAGGATCCTACTATTTAGGGTGCTATATATTGGGGTTCCGAAAATTTATTCTGGCGTCCTTGTAATAACGATCCTACTATTTAGGGTACTATAAAAGGGCCCCCTGTTTTCGGAAACTCCCACATCTCAACGTGCAGAGGGCACGGCCCAAGCCGAAGTTTTCGGAAGGCAAGAGAAAGGGAACCTAAACTCTAAACCCTTCGAGCAGCATGCGGACCTCTTGAAGAGAAGCTGCTCTCTGCGACAAGAGTTCCTGGTCGAATCAGTGCAGATCTGGGCCACTAGACATTCAGCGCCGAGCTTCTTGAAGCAACTCTACTCTCCGTTGTTTTACGACTCTCCAAGCTTGCGGTTGCTATCCGAGCGAAATTTCAAGCCCCACTGCCCCGAAGTCTCTGCGGTTCGAGAGGCCTTGAGAAGCTGCGACTTCCTGCTTTCGGCATCCTGTCGGCGAGAGTGTCGCTCCACTGGCCTAAGGGGTTTAGGCTTTATATATGTATATATCATTGTATAACATGTTATATTGTATTATATTTCGTTATGTATATATATATATATATATATATATGTATGTATTATGTGTATGTGTATATGTACTTTTTAAGGTTTGGGTTTAGGGGAGAACTGGCCTCGGCGTGCTTGTCGCCTCAGGCTCTGAAAGCGCATGCAGCAAGCGGAGGTTATTGTCATGCAGCCTCCTTCGACGGGTTACAACCTGGACCCCAAAAGTATGTATATAGAATAATAGCCTTTTATGGGTGTTGGGCAAAGATCTTACGTGCTTTTGGGGGTTTAGCAATTCGATTACGTCTATCACACTGGGGAACTAGGACCTACACTCACCTGATTACCCTTGCAGAGAACTCTTGCTTCCAACTTGGGGCAGCACCGCCGTCAGGCAGGTCAGCCTTGCCACTTTCAGCCTGTGGTAGTGCCAACACCGAATCTGATGGCTGGTGGTTTCGGCTCTGTCGAGCCTTCCTCAGAAGTTCCTCCTGCTTGGATTTCATCGCCTGCAAGATGTGGCCCCAACACCGGAGGCAATCCGCTCCGTTTAAAACACGCATTCGCTTCCGCAGCTCCTCTATTTGCCGCAGTAAAGATGCGGCTTCGGCTTCGTGGGTCTTCAATGCCTGCAGGCCGCACACAGCGACATACCATGCGAGGTAACCTCAATGTGGCTACTGTGGAAAGGTCCAAAAGCGCAACTACAAGCCAAGGCAGTCGCTTGCAGATCCTTCGCCATGGCATCCTGTCACTACTGACCCTCTCTGTTTCCTGGGAGTCTTGGATGCAACGATTTCGCTCTGACGTCCATGTCTCCATGGTTTTACACAAGTCGACCGTACGGACATGTCCTGTTGCAGCTCTTTCTTGGCATCCTCGATTTTCTGTAGGCTCCCAGCACGAACCTTAGTCTGTCATGCATCATCTACATGCACGCCCGAAGCACGATGGAACCCTTCCTTCTCGAACTCGCGGCGTAGCTCCGCCAGACGCTCCTGTGCACGAGAACTTGACGAGAGAGGCAGGATGAGCTACTAGTGCTGCTACTATAGTAGTATTTCTACTACTACTACTACTACTACTACTACTACTACTACTACTACTACTACTACTACTACTACTACTAGTACTGCTACTGCTACTGCTCCTACTCCTGAGCGCTGCCACAAGGTGCCGTCCTTCTCCACACTGCAGGCAGCTGCGACAGCCTGAAGCACAGCAGCTGGAGCCCTTCCGCACCGATCATGCAAGGGTCTTAAGAACACTTAACTCATCAACATTCGTCAACATTTGCCCCGTTTAATCTTTTGACCACATCCCCTGCTGAAGGCATCATGCTGGCTTGACAATGTTTTCGGGGCCAGAAGCCCTAATTTGAGGGTTTGGGTTTCAGGGCGTAAGCCCTGAGTTCTAACTAAACCCCAGATCAAGGTCCCGAATTCGAGGGCCTCCTGCTTCAGTGCGAGCTCTGCGCGTCGCACCCGCAGCTCACTGACCTCGGATTTTGGGTGTTGGGGCTCTTGTTTTGGGTTGAAGGTTTTGGAGTCTCGTTGCTCAGAATAGTGGGAATTGGGTGTATCTTGATCCATGGACTTGCATCTTGTTGCATCAACGTCGAGAAAGTCGACTTGTGGAGCCATGCATGCATTGTGCCGACGCAGCATGTGCTCATTGACCTCAACAACGATCTTTAGACGGCTTGCTTGTGATACATTTCTTGGGAACGGACCTGTTCCGCCACCTGCAGGGCTGCTGTGCAAACCCAAGGCAATACATCCGAGGGAGACCAAACCATGCAAGGCCTTTAGCTCTGCATCTTTGGATGTCGATGCTCGGCCATGGTGTGCCTCATGAGCGGCTGGCTCGGTGAGCATCCTAAATTTACTGGAAAATGCTATGATACACTACAAGACAACTGCAACTGTACCAAATAGTCTAAAACCTCCGCCCCAAAACCCTAAACCCTAAATCTACCTGAAATAAAACTCTCTGGTTCTAGTGATAGTAATAGTACTAATAATATTAAAGTTCGTACTAGTAACCATTTTATAGCAAGAGTAACAGTATTAGCAATAGCAACACGAAAACCTTCCGCTTTCCCCAGCTGGGCCTCCATGAATTTCTCATGCTCGGCCTTTTGCTCACTCAACGTGCTTTTGAGTGCTTGCGCCAGCACCTCCTCAGGAGCCGCTGGCAGGATCGAGGCGACAAGAGTAGAGCATGTTGTAGTTTCCAATATAGTATGTTAAAGAAGATGATCGTTCAGTATAACGCTATTTATTACAATATTATCGTAGACTATAGCGGTATTTGTATCACGGTAGACTAAAATATGACATCTGTTCACTATCCCGGTGTTGTCCTGTTGAGCTGCATCAGCCAGCAAAGCTTCCAGCTCCTGAAAGAACACAGACAAACGTCTCCCCTCCCCGCACGCATCCCAGGACAGGCTCTGTCCCCCTCGAGCTTCGGCACAGAATCAAACGCCTATGGCAGCTTCCAAAAGGCTTCTTGTCCCCTACAAGCGTGATGTGCGGCGATCTGCTCAAGAACTTTTGACCGAGCACAACATTACACAATCAACTGAGCTGTGACCTGCAACGGAATCCACAACCTCTATGAATCGGAACCCTCATGAAACTCTGTGAATCGGAACCCTTCAACAACTCTATATATCGGAACCCTTGTCACTATACATCGGAACCATTATAGAACTCTCAACCGTCGTCTCGTGCCGAGAGCGGCCGGGCCTGGCGCTGCCGGTCGATCTGCTCTTCGGCCTGACGTGTCTTCCGTGCCTGGAGCAGAAAGCAAAACAATAATATGAGTAGGGTTTTCTTGTTTAGGGTTCGGGGTTTGAGTTAAAATTGTTTTTGAACGCCGTTTTCCGTCCAGCATCGCACTGTTGTAAGGATTCTGCGTTGCGGAAGGCCTGTTTGCCCTCTACCCCGCAAGCCTCTGATTCATCACCCGGAACTATTCCCGCAATCGCGTCCACATGTGTGGTTGCACAATTCCGTGCAAACCACCATCCGAGGGGTATACGAGTGGGACATATCCAGCACCTCGTGAGACACTGGGGGACGTTGCAAACTTGGCCGTGTAGATTCTTTCAAAGATTCCCGAACCCGTTGCCGGTGTACCAGTTTTGTCGCCCGGCGCATGACTTTCCTCCAATTCGCTCACTTTCCAGCGAGTCGTCCTCTCCCCGCATGTTGATTGTGCTAACACCAAGCCACTTCGGAGCCAAAACTCCACTGTGAGCTGCCGTGCCCTGGTGGCCCTCGAGGGAACATCGGCATCGAACCGAAGTCCATCAGGTCGGCAGCTTCAGGTTCGCGTCCACATCCTTGATTGAGCTGTGGAGCCAAGTTCTGGGCGGACAGTTTGGCAGCTCTGTGGGCTTCGGGCTCTCCTTGCTGGCTCGCCCAACCACTACCGCAGCGATCAGGACCGCGCTCGCCGCGCGGTCTTGTGCTTTGCTGCCTCCTAAAGCGACGTGCGACTCGTCAAGAGTCAGCTTTGCATTCGGGACGCGGCGAAGGAGAACCATTGACCGACCCTCGGCGCTGCGCATCATCGCAGCACTGATGGAAGAGACGAGTTGAGGGTTTAGGGTCGGGATATGCAAACGAGAGCCTACTTAGCTAACTACGGTGGTCCAGATAAGGAAGTAAGAAAATTTTGCTATAGTCCGTTTATGTTTTAGGGGGGTCCGCTTGTAGCCCTTTGAAGGTTTAGGGTTAAGGATTCCCCTATTACCCTTTTAGTTTCTGGGGTTTAGGACTTCCTTATGTACCTGTTTGTGTGTGGCTTCTCAGGGACTTGGCTACTTCACCCTGGCGACCTCCGCCTTCGCCGTCGACTTCGCAGTATCCAAGGATGATCGGAGGTCCAAAAGCATCCTGGGCTTGCTTAATGTAGGGGACTTTAGCATTGCCTATACTATCTTGGCGATGTTCCTCATTATCATTTTTACGGCCCCTATATTAAGAGGCTTAGGGTGTGGGGCGTGCAGAGCGAGGCGCTTAAGGGGGCTTCGGGTTTTTTGTTTAGGAAGAAGGATCTGAGGGCTTCTTCACAGCCCTCAAAGCTTCTCTAAAGCTTAACACCCTTCATTCGGCGCAGGTGGGACATGTAAGACTTAAGCCATGTAATATAGGGACTCTAGCATTACCTATACCATTTTGGTGGTGTACTTAAGCCATGTCTCTGCTCCAGCTCATCCTTCTTCTCCCGAGCCAGCCGAGCCTGGACCTTTCGAATCTCTGGGAGCCCAGGCGACAACGTCCCAACCCGAAGCCCAGGACAGTATCATAATGTATGATTACGTGCTACTCTGTAGTATATGACTCTATCATTACATGCTAATCTATAACATGGTAATTATGACTCATGACTGTATCATTACATGCCACTCTCTATGAAAATAAACGATGACTATAGTTATAATACCTGGTTATATTATAGCAGTTTGCGGGGGCCTGCTTCTCGGGCGCCTTCTTCTGCGCCTCTGCCAGCTTCTCAAGCACTGCCTCTCAGACCAGCAAAAACACGGAAAAGACTCGGTGAGTCGAAAATGGGAGTTTCCGAAAATGAGGGGGGTACCTTGATTTTGGGGTCCTTGTAATAAGGATCCTACCTTTCTAGGGTAATCTCTTCGGGTCCCCCAATTTTCGGAAACTCCCAAGATCAGATCTTGGAGCCTTCTGCTCCTCATCCTGCTGCTTCGATCTGAAGGCATCAAAGAGACAGACCCGCTTTGCACCAAGGGGGCTCTAACTTCCAAGGCCCCTGCAATTCCTGATGCTCTTCAAGCTCGGACTTCAGCTGCACAAAGCGTTGAAGAAGCGCTTCCTCCTCCAAGGCGGGCCATATAGCTCCTCGAATTTTCTCAGAACCTTGCCCCGCAGCCTTCATCTCGCTTTCCATGGCGGTCCTGGCCCGTGCAGCTGCAGGCATCATTGCTGCATCTGGTATCTTGATGATGTGACTAGAGGCCAAGAGGGGCTTGTTCAGATCTCTAGCTCGGGTATCCCTGCGAATCCCACAACTGTACTCCATTCGTTTGCTAAATCACCCAAGCCTAAGGTCCCGAACCTGGCCTGGCAGCAGAAGCACGAAGCTTGAGAGCGGCTGCAGATGCGCCTGTCCAGTCGCAACATCTGCCCGTTACGCATCACCTTAATCCCTAAAGGACCGTGGACCCTAAAACAGACGCTAAACCTTGGAAGCTGCCCCCACCCTGTAATAGTGACTATAAGGATTATATAGGATAATATTAGGGCCCTATTATATTCCTATTATACCGCTATTACAGGGTGGGGGCAGCTTCTAAGCTAAACCCCAAAAGACCCTCAACCCTAAATGGGAGCTTCCGAAAATAGGGGACCCTAATATAGTACCCTAAATAATAGGATCCTTATTATATGGGCCCCCAAAACAATTAAATAAGGTACCCCTAATTTTTCGGAAACTCCCAAACCCTAAACCCTAAACCCTATGGATCCCTTATAGGAACCCTTAAAGGAACCCTTATAGATCCCTTTAAAGGCACCCCTAATTTTCGGAAACTCCCTAAATGACCCGAAACTCGAAGTCCCCCCCTCTGAGGCCCCAACTTTGCACCTCCTGCCGTCTTCGACTCAGCTCCTGGGCACCCCAAAAAGACCCTTACCACGGCTGAAAATTAGGGGTACCTTTAAAGGGATCTATAATCCCAGGGTTTGGGGCTTAGGGTTTACAAAAAAAGGGGGGGGCGTTAGAGTTTAAAGATCCTAATATGGGGCCTTAGTAGGAGTTGTGGTGTCTACTTCGGTATGGTAACACCCCCGACCCTGCAACCCCAAAGCCTACAAGCCCCCAAAACCCAAGCCAGGTACGGAACCCTAAACCCTGAACCTCCGAAGCCGCTGCTCTCCGCTCCTCCTCCAAAGAGGCTAAGTGCCGGCTCTTCACCTCCAGGGCCTGTGGAGACGTTTGGAAAATAGCCACTATAGCAATGTCAGTACGACGGTTGATGATATAAATCCTGCATTACCCATAATAAGGAATATACCATAATTCCCATATATTCCCTATTATGGGTAATGCAGGATTTATACCATCAACCGTAGCAATCATAGTGGTGGTAGTGGTAATGGTAGTGGTAGTGGTAGTGGTGGTGGTGGTAGTGGTAGTGGTGGTGGTGGTGGTGGTGGTGGTGGTGGTGGTGGTGGTGGTGGTGGTGGTGGTGGTGGTGGTGGTGGTGGTGGTGGTGGTAGTGGTAGAACGGTTCAAGGATTTGGGATTTTGGAATCATTTGGGCTTCAGTGATTCGCATTTAGGGCTAGATGAAGAGCCCTTGTTGTCTAGGAGCGGAGTGGGATTGCGGCATCTCGGCAAAAGCCAAAGGGGGCTTTTATCAAAGGGGGCCTTTTCGGGATTCAGGCTGCCCGACAACTACAATAGGGTTGGTGGAATCGGACATCTACCAGCACAAGGTCAAGCCGATCGAAGTAGCAGCTCAAGGGGGATGCTTTGCAAATACTCAATCATGCAACTGGCGTTGAAACACAAATGCTTGGACAAGGCTGCTCTTGGGCTGAACAATGGCAACACTGCAGGACGGCTCAGGGACTTGGGACAGAAGATTGCCAGTGCGTCCGACCGCCCGGCCAAGCGTGACAAGAGCATAGCGGCCACGGGTGGCCAGGAAGGAAGAAACCCGTGTGAATCTCAATGTGACGAATATCAAATGCTTCGGGATTCAGAAAGCAACTCAGCGAAGAAAAGAAACACTTATCGGTATAGAGTACTGAGCAACAATACGAAGATTGGGGATGGCTGTAAATGAATATCCTGTTGCAAAAGCTTGGACAATTCGGTGCTCGCGGTACCTGCAAACGATCAATGCATCAGGGGATGTGTTTTGCTGCAAAAGATGTCCGGGGCATTTTGCGGGAAAATGCGGGGATTTATAAATTCCTGCAAAACGCGAAGCCGTTTTGCGGTAAAATGCGGGGATTTGCGGGGAATTGTAAAGCTCAGTTTGTAATCTTCGGCACATTTTGCGGGAAAATGCGGTGATTTGTAAATGCATCGCAACGTTTGTGATGCGTTTCCCATGAAAGGCAATGTCTGAGCTGCCGCTCATTGCTAAATTGACGAGGCCAGACTGCATCAATGTTCTGCCTTAATGACCATAAGCAGCATGAAACAGCTCAATCAATTTCCGTACCGTCAAGAGCCAACACTCGTTCGGACAAACTCTACTGGGAATCGTATCGACATGCTACTCGCGGACTGTCTGTTACCGACTCTGGCTGAAAGCTGTTGCAATGCCAGCATGATTGCACAAACTCGTGGCGATGCAGCAGGAAACTTTGCTCACCAGACGCTACTGCTGTTCGTGGGTTCTTGCTGTCCGGCTTACCAGCCCATGTTTTGTCAACAAGCTCTCTGGCTTCGAAGCCATCCCCTCCCGTGCAAGCGGTGTCATGGTTTCGAGCTGGCTCCAGCTTTCCACAAAGGAGAAGCTTCGTTTCTTTGGCTGATGTGCACTCGCAGGAGCAGAAAGAGAGATCGTCCCAAGAACAACCGTTTGCTGAACATAGTGGTGAGATAGCATGGATGGCCCACCCGTGCAACAATCTCCCGCTTCGCCAAAGGACCTTTGGGAAAAAGCCCCCTTTAGACCTTTCCGAGCATCGGGTGTTAGCGATTTTGGAGTTTGGGGTTTGCGGGATTAGGGCTGTAGGGCTCGAGGATTGATGCTTTTCGACTTGGGTTTCCAGGGTCCAAGGCTTTAGGGTACTCAGTGATTGTTGTTGGGGATGGTGATTGTTTTGGGGGAGGGCTATCGTTGGGGCTTACGAGTGAGTTGGTTTACCGGCTCTGGCTTAGGGGTCTCGGGTTTAAGGCTTCGGACTCCGCTGTTGTTCCAATGCCACTACGCGCTTCCCCCCCAGGTCCCTGTCCCTAACCATTATGTAGTAATTTTAAATATTATATTATTATATGAATGTAATGTAATATACGATTTCCAATACTCTCCAATGCCCAACGAATACAGTAATCCGACTGCTTGGGCACCGGGCCTCGGTGCGCAAGGACTTCTTCTTGCTCAGAGCCTCCACGAGCAGAAGATGGAAGGGTTAGAAGCATCATAGAACACCGGACGAGCTAAATCTCGCCAATCCATCTAAACCCGAAACTGTAAACTTAAACCCGAACCCTAAACAAATGTGATTCGCGCCTCGAGTGCAGTTTGTGTCTTTTCAATCTTCTGCTTGGCCTCTTGCCGGGAACCTTTTTGCAGCTTCGGAGCATGAGCTGCCACAAAACCCTCCCCTCGCGGTCCATAGTCTCAAAAAATAGGGATTACTAGAGCTTCTTGACATGTCAGGGGTCCTTTACTCAGGGGCGTTTAATATCCTACTAGTCTGGATCTAGCTTAGGGACGCCTATGTTCTGAAACTCCCACATCAACTCCAATCTAAAACATGCCAGCCCGGCGCTCGACATTCTGAGCTGCCAAGTCCACTTCTGCCTCCGTGGAACGCAGGTTTGCAAGAGAGTACACTCGAGCTCCGTAATTCTCAGGAGCCGGCAACTTCTTGGTCGAGTTGCTGTTGAGCCTGCGAATGGCAGAGGCACCTCTATGTTACCCTGCAATCCATATGGGAGTTTCCGAAAATTAGGGGTGCCTTTTTATTTTGGTTCCTTACACTAATATCCTTCTATTTAGGGCACTATTTGTACTAATTAGGGTCCCCTATTTTGGGAAACTCCCAAATCTGTGGACTGGTGCTTCAAGCAGTTGGGCGTCAGTTTTGGCATGCGGCGCATGGTCGACTTCGGCGGTCCGGTTCAGAAATCCCATCTGAGGTGTTCTGGTGGATGTCCCGGCCAACAGGTTCCACCCAACCGGATACCGCCAGCATGGCATCTTTCTCAACAGGCAAGACATTACCTAGGTGGGGCTTTTAAAGCGAATGCAAAATGTTAGTAAGTAAGATCCTCTTAAGCCCAATAAGCAAAAACAAAAAATGTCCCAAAGCCCTACCTAGTTACGCTGGTTTCCATTTCGTGTAATCCTCCTTGGCAACAGGCCGCTGATCCTCGAAAAATGACATGGCCTGATCCTGACAGGAGGATGTGGTTTGCTCTGGCTTCTTACTTTTGGGATCTTAGGGATGCAGTGCTGGGGACACACCCTGGTGCACAAAACAGGCAGCTAATTCCAGGCGGCTGGCGCTTTTGCGAAGAACATGCTCTCTGCCCTGGATGAAGAAGGTACACGGCTTCTCATGCTTGTAGAAGTACTTGGAGCGCAGGCAGTAGGCTGGATTCAAGTTGAACCAAGAAGGCGCAATCTTGGCAGCCACCTGAGACAGGGTGTCACTGCGTGCTGCTACACATGCTGGACAAGAGTCGACATGGAGTGAAATTGGGCACCTCTTGGTAGGTGAGCTTCGTTGGCACATGCTCCTTGACATCTCCGAATTTCGGCACAAGGAACCTTGCAGCAGGCCCGGCGTCTGGCGCACACCAGAGATCTTAGAGAATTCTTGCAGGTAAGACTCTTCAGCATACACCTTAGCGGAAGCAGTCTGAAAGCAAGGGACCACTAAACTTCCTCATTGCTTTCAGAGCACCAGTGCAGGGTACCATGCGCAGCAAAGCTCAGAATCAGCGCCAAGCCAAGCGCGGAATCCTGGCTCGGGCCAGGGCCCGGTCCACGAAAGTTGATTATGATGTACGGTGATATGCTGTCAAGTAGAGTATACTGTAAATTCACTATGAATTTATGCTACTATACGATACTACGATATGCTACACTATAGTAAGCTACAGCATACTGGGATACAATACTATACATTTTGTACTATATTTTCATGGACTATGTTATAGTATACTATAATTGACGGATATGCTACCAGATCGGATGCTGCCGGGACAGGACAACCAGGCGCAGCATGCTCCAGTGTGAGTGACTGTCTTTGGCATCCCCACAGCGTCAAGTGTAGTGGCGAGCGCATCCCCGGACCGATCGAACAAAACCGGAACTCTAGGGTTGAGGGATTAGCATTGCGGTGAGTGGAGGAAATCTTGCACCACCACGCATCACATAGAAATTTTGATTAGGGTAAGCCTGCTAGCAACGACCCACACCGCCTTCTTAACATTGACGACCGACCTTAGGGGGGAGTGCAAGATTTAGGTCATTGGAACGATGTTGCAAAGCCTCGTATTCATAACAGTGTTAGGAAGGGAGCGCGGGGAGAAGCTAGTTGCCGTATCTTCACTGCAGTGCACGGTTTCCTCCACCCACAGTAGTAGTGGTACTGGTGTTGTACTACAATTACAAATAGTTCTCGGTATTCGTATTGATATTGCAGCACGAACCACTTCAGCACGCCTGCAGGCAGAAGCTCTCGGTTGAGCAGTTTACTTTCTGCACGAAGGCCTCAGATTGCGCAGGTTTGTAGAATGAACGGAAAGGCGCTTCGACTCATGGGTTTTGCAAGGGGCCGAGGTTGGAAGGCCTAAGGCTCGATAGGCTCCCGACTTATGTGCTGCTCCCTTCAGTCTTCCTTCATAATCTGCAACAGTATGGGGACCGAAGATCCCATCCCTGTAGTCCCCTTTAAGCAGCAACAACAGCCGCTTCGCAGCAGCTCGGTGGCTCAGGGTGCATGCACGATTGTTAATGCCAACGGCGATGACAGAAGTTGGAGGATCAAGCAAGCACTGGAAAACTGCTTGAACTGTGGGCGTGGACTGCTGATGTCAGCAATCCGTGGTGGAGGAAGAGGGAGGGCGAAGCACTCTGTGCAGTCGTACAATGCGGTGTGTTCTTCCGCAGGCACAGAGACACAGCAACGAAAGAGCAATTCTCTTCTAGGCATGCAATGTGCTGCATCACTCCAAGTCAAGATGCTGCCAGCATGAGCGAACAGGGAAGAATCAGGAGAAGCTGAGCGTAGTCATCAACCACAGAGCCTTGGCGTCTTGAGAACCCTACGATGAAGCCCTTTGGGCATGCAGACCTTCAATCGACCGCCGTGATGGTTGGGTCAGGATTGATTGTGGCACTTTTCGACGGAGCTGGTGGGAGTAACTTGCCAAGCCACTGCTGAAGCAGAAAGATGGGACGCATCGCAGGACACGGAAGTGATCGAAGCAGATGATGAAACTGGGCCAAGCCAGGACAGCTGAGACCAAGTGCAAGGACTGACATGCTGCGTGCACTTTGTTCATCCGAGATTCACATGCGACAGGATGAGGCCAACGAACAGTGGTATAGTGTAGCCACCAGGCAGAAAGAAAATCAGAACTGCTGCAGCAATGTTGATTAAGACGTCAGCATACCGTCCAGAGTCCATAGGCACGAAGACTTGCAAAGCCTGACAAGCATGGAGACAGGCAGGTTGGCAACGGCAGGGCCGGTATGACCTAAACCCTAAACCGAGTCGACCTGCTGGGCTTTGTAGCCCTTGATATGCGGAAACGTCTTGACCACCAGGCGTGCCAAATGGAGCGTGAAGCAGTTTGCGAAGAGAGCCTCTCCTGAAGGTCTGACTTCAGGCATCTGTTACAAAGCCCTAAACCCTAAACCCCTAAACCCTAAGCCACAAGCTCCGTGTCCTATGAAAGGAACCAGAAACGTAGACGGCCAGCAATACTTGTAGACCTGAAAGGCGAGCTGTCGCCTCGGCTTCTGGGACGCCAAGCCGCGTGACTTGCAAATAGTGACATAATGTATACACATTATATAGATGTATATAGAATATGGGATTCAGAATATAAAGTAAAGCAGATATTTCTAGTATATAGTGTATAGTGTACAGTAGATAAAAAGTATGTATTAACTATATAGCATATAGCACAGTATATCGTGTATAGTAGTATAGTATATAGTAAATAATAGTTTTCGTATATAGTACAGACTATGCAACTCAGATTGCTCCCAGGCCGCTGAATTTCGAAGCTCTCGAACAGAGCTTGGGCACGTGTAAGATCAGAGACGAGGACGCCTCCGTAAGTTCGCGCATGATTGGCGACCTCGGCAGATGCGCTGCAGTTTGCTGTGTTCGTTCGGCCTGCTGAATTTTCTCGGTCGAGACGAGACACAGCTGTTCGATACGCGATGTAACCGCCCACAGCAGCATCTAAGAGAATGTTGAAGAGAATAGCAAAGGTGTAGAGCACCTTCGCACAGCAAGAAAGAGAGATCGCTAGCATATTGTAGACACTTGCAACACTTCCACGTTCTGCAATGCTCGTGTTCGCTGGGTATGCGACCATGTAAACCCCTGCTTCGGTGTCTCGCAGCATGTGGCCGATACGCTTGGCTGCCTCTGCGCAAGTCGTGTACATGATCAGGTTCCCCAGCACCACGATGAGCGTCAATGACATGTTCATCAGCGCCGACGGCTTGTCACCGTTTGAGTAAGAGAAGGATGCTGCGTAGAAGGCATAGGGGAGGTAGATGCAGACAGCCCAAGCTGCACCGGCGAGAGCGATCATCTTGATGCTCGCGAAGAGCCGCTCCCGTCGTAGCTTGCCGGGGATGCTCATGTTCTCCCAGAGGATGCCCAGGGGCTCTGTCACAAGGGGCTTGAGCGTTAGCGTTGTTTCGCGGAAGGGGATGCTCTTGCACTTCTCGAGTGCAGCGTCCCGGGCAGTCTCTGTTCTGAAGACCACAACAGCTGTCGGAGAGCTTTGCAACTTGGTGCAAAGAGCCTCAGGGGGCTCTGACGAAACCTTGTCTTCCGCCTTCTCTGCCTCTGGAGCCTTCCCGGCTGTCGCAGCCTTCTCCTTCTCCACCTCTGCGGCGGAAGAGGAGGCTGTCGCTGCCTTCTCCTTCTCCGCCCCTGGAGCCTCGGATTTCGCGTCTTGTGCCGGCGCAGCTTGCGCTGCAAGCTCCTCTGGCGGTGGGGGTATGGTGTCGATGCCAAGCATGCCCGTGAGAATCACTCTGTCGAAGATGCGAAGCCACTTGGGCCGCTGTCTTGAGAAGGTCTGAACCTCATCGGCCTCTTTCTCGCCTGCCTTGTCCTGCTCGGCTTTCAGATTCTCCAAGGCCAGAACATCTTCCGCAAGGATCTTGGAAATTTGCTCGTTGTACTGGCCGGTGTTCTCGCCCACATGCCATCCTATGGAGACCCCAACAACTTCCTTGGTCTTGGAGTCTTGGACTGACATGGGCTGGCTATGACTATGATGTGCAGAAGAATTGCTGAATTCGAAAGCGAGGCACCTCAGAGCTGGCCTTTTCCATCTCTTTCTTAAGCAAGTCCTCCAGCTCCTCAGAGCCACTGATGGCTGGCAGGCCGTCCAACAGAGCCACGAAGTCTGCATGCGTTGCGAACACGTTCAGTCCTCGGAGTCTGTTTGTGATTACAGTGAACCCCAGAAGGTCCGACCACGAATTAAGGATGATTCGGGCTGGGTTACCTAAGCTTTACCTTAGTTGCATCAGGATAACGACCTCGAACTTTCTGGCCCCTGCTCTAGACACATGGGTAGTTGTCAAGATTATGCCCCCTTTTTGGGTACCCTAAAAGAATAGGTGCCGTATTCTAATAGGGACCCAAAAAGGGATCATAATTTTGACGACCACCCACATGGACCCAGGGCCGTTCCCCCAATCCACTTCACTGTGGAACTCTGAGGCTGCTGCTGTTGAAGGTCCGCCGCTGATGGATAGCGAAGAGCATGCAAAGCACCACAGAGATCACGTAGGCCGCAAGCACGAAGCAAGACTTCGCCCACATGTAGGTCTGCTGGGCTTCAAAGCCGTGGTGAATGACATTGCACAGCTCCTTAGTTGCTGAGTTCATAAACCCCCAAAAAGTGTACACTTTTGGTTTTGTAGTAGATAATATTATCCCAAAAAGTGTAAAGTGTATCCACTCAGCTACTAAGGCTCTCTCGGAGACTTTGGATCTTCGGTCCCCAAAGCAGACAGTTGGGCACCGGTCAAGCTCAGGAAGGTCACCTTGCACGGTCGCTTGCTAACTGAAAGCCCGATGCAGTGGTCCTAGTGAGTGCACCCTCAAAAATCTCAAGATCTCGGGACATAGTCAGGCTATACTATGCTATGATATACTTTGATATGTACGATAATATACCATACTATGAAACACTTTGATATTGCAATAAGATTCTACAATACGCCATACTAAAATGTAACATGCCATATTTTGCCAGAGTAGACTATAATCTAGCAAACCATAACATACTATAATATGCCATAGCAGGTGTAATATACTATCCTGTAACATCACATAACATACTATAACATGCGAAAACAAACATACGAACATATGCTATAACATACATAAGACACGATCTTACATCATAACATAACATACTAGACTATGCCACAACAGACTATACTCTACTATGGCTCTATCTCATCCTCCCCTCTTTGGGCGCCGGCCCCTATGTAGCCCCCGGCAAGGCACCCAGAGGACAAGCAGCACCAAGGACAAGATCATGATGAACACCTCGGAAAAGGGGAAAAGGAGGGACCCTTATTGGGGACCCGTATACCCTATAATGGGCTATCGAATGGGGTATATAATGGCTATATTATATTAAGAACACCTGGGTGGCTGTCAAAATTACGGCCCCTTTTTGGGTACCCTAAATATTATAGGTATTAGGTGCCGTAGTATATTAGGGACCCAAAAAGGCACGGCTAAACGTGAAGCAACAGGATCTCTTGAGCCTAAGCCTTTACTCCCACCAAAACCAAATCCCGATCTCTCAAAAGCCTAGTAATGCCTGAATATCCAACAGCGCTTACTCAACCCCTAAAATTGGCCCTAACCCCCTACACTCCATGAACTCCTAGAGTAACCGACTCCAAACCTAAATTCCTGAACCCCCAACTGCTCTTTTTCATCCCGTGAGGACCTGGTAGCGGAAGAAGAGGACAGAGCCAGGCCCTGCAACAGGCACCTTGGGATTTCTTGCGTAAGCGAAAGAAGGCGCAAAAGCAACCCCGGTAAAGTTAAGGTAATCTCTCGCATGCCAGAAGATGAGGGGAAGGAATTGGGCGTTTACGGGACTGCTGTGTTGCAGCGTCAAGCCTTCAATCCAGTCACAAGAACAGAACGCCGTGTACGACAGCCGGACCCACCACCCGACAAACCCGCTGCAACGCCCCTGTCAATTCGGTGGGCGGCACAGTTTTTAGTTGGGTCCTATAGTCCTATAGTCCTTGAGCCGTTCTTTGTTGCAACTCTCGCGGTGGCGTCTGGAGTCTGGGTGTTGCAAAACCACACTTTCAAGACCAAAACGTACCGTTTCGGATAAGAATCCAATTCTGAAATCCACACTGGTGGCCTCGTTATCACCGGACAATCGTTGTTCCCCGCCGCGGACGTGTTGCGTCGCTCTGAATTGATGGTCGTGACTGCTATGACTGTTGAGTATGTCCCCATGCATTAGAGAATTCCGGGCGATTCTCACGATTCCGCTGCCGTTTGTGTCGCTACTTGGAAATCCTGGGGCCAAGGGCTACCAGGACTGAGTTGATGCCGTCCTTCTCTCCTTGCTTCCGTCTTCCCTACTCTCTTCCTTGCTGTTCTTCTCCTGGTTAAGTAAGAACTCCCTCTTCCATCCAGATCCATCCAGAGAGATGGGTGCTTGTATGTCGGAATTTCTGAACTGATCTAGACAGGGCAATGCGCCTGAAGTGTGTTGGTCTTCAACGGCCAAAGCTGGCGTTCCTCGGGCGCTTCTTCGGTGACTGTCTCGACGGTGCATAGCTTCGTCTGCGTCCGGAACTGCAAGGCTTGTGCCTCTTCATCCAGGTTCACTTTCTTCCGGGTGGCCAGGCTCACATACCAAATGATGAAGTAAACCACAGGAATAAAGAGTGCAATGTAGACCATGCTTTGCACCAAGGTTCCTATAATTGGAACCTGGAAAACGCATGCTCCTTCTTCCAAGGCGAAGCCGCGTAAGCACTCTCCGCAGACATCACTGTGTGCCGTCCGGTTGCAGCGGTTGCATCCTGGAACAGAACCTTACTTCTTCAAGACCACACGAAATGCGGGCAACAATTCAGAGTAGTAATTACCATGCTAGTACGGGTGATAAATGAACACCTGATCTTCAGGTTGCATATTGGAGAACTGAGGAACATCGCCGGCAGAAGCCAACATCGGCGTCCGGGACAGACTGTGCGAGATTGGTCGCGCTGGTGTGGACTCCACAGTCTGTTTCCAACACACATTTGAAGACGCAGTGCTTCCCAGCCATCGTATCTTCGGCAAAAAGAGGGCAAGCTTCAGGGCAGGTTTCATCCTCGCCGATATCGATGCTGTGCCGTGCCTTGAAGCACTCCTTTGGCAAGTTCGGTGGAAGTGTCGCCGAGACTGGAGGCTTCTTCATGACAGCAGCCACAGGCGGTACGCTTTTGAAGTCTGCCGGCAAGCCTGCCTTTTCTGCATGGTTTTGGTCCTCCACGATCCGGCCCTCAGCCTCATCAGTGACGGGAGGACCGTGTGAAGAGATGTGCCAGGTGTCCCTCGCTGGACCGGGCCCTTTGCCAGTGGGGGAGGTCGCCGCTGTGTAGTGTATGTGGCGCAGCATCTGCTCCCGGCTTTTATCGAAATCGTAGGTTTGAGCTTTCACAATGGTGCTTTCCACCTCATCCTCAACGAACCAGCCAGACTGCTGCGCCTCAAGCGACTTTTCGGCCTCTTCAGATCCTTCAGGCTTCAAGCCTGTGTTCCTGCGAAGGAGCTGAGACTCCTGACTCCGCTCCGCTGAAGCACTGCCATCGTATGCAATATGTACATGAGCAGGTTTGGCAGAACCACTGTGTGCAATGGCCAAAGGAAGGAGGATTCCTTGCCAAAGCAAAGGCAAAGCATGTGCCTTGCACATGCTTCTAGGCTTTACACCATCGCCAGCGAACGCATGGCGATGGCTTGAACCTAACCGCAGCGAGAGCGAGATGCAAAGCACTCTGCCATTCATAGATGTCTTCGGTGGAAGTATCAGGTACGCAAGTGCAGCCAAGAGCAACAGCCCATGCATTCCACGATACAAGACCTCCTGGCCTGCTGCAGTTGCGCAATCTCTGCCACGGCACCGGTCAGCTCCGTCGTGGCCTCAACAGTCACGACGATGCTCGAAGCGACATCCCTCCAACATCGCATCACCCAAAGCCTGACATCACCCGTTTTCCCCTCTGATGCTTCAGCGGCCTGAGTTCTTGTGGTCGACAGCACGTCTGACCGCTGAGCCAGCTCGACGTGGATCTGCACCCAACCAGGTAGGCGCTGTGGGGAAATCATTCCGGACACGACGCAGGAGCCTGCTGGTCCTCAAGAGCCTGCTTGCTGCGTCGGCATTCCTGCATTGGACTGGGGGTTTTTTCTTCTCTACTCGTGGCTCCTGTCCCATCCCTGTCGTGCCTCGGCCTTCTTAAGTTCTTCAGCTGCCGCCGTCTCGAGCTTTTCCTGTCACTCCACTGAGGCACCGCACGGCATTATTTCAGCAGCAGATCGGGACCCAGGCCTTTTCGGATTGCAATCGCTCCAGTGCCTGTCGGGCGAGCTCTGCATCCGAACAAGAGCCCCCTTTGGGAGCTGCGCCTGCTCCTCTTGCTGTAGTTGCTTGGACAAGGAGGTGACAGCCTCCTGCGCCGCAGGATCATTTGGCTTCCCACCCGCATTTTCTAAGCTTTGCCCGGCTGCAAAGCAAGTCTGGCAACATGGCCGCCCGGGGAATCTGCTTCACAAGTGTGCCAACGTGGACTTTCACATGCCTCGTCTTCCGCACTCTTGACCGTTCGGTCGAGGAGATCCTGAAAAAAATCCCGCATTGCTTGAAATTTCAGTTCTTGCAATGGAAAAGCCCGTCGCCTGTGTCAAAGAGTCGACATGGCGCTGGATCGTCTTCAGTTGGTTGCGATTCTCACCGAGGGATCCCTCGAGAGCGGTCCCATGTCAGGTGTGAACGAGGCTCATGCACACTTAAAGGATCATGGGACTTAGTAAGTAGGGTTATAAGTAAAGTAACTACAGTTTTAGTTACTCAAACCCCAATTAGGGTACTTATAACCCTACTTACTAAGTCCCATGAACCTCCAAGCAGCCTCCAGCTGCGCAACTTTGGACACTTGGACGGCCAGCTCTCTCTTCACCGCCTGAGCAGTCGATCGAAGGCCCTTGCAGCTCCTCTCCCCAGCCCGTCCTCTCCAACAAGCCTCGGTCGCAGTCCTGGCACCCTCCCCTTCCTGACGGGCCCAAGAGGCTTTAAGTAGGCCAGACTGGGTCGTTAGATCCCTCCTCCTGCAACTCCGACCGAAGATCGTTGGCTGCCTGCTCAGCTTCGCGCAAGCCTCGGTCCGCTGGCACTGCACTCGGTTTTACGGTTTAGGTCTTTAGGGTGTTAGGGTTTAGGGGTTTAGGGTTTAGGAAGTTTCGGGGGCCGCAGCTTGACAACATGGTCGGAAGAAACGCCCCAGCCCCAAGGAAAGCGCGCGTCTCGGCGTCTCTTTGCCGGGCTTCAGCAGCTGCCAAGTTCACGTCGTCGCTTCGATTCTGCTCCTGGTGAAGAAAAAACGTAGGAAATATGCTTTCAGCATTTATATATATATATATATATATATATGTGTGTGTGTGTGTGTGTACCGATGACCACAGCGATGAGCCTAAGTTTACAAGAGACACGAATGTGTTACACGGCTTGTTGACATGTGGAAGACATCATCAAGCCGTTGAGTTGTAGTTTAAAATTACAGAAATGTTCCTTAGCTGCTCCAGCAAGTCGTTGGAATGCAAGTTTTGCTGTAAATTCCAAACTGAAAACACAAACCCGACACCGCAACAGCCCGAACAAGCCGAATCCACCCGAATATCTTCTCTCCCTAGCTTTGCCCCATCTTGAGAATTACAGCACCTGAAAATAGGATGAATTCTAATTGTGTTTCGGTGTCTTTCGGCCAACATTTGTGACTATTCGGCTGTATTAGCGTAACTTGTAAATTCTATATAACCCGAAACCCCAAATCCTAAACCCCTAAATCTAAATCCTACGGTTGATGGACAAAATCCTGCATGACCCTAAGGACTCTAAACTATGGGAATTATGGTATATTCCTTACAGTGGGTAATGCAGGATTTTGTCCATCAGCCGTATCCTAACGAACTGAAGCTTGGATCGCCGCCGACCTCAAAGGCGACATAGGCTGCAATCGCCTTTGGGGTTCAATGCTTGTTTGGTTTAGGGTTTAGGGTTTAGGGTTTAGGGGTTTAGGGGTTTAGGGTTTAGGGGTTTAGGGTTTAGAGTTCCTTTTTTGAGCACCTTTTTCCGCCTAGCAGATAAGGTTGGCGAAATCCACAGTTGTGGGGGGTTTGAGTTTGAGGTTTGGGATTCAGCGGTTTGTAGGGTTTAGGGTTTAGAGTTTGGGGTTCAGGTAGCTTCCACAAGTGTGCCATGTCAGGTCGAGTACGTGCATCGGGCACAGGAGGTGGCCTCATCCAGCTCCTTCTGGAGACTGGCGACGAAAGCTTTTTCGGAGTCCTGGCAAGCAAGTTCCTCAAAATAAAAGGGCAGCACGGCAACGAAATCATCCAACTCCTCTGAGGACGCCTTCTGTTGCAGCTCCTGCCATATGCAGGCAGCTGCACGTTTCCACGTCGAACGCTCTGAACTGCGTGTGACGTCCTTTTTCTGTACATCCAGGACTTCGAGGGCGCTGGCCAGCTCCTGGGCCTCGCAATCACTCGTGTGAGACAACTCCATCCAAAGTTCAAGTTGTTGCTCATGAGACAAGGCAGCTGGAGCAAATAGATGCTGTCACAGATTATCCTGAATATTATTACATAAAGATATAATGAATACGAGATATGTGCATTTATCTGCATCTATTAGTATACTGACAGATCTCTAATATATATATATATATATATACACACATACATACACAGATATATAAGCATGCAAGACAGCCTCGGATCTCCAGCGGTCGAGTTCTGCAGATGCTGACTTCGCTTCGGTGTCGAAGCCTTGCTGTGCTTTTGTAGCACCTCGATCCGGAGAAAAGAATCATAATAACAATGGTCATAGTAATCGTAATAGTTATTATAAGTAGCAAAGATAGCAATACGAGACAGAACCGCAAACTGCAAAATGTGCATGCGTCCCAATGGCTGCAGCCAAAGAAGTTATATGTCTTGATTTAGCTAGGCACTGGCACTGACAGCCTAAGCTAAACGCACGCCACTTCAAGGAGAGCACGTGGAGCTGCTGATTCCTACTGTGTGATATGGACTTCCGTGAGTGACAAATTGGCTGCGTTTGGGGGGCTGACTCAATTCCCGCGGCTACTTGGAGGATCATGGGACTGAGTAAGTAGGTAATTATACATGTAGTTACTTCACTTATAACCCTACTTACTAAGTCCCACGACCGTTTAAGTAGCTTCTACAACAGTTTATACAGTTTGAGGCGCCGAGGGGATTATATTCGGAGCGTTCTTAAATAGTCCTGTGCTTGGGAAGGCATCATTAAATGAGGGCATCGACTTTGAAGCCCCGTAAAGGAATCAGCACCGGCATCCAGTTGTGAAGGCTCCAATGGGCCGTCGGAGGCCCTGTCCCTCCCTTCATCTGAGGGTGCATTGATGTCAATTGTAAAGGAAAGGCTGAAGGAGTTTCGGGTTTATGGCTGGTGGAAGTGCTTGGCTTCGTCGATGTTGCGAGGAGAGCACTCTGTACATGCAGTCAGCGCCAACCCGAGGTCCTCGCTCTCTCGAAATAGCTCTCGTTCCCGCAGGGTTTGCGCCAGCTGTCGCTCCGTCTGAGGCCGGGAGCCATGTCTAAATGCAATTACACCTGTCGGCTTGCTCCCTCATGTTCACAGCAGGCCTCGTCTCTGTTGCTGCGCAACTCGGCGACGGAGAGCTGTCGCAAATGCAGCGTTTCCTTCCAGCTGTGGTGTGCACTTTGCTGAGATCATCCAGGAAATCTGAAAGAAATCTACGAGCACACGTACATACATACATGCATACATACATACATACATAATGCAGATGCATATATGATACAATGCATCATATACGAGTACAGTAGAACAAATACTCTATCCTTACCGCACATATATATATATATATACACATGTATTTATTTGCATGTGTACATAATATGTACATGCATCTGGAAAAAGTAAAATGCCTTTGTACACATGTATGTACTTATGTGTGTATATATATATATATATATACAGAGAGGGAGAGACAGAGAGAGAGAGAGAGAGAGAGAGAGTGTACCCACAGAATATATCCCTTGTCCCTCGATCCTTGAAGGCTGCCATCCCCCGCTCCAGGTCGGCGATATCTTTCTCGGCATCCTTCCTCGGCGGAGGCCCGGCTGGTAGGATTTAGGGTATAGGGTTAAGGGTTTCTGGTCTAAGGTCTAGGGTCTAGAGGGTTTGAGGTAAGGGTTTAAGTTTCAAGGTTTAGCTCTTAGGGTCTATAGGGTTTAGGGTTCAGGGTCGGTTTTGGGTCTAGGGTTTAGGGTCTCTAGGATTCAGGGGCTTGGCTTGGCGAAGACCTCTGGGAGCCCCCGCTTGCGGGATGAGGCGCCTTTGAGCTCGAGCTCAACGTGGGCGAGACGCTCACGAAGTCGAGCGACCTGTTCATGGGAGTTAGTATAAGGGTCCTTAAAGCGCTCTTTAAAACGGATTCATAGGGTTCCATAAAGGGATCTAGAGGGTTTAGGGTCTACTTGGGGGTTCATGGGACTTAGTAAGTACAGTCTAGGGTTCCTTAAAAGGTACTATAGGGCTCTATAGTAGGGCTCCTTAAAGGGATCTATAAGGGTTCTAAAATGGGGATCATGGGACTTAGTAACTACAGTTATGAGTAGCCTAACTGGGGATATATCCAATTATAAGTATAGTTACCTGATTTATAACCATGGTTACTAAGTCCCATGAACCTTCAAGTGGAAGCTCTGCAGAGATCATCCTAAACCGAAACTTCAGCCTACAACACTAAACCCGACCGAACCCCCAACCCCAAGAATCTCAAGAATCCCAAGCCCTGAGCCCTGGAACCCAAACCCTAAACGTTAAACCTACCCTAAAGCCTGAAAAACCCTGAACCTGGCCTTTGACCCTAAACCCTAAAAACCACAGTCCTGAACCCCCCCAAAAAAGACCCTAAACCCCAAAACCTTCCTCCGTAAGCCTCCGTTCTCTACACCTTCCGCAGTCGCCCTCTCCGGGTCCCCGGGCCTCCTGCACGACCTCTCCAAGCTGCTCCTCCGCCGAGCTCGCCTCCGCAAGGGAAAGACCAAGTAGGCCGGTTTGGGCCGGAGGTTGGGACGCGTCTTGCCCAGAGACTCCAACATCCATGAATTTAAGGAATCTACCTTAAAAATATAGTAGGACCCCTAGTATGATTTACGGCATCTGCTCCTTAATCAGTGGATATTGGAGTCTCTGGGTGGTGAGGTTCCATGGGACCCTGTAACATGGTATCGCCCTCGATCTGATCGGGCTTTTCTTTGCGACTCTCCGGCTTCTTGGTTCAATCTGGGGGTTTCCGAAAATAGGGGACCCTAATATAGTATTCTAAATAGTCCAGGACCCTCCTTGTACCCTCAAATAGGGGTATATGGTCCCAAATAAGGGGCATTTAGGGTCTAATAGAGGGTAGATGGAGGGTCTGGGTAGGATCCTTATTATAAGGACCCCAAACTAAGGCTAAGGTACCCCGATTTTCGGAAACCCCCATCTTGGCGGGACTCTGAATCCGGGGGCCATCTACCGAGGCGGCTATCGCGCGAGCAGTAAAATTGACAGTAGCAGGGTTGAGGGTTTACTGGTAGGGTGTCTTTATATGATAGGCAGTGTGGCCATAATATGAGGTTTAGTGCTTTGGGTGGTGTAGTATAGCAAAATTACACGGAGTTTCGGGGTCCTTAGAATTAACGGGAAGAGAGGTTATGGGTGGTGTATTGCGGTGTATTGGGAGAGGCTTTCAGGGGCATGTTGAAGTATAACCATTTAGGGCTTTTAGGGGCCGTAATGATTAGAAGAGGGGACTGGCGTACATTATAGGAAGGGACGATGCAACGCCGACACCGTGGACAGCTGGCCTGTCTCTTCGCATCGCTCAGGGACGAGATCCTTGCCTGCGCTCGAACAGGTGACAAGATTCAAGATTTGAAGTCAAAAGACTCTGATCACCTCACGAAGACTCTAGGGGTACCTTATTTTGGGGTCCTTATACTAGGGATCCTACCATTTATGGTACTATATTAAGACATTCGAAGAACTCTCATTGGACCCTAAACCCTAAACCGTCAAGATTTGAAGTCAAAAGATTCTGATCACCTCTCTAAGACCTCATATTGGGGCTTCGGGAGTTTAGGGTTCAGGGTTTACGGGGTCTTCACTTCTTACCTTCTTACCTTTGGTTAGTAGGGAATGGAAGAATGGTAGTAATACTAGCTGTAGTTGTACCCCATTCCTCCATTCCCTACTTACCAAAGGTAAGACTTTGGAGCAACGCTGCAAGGCTCCGGCTTTGATCGAAGCCATCTCCCGCTCTTTGGCGCGGATCTCGGCGGCCTACGGGGCTTCGCTGCGAGCGAAACCCACAGCAGGAGAGAAAGCCCCAAGACTGGGCTCCTTTTAAGGAGTTTAACTTAAATTGCCATAATAATGAAACTATCGGAACTTAATTTAAGTTACCATAATAATGAAACCATACTATTCTGTAGGTCCCTATTATGGTAGCTCAAATTTCGAGAAGAAGCACCTCCTCCTCCATCATGCCGACACTGAACGGGTCGCCGCATCGGCATCTGGAAGGGGACTGCGAGATTTGCGGCGTGCAGGGACGACGTAGGTTGAGTAGAGTGGGCATATTCGTGCTCGGAAATTTTGAAACTAGACGCACAACCGATTTACAAATTCCTAGGTCAGCACTGCTTCTTGGTGGGCCATCTGACTGCAATACAAGAGAATGCAAGAACCATCTGACTGCAACGCGATAAAAAGCCATTGGCTAGGCAGGCAGAGCCGGCTTGGGCCAGCATCCACAAATCCGAAGCCGCATGGATTGCGAGTGGGCAGAGCTTCCTCAACCAGCAAGAGCAAAACGGCACTCTCGATGTTATCTCCGCAGGGCAGGTCAGGTCTTCCTGTGAATCCAATGCGTAGCGGCCTGGCACCAGCATTGCAACAGGGATGGCAGTAGCTGATGAGTGCAATCTACAATGCACGGCACGAACATGGCGATCATGGGGCAACATAGAACTTCCTCTCATGGAATACCTTTAGAATTAGCCTGAAAGATCAAGGCTGAGGTTTTTCTTGCACAATCAGCCCGGGCCCTCAGCAGGCTGCACCGGGCTTTGTAGGTCGAGGCGGGTTGAGCGGGATTAAAAGGGTGTCAGTGAGTAGGATAAAGTCATAGTAGGACCAGGATTGATAGATTCGATATCAAGATCTGCGAAGACAGTGCGTGGGACATCATAAGGCGTTTGACCACACAGCTGAGATTTGGCAGGCCTATCATTCGATGTGATGACTGTGCAGTCTTTCGCCGAGTCTTGGCGACTTGGGGAGCCCACAAACACGCCAGGCCGCGGGATCCGGCCAGTACCGGTAACAGGAAGTGAGTCCACGCCTCGCTTTTCGAACTGCGAAATGTAAACTCTAAAGCCTAAACGTCAAGCTAAAGCCCCAACAGTACGTAAAACAATGGCCCAACACCCACAAAAGGCTATTGCTCTACATACTCTCAGGGTCCAGGAAAAGGATATTCGGTACGCAGAGAGTGCAAGCAAGGAGATGTTGCCTTGACGAAAGCGGACAAAAGGATGAGGTTTGGATAAGCTTGCAATGCTGGACGGGAAACCTAACTTGGAGGATCATGGGACTTAGTAAGTAGGGCTATAAGACCTTAAGTGGGGTTATAAGTAATTATAATTGTAGTTACTTTACTTATAACCCTACTTACTAAGTCCCATGATCCTGTAAGAAACCCATCCGAAGTAGCAAAAGGCTTCCGAGTCTGCAGCCGGTGATAGCTTCCAGGCTGATGCTCAGAGCCATCCTCGCTTATAGCTGAAACTTCCGGATCCGAATCGAAATCAGGCTTTAGGATTTAGGGTTCAAGGCTTCAGGTTTTTTAAAAGTTCTTCAGGCTTTCGGGGTCTTGGGGCTTAGGGCCTCAGGCTCAGGTTCGGGCAAAAGGGAGTTGGATGTTTCCGGCTGTGGGCCCAGGGTCTGGGTATGTTGCGCGAGTGTATCGGAGTGAGAGTTTCGGGGTTGTGATTGGGAGGAGGTGGTTAGGGTTTAAGAACCACGGATTATGCTTAGGATTCAGGGTTTAGGGTTCACAGGCTTGGGGTTGCAACTCGGACTTAGAAGAAGGGAGCAGGGCTCAAAAAAACACTCCTGATCTCCTCGGTTCTGTCAACTGCGGCTTTACTACTTGCAACCCAGGCTCATAGATTAAAGCAGTCTTTGGAATGACAGCGCCGTCTTCACCTTGGCAGACGCCCGCTCGCTTTCGGGCTCATAAGAGCAGACGCCGATCTGCCAGTGTGGGACTGCCGCCTGTCACCATCTCGATTCCTGCCTTTTCGGCAGGATCCAACCACCTTCAATGATTGCATGCGACTAGGTCTCACAAGGAAACCAAGCAAGGCCTGTTGGCCCAAAGGTCGAGAAGTCGAACGGGTTTGGGCGGCGGGGGGTCTGTGGGATCCTGGCAAACAGGAGGCAGCTGCTCCTTCGTTCGTCCATGTCATCCTTTGGGGGTCCTCTTCTGGCATCAACACAATTTCATCGATGCGGAGCATGGTCACCCACTGCCTGCGGAGCCCAGGGCACAGCACTGCCCCGGCATCAAGGACGCAACTATTGGTGCGCATATCGATGCCTGCGACGGTAGAAGTGGGACTGCTTTCGCCGTGGCTTGTACCTGGTCGTTCAGATGACATCCATTCCGCAAAGCAGCTTGCACGGCACAAGCTGCTCAGTGCCAATTCGGAGGTGTTGCGCCGGCATCCCCTCAAAAACCCTAAACCCCAAAACCCCCAGACCTCATAAAACCTCAGCACCCTGAAGCCCTTAATATAGCTATTATATACCCATTTTATAGGGTAGGGGTCCCCATTAAGGGTCCCTATCCCCCAAACCCCCTCTCTTTCCTAAGCCAGGTGCCAGAAGGCGAGCATCTCTCTCGTCAGAGTCTGCTGCCTGCATAAGAAGTTGCCAGGAAGCGGGGAGACGAAAAACTGCCAAGAAGCAGAAGAGTTTAGGGTGTAGGGTTTATAGGGTTTAGGGTTTAGGGTACAAATAATTCGTGCTACTGTTGCATAGTATCGGTTATCAGAAGAATTGGCATAGCATTTTAATGGTTGTTTTGATCTACGTATGCATGTATCATGCATCTACGTACTTCATTCATGTAAGAGGTTTTACATAAAGGAACGGAATGTATAAACGAACAAACAATGAACAGACACATATAAATGTATATACATATGTATATATGTATGAGTCTTACATGAGCATATTTGTGATTACACAGAGGCAGATGTGATGCATCCGTACCAAACAAGCCCTTGTGCGTCCCGTCTAAACTTCTTCCTCAGGATCTGGCTCGATGGTCGCCTTCACTTTCGCATAGGGCCTCAGAAGATAGTCAAGCTCAAATGCCTTCAAAAGGTGCCAATAATGCAATCTTGCATAAAACCCCTAAAATACTCTGCGGCATCATGCTTAGCATGACATAGCATAATACCGTATCATACATCTCGAGCGTAAGTCTGGAACACGGTCGGCTTCCCGAGAATGGTGAAGTCCTGCGCTGAATAGCATCTCTTCCACGAAAAGGCCGAACCGCTTGGGGCATTAGGGTTAGGGGTTTAAGGTTTAGGACAAACCACTTAGGGGTTCAGGATTAGGGTCATGGGTTTAGGGAGTAGCCTGGTAAGTGTCCTTCGAGCCAACGACAAGGACAGTCCCAAAAACGACCTGGCCAACACTCACAACAACACAGGGGGGAGTGTGCCTCTGTCACCTTAAGCTTGAGTTGCGGGCAGCTATTCATGACTCATGACTCTAAACCCTAAACCCTACACTGTGGCTCTGACTCCAGCACGTCGCTGGCATATGTACGCCACAGCGAGGAAGCAAAGCTGGAGCCTTCTCACCAGCCTCTCTTCTGTGAAGCTTCTCAATTTGCACGAGGTCTCCGACCTTGTCACCACCCTACCGAACTGGCAGCAAGCCATTGTTGCAAACTGAGCTGCTTGCTGTCACTTTGTGCTGATGCAGCACACTGCCTCAAAGGAGAAAAACACATCGCAGCGGGTGCCGGGGGGCTCAACCGTAACTTGTTTTGTACCAGGTCAAACAAAACGGTGGCCCTGTGCTTGCAAGCTGCTCTTGAAGACACAGAAGAGCTCTTGCTCCTTGATCCTGCATCGAGCCAGACCGAAATCGGTCGAAAGTATCGAGGGGGAAAGTTGCCAGGCCTGTCAAAGTGCTTTGGGCTCGGGAGCTCTGGTTGCGGGCTCCTAGCAACAGCACACACGCACTGATACAAACTGAAGAGCAACTTGATCGTGCTGCTTCTCCTGTGTGGCATATCGTCATGCCATATGAAGGAACATGTCGGCTTGCTTCCTCAAATCATGCGAGGCTCACCTTAGCCTTCTAGAGCGGGAAACATGACAAGCTGCGCGGAAAGTCCGTGCGCTGAGGCTTCCAATGGCGAGCCACCTCGTCAGCGGATCACTTGTTCGTGGGATCAGGTGCAGATCACTGCAAGGTCCATGCATGTCAGTGCTATGCAACTTGGTCTCACACACCCATTCGACTGGTTGAAAATCGAGTCGTGAACTGCCAGCGCAGCTTCAGGTCATCTCGGTTGAGGGCTTGCCGTGGCATGGCAAAAGGACGGCCAGACTTGGAAGCAGATAGATGGAAGCAACACAAGCAGACTGAGCTCCGCACTGTAAGTTAGAAGCTCGTTCATATTCGCTTCTATATCTTGGAGTGGATGCTTGGGAATCTTTGGCGGCATATACCTGAAAAACTCCACCGAAGAACCGCCGAGACATCAACACGTCACCTTATGCTTGCTAGGACTGCTAGGAATGCACTGAGATAGGCGGCGCACAGCCTCGGGCGCTTCTTTGACCTCGTCGGCATTCATACGGTTTGCTATGGTACCAAAGCCTCTCTGTCGGAGAATGAGGACATGACCCCTGCACAACTTCCAGCTTGTGGCCCAGAATGTGGCCTGCAAGCGTTTTGCATGCACACCTGAATGATTCCGTGGATCGGGAGGCACCCGTAGCTTTCACTGGATGTCGGATGATGCCGCGGACCTGGTGCAGTAGCATAAGGTTCTCGAGGCAAACCACCAGGGAAGGCCAGTTCTGAGGCCGCCAACGCCGCCAAGAGCTTTCGACCACCATGTCGTAGGATGCTCGATCTGTCCTAGGGCTTCAATCCAGTTCTGACAAAACTCTCAAGCTACCGCCGCCACGGCCTTGCAGAGCTCTGGTCGAGGCTGGGATCGATCGCCTCGTTTCAAGCAAAGCGGAGAACCGCGGCACTCTGTCCAGGCTAGTGACGGCCTCAATCGGCACGCAGCGCTGCATGCCATGACCGAAGCCAGGTTGAGACGAGGTTGGGAACACTTGGCTATGATGGCTGGGGTTTGCGAGGTTGGGTCTGTCATCAAAGTACCTCACTCTCGCCAATGCTCCAGCTACTCAAGAGCTAAAGCCAGCAGAAGACGGCTGCCAGTTGTAAGTTGTATGTCCGCTCCTTCATATCACACAAAAACCTCCAAATACAACCCAATGATGCCAATCAGCATGAGCATCTTTGCCGCTCGAACTGCTCACGAAGTCCGGGCAAGCACGATCTTCTCAGCCTGTGCTACCTCACAGATCATCGCACTACCGAGAGAGAGGACGACGGACTTGCTCCTGACATGCTGGCCAAGGATTTCAAAAAAGCACTCTGCGAGTCTCCAGCAGTCCAGCAGTGAAAGAACACACGCGAGAAATGCAGTCCATCTTGCTGTTGGCGCAGTCTGCCCGGTGCACAGCTTGACCTGGATGGAACACCTCAGCCCAGATGGCTCATGCTGGCGACATGCGGCAATCTTGGCTCCAATCCTGTGCGCTGCGGCTGAGTGTAGCACGACTTTGCGTGCCATTACTGAGGCGCTCGGTCCAAGTGCGCCACCCTGCAACATTGGCTTGGAGCAGTAACATGAACCTGAAGGCCTGAAGTCTGAACCCTGGAAGGGCCCACAGATGCATGTCCAGGGGTCGATGAAAGACTAAATTCAAACAGCTTTCGCGCCTGCGTTCTCGCAGTTCTTCGGCTGATAGAGTCTCTACTGCGACCTGCAGCACACTACGGGGGATCAGGTTTGAAAAGACCCACAGAATTGATGACCTCACCGCTCGCTGCAGCGCTTGCAGTGCTTCCCTGCGCAGCAGGTATCTGGGAACTTGTCCCCGTGCCAGCAACCTGTCGGAGAGGCGATGAGCAACGTCCACCGAGTGCAGTTCACTCGAGGCGCATGCGGGAACTGGCCGGAATCCGCCCGTGTTTAGTCTGTTCAGGAAATCCTCGGGACTCACCAGCGAACACAGAACCATCCTCTGCAGCCAGTCAGCCAGAGAGCGTGCCTGGTCTTCTGCCGTGTTGAGTGCCTGCACAACGTACATTTGCTGTTGCAGCCACGAACCCTAAACTCCAATGCCCACAAGCCTGAGCCCTATATTAAACCCCATGCCCCTAAACCACGCAACTCTACCGTCGCACAAAATCAGATTAAACCGCGACACTAACCCTAGACTCCCTAGACCCTAAATCCTCAACCCAAACCCAAAATCCTAAACCCCCAACCCCCTCAAACCCCTCAACCATCGAACCCTATAAACCCGTCAAATTACCCAAACACCCAAATCCCTAAGCCCCAAGTTTCAGTAAAGGCCTCGTCTTGCGGTCTCAGCCGATGTAGCAGCCAGGCCCATGCCTTTTCGGAACCGGGAGGTTGGGGTTTAAGGTTGCAGGTTTAGGGTTTTTAGATTTCGGGCTTAAGGTGGTGGTGGCAGTGGTGGCGGTGTCGGCGGTGGTGGCGGTGGGGGCGGTGGCGGTTTTCGCAGCGGGGGCAGCAGCGGCAGCAGGGGCAGCGGTGGTGGCGGTGGTGGCGGTGTGGTGGCGGCGGTGGTGGCGGCGGTGGTGGCGGCGGTGGTGGCGGCGGGGGGCGGCGT